>JAOTNS010000192.1:0-54233 GCA_028476615.1 Culter alburnus
TCTTATTTCCTATGCGGGCTGATTTGTAAATGTAATCATTTTAAAGTTTTACAAACATGTGCTTTATGAAATTGAATGGAACATTTCCACATTGTGATTGTGTTACCCATCTATGCAAATGTTTGTTTATGTAGAAACGAAATAATTAGGGTTAAATCATTGTCGTTCTCCATCAAGTTAGTGTAGTTATTGTGTGCATTTTTTGTGATGACAAGATGGAAAGATACACTACACTTTTAGTTTTTTTGTTCACCCAAAAAAAAGTGCCAAATGTTTCTAATTAAAAAAGTTTTTATTTTAGATAAACTTTATATTTTCTACTATGTATATAGAAACAAAGATAACTTTACATAAATAAATATAAAGTACTATACTACTATGCATAAAAAAGCATCAAAAGAGTTTGAAATTCAGTTTTTGCTGTGTATCAAACTGATATGATAATTGAAACATGACAATATTGTTACGTGAGTAAAATTAAGATTTTGGGTCATATCACCCATCCCTATTCTTTGCTATATAGCAGAAAAGAGTTCCCACAGTTTTACAGTTTTTTTTAGTATGTTCACATAGTAATAGACTACTGGTAACCTTGTCAGAGTAAGTAATAAATGGCTTCTATTTTGCACTACATAAGTTTATTTGTAATTACCAGCAGGAGCAAGCTTAAGAAGAGAGAGAGAGAAATGACAGAGAGAGCAGAAATGAGTAAGTTTCTAAGTATTGCACACATCTAAATGCTTTTTGGGCCTTCAGAATAGGCCCATAGATTTCGCCTAATAGGGATGCCTGCCTGAATCTTCAATTTCACATGTATTTTGTGTATTTTCAAAATACAAATACTTATTTGTATTTAAATACATTTTCCCACACAGTATTTTGTATTTGTATTAAATACATTTTTCCACACAGGATTTTGTATTTGTATTTTAAAACATTCCATGTATTTACGCCCATCTCTGAATATGTGTCAATATTGACCAAATCCTCCAGGATACCGCCACACTCCACATAAACTGTATTAAAACCAGAGCCTTCACGAGGATGATGTCAGGATTTGCTTGAAATTATTAACATAAATCCTAATTTCCTTGTCATTTGGGAGAAACATAACACTTATGACGGTTTATCTACGTGGAAGAGCTCGTCCAAAAAAAAGGCCTACTGTTGCAGATCGATACCATCTAAATGCTGATCAACTAAATAAATTAACAAAAATTTAACCCCACTGTATATTTCATGTTTTTCCTCAAAACAATTTGTGAAAACCCCACAAAAAAAAATTATCCTACATATTACACAAAGTCTGCTATAGGCTACAGTATCTGGTTAATAATGTAAATGTTACGAAGAAGAATCTGAAAATGAATTCATCTACAACACATGCTTTTTAATCATAATCGATCATTTTACCCTGAACAAAATCATAATTGTGCACATTCACAGGACAATGTTTCATTGTGGTCTCAAAGTGCTCAATCGCTTCTGTTTTCTGTCTTTGTGTTTCTGAAATTGATCAGTTTTATTTGTGATCATCTCATTTGTCAAACCCTCAAACTACCACAGAGGTCACCATCTCCTGCTACTGACTCAACCTTGATGAGGGGTCACCTGTAAATCACAATCATTCATCTTCAAGTGTTGTTTTATCCTGTATTGTGTTCAAACTCCTTCATATGTTCATATTATAATTCTGAACGCATCTATTCCTGTGTCTCTAGTTTCTTCAGTCAGTTCGCTTTAATAGCAGCTCTTTACATCATTTTTGAATGTTTATCTTGTATTTCTCGCTTCAGGTTGCATACTAATGGTGTTCTGAAATATTCGTGTCTGAGATTTTCGTGACACTGGGCGAGCTTCCATGAATAGAGGTATGCATGTGATGTCACCATTGACCGCTATGACTGCCGTACGCCCACTGAGTGGCACATTGGTTTTCAGTGTGAATGCAGCGAAAAACACACAAAACACATCCAAAACGGGAATGAGCTTTGCGATTGACTGTACAAATAACTTTGACACAAAATCTGAGGTATATATTTAAAGGGTGCCGAAAGCTACAGAAAAAAAGAAGCAAATAAGTCACTGCAATTCACAGAAACATCTGGACTCCAGCAGAAACAATTTTGCAGTTTCATTTTGTGTCAAAGTTGGATTTTGAGGTAAAATCATAACCGTATATATTGTTTTTATTGTGTTGACAAATCATCAATTAAATATTACCATCTTATATTCTGCAATAATTGGGTGTTTTAAAATAAACTGACAAAAACTATACAAGTTTTAGGGCTGGACAATATGACGGTATATATAACATTGAATAAGTGATCACTCGGATTTAGCACCTACCTATTTGTCGTTTTATAAAATATTCACAGGCAGATTTTATTTATGTATTTCCCCGGCACGAAATCAGCCCAAATGTCAGGAACACGACTCCTGGCTGCATGTGCTGTTTGCTTCCAGGCAGGTTTTTGAGCCCGTAAGTCCACGACTTCAACCACGCTCACGACTTTGTAGCATTCGGCAAATCAACGCCAAACTGCCTGAGCGCAAGGAATTACGTTAAAGGTGCCGTGAACGCGTTTCACAATATGTAATATAGTCTAAGGTGTCCCCTATGAATGTGTCTGTGAAGTTTCAGCTCAAAATACCATAGATTTTTTTATTCATTTTTTTTAACTGCCTATTTTGAGGCATCATAAATATCGCCGATTCAGGCTGCGCGGCCCCTTTAAATTCTTGTGCTCTCTGCCCCCTGAGCTCTCGACTGCCTTAACAGCATAAACAAAGTTCAAACAGAATATAACCCTTCAAAATGGATCTTTACCAGTGTTCGTCATGCAGCATGTCTACTCACGTAAGTATGGTATTATTTGGATGTTTACATCTATTCTGAATGAGTTTGAGGCTGTGCTCCGTGGCTAAGCTAACATTACACACTGTTGGAGAGATTTATAAAGAATGAAGTGGGTTTTGAATTAAACAGACTGCAAGTGTTTAAAAATGAAAATAACGCAGTCTTGTCTCCATGCATACAGTAAGAAATGATGGTAACTTAACCACATTTAACAGTACATTTAGCAACTGCTATGAAAACATTTAGAAAGACAATTTACAAATATCACTAAAATATCATGTAGTCATGGATCACGTCAGTTATCATTGCTCCATCTCCCATTTTTTCGCTATTGTTCTTGCTTGCTTACCTAGTCGATGATTCAGCTGTGCACAGATCCAGACGTAATACTGGCTGCCTTGTGTAAGCCTTGAACATGAGCTGGCTATGCAAATATGGGGGCATACATATTAATGATCCCGACTGTTACGTAAGTCGGTGTTATGTTGAGATTAGCCTTCTTCGGAGGTCTTTAAACAATGAGATTTACATATAGAGGAGGAAACAATGGAGTTTGAGACTCACTGTATGTCATTTCCATGTACTGAACTCTTGTTATTTAACTATGCCAAGATAATTCAATTTTTGATTCTACGGGCACCTTTAACGTTAGCTCGCCCAACATTTCCATGTGCCGATATAGACAGGCTATGTGACGTCAGAGCGCGGAATTGGGAGTACATCGATCTAGTATGAGTTCATGAGTGGGAAGTCACGGGTTTGACTGCCGTTCCAGTGCACTTTCACGGGTAGAAGGTTGGAAAAACACGGGTTACGGGTTGCCTGGAATGCAGCATCAATATCCATGGATTAGGTTTATTTGACAAGTTGTAAGAAACACTTTTGGGCCCAACCTTTAGTGTAATCGTTTGTTTTACTTGCGTTTTCACAGTTTCCCCTATTAAATCCAGTCATGCAGCAGGTTCTTTTGCCACTCAGTCCAGCTGAGGGAGCACGTTCCGGCGGGAAAGTGACGTCGATGCTATATTCACGTGTTTTGTATTAAAGCGACTCTGAAAATGTTAGTGCACGCTCTTTGGCTTACATTAAATGTAATTAGCCTATGTTTCAGCGTTAAACGAAGTCAAGCTTCTATTCTAACTGTTATTGATGCACAATATTTTATATAAGCTATATTGTGTTATGTCGTGTCATGTGTTAGCTCTGTTTGATATGAACATGTGTCGTTAGGATTCACTAAACGAGCCAATAGCATTTTAAGTAGCCTCTTTTACCTTAAGTCTTTAAAGCATATAGTTGGCCGAAATGTATGATAGCATAAATTGTAAACTCCTGTGGTGAAGGCAGCAGTAAACTACTAGTTTGCAGAAGCACTTCTAATCTGGCTTGAATTTTTAGTTATATATGTTATGTTTCCAAAATTGCACACATGCATGAAAACATGTTAATGCACTTTAAATATAGTTTAATGATTATCCAAATAGGCCATGATGAATTATGCATGTAATAACTAAAATAATGTCTATAGCTAATATAACCTAGATTCGTTCCCAAAGACTTTTGCCAATAAATATCCCTGTATACCAGACAAAGCAGACACTTTATTTTTTCACTTTTTCACAGTGTATTACAAATGTTAATAATACAGGTTTGTTGTAATGTCATTTTATTATATATTTTAGACTGAATGTGTCAGTAGCAAAGGCTGGTATCACTGGGATCACATGAGCAGACCAAACTTCCCACAACCCTGTGTAAAGTGTGTTAATGTGTGTTTAATGCAAGTGTTTTTAATTATATATGTCATATATGTCATGACTTCTCCTCATTTGTGAATAAAATTTCAACACAGAATCAGTTGCTCTTTTTTAATCAAATGAAACTTCTCTCATTTATTTACTTTCATCTTTGATATTACAGAAAAATTACTGTTACAATACAGAAGGGACAGACAGTCTTTAACAGGAGATGGAGCTTTATTGAGAACCAGTATGAGTCGTGGCAGAAGTGCAGGTGAGTAATACGTGAAGCAGTGCAGATTCTTGAAGTGCTGGGTGATGATGGGATCCTTTGAAGGTGAGTCGAACTTGGAGATGGAGGGAGACGGGACGAGGGAGCACTCACACGAGAGGATAACACCTACTGGAGACAGGTAAGTAGGGAGTCCTTAAGGTAAGCATACGGTAGTTAATGCAAACGAGACCGGACATCGAGGTGGTGTGTGTGCTCTCTTGATGAGGTACTTAACCCAACCCAAATACTGGTTCCAAGAGTCCTGGTGGTCGTGGCAGAAGGTACGGAGGAAGCGGCCGATCTCCTGGATCTTTCTTTCCGTCTGCCCGTTCGACTGTGGATGGTAGCCAGACGATAGACTGACGGTCACACCTAGGAGCGAGTGGAAGGCCTTCCATACCCGGGAGATGAACTGGGGTCCTCTGTCCGAGACGATATCCTCCGGTAATCCGAAGTACCTGAACACGTGATTGAACATTAGTTCTGCTGTCTCCATGGCAGTGGGCAAACCTCTTAGTGGAATTAGGCGACATGACTTGGAGAATCGATCGATGATGACTAGGATGCAGGTACAACCCTCGGATGTGGGCAGATCGGTAACGAAGTTCACTCCTAGGTGTGACCATGGTCGGTTGGGAACGGGCAGAGGATGGAGCTTGCCGGATGGAAGATGGCGTGGGCTCTTGGAAATGGCACACTCCCTGCAGCCCTGCACGTACCTTCTGACGTCGGATGCCATACTCGGCCACCAGAAGCGTTCCCTTAGCAACGAGAGGGTTTCACTGACCCCCGGGTGGCCAGTGCCAATCGACGAGTGGGCTGTGTGAATCAGTGGAGTGCGTCGTGCTCGAGTGATGTACAGCAAGCCAGGTGGGCAACCTGGCGGAGGGTTAGCGGAGGCATTGGAGGAGGGGATGGTCTCCTCCGACCAGGAGATGGGACTCACGATGATGGAGCTTGGAAGGATGGCTTCAGGCTCAATGATGGTTTCTTCAGGAGAATGAAGGCGAAAGAGGGCATCTGCTTTTACTTTTTTTGACCCAGGGCGATAGGAGATGGTAAAATCAAACCGGGAGAAGAACAGGGCCCAGCGTGCTTGTCTGGGGTTTAACCTCTTGGCAGCTCATAAATACTCAAGGTTCTTATGGTCTGTTAGCACGAGGAACTGATGTTTGGCTCCCTCCAGCCAATGCCTCCACTCCTCTAGAGCCAACTTCACAGCTAGGAGTTCTCTGTTTCCTATGTCGTAGTTGACCTCCGCCGGGTTTAGCTTGCGGGAGAAGAAGGCGCATGGATGGAGCCTACTTGGTGTCCCCTGCTGCTGAGACAGGACGGCTCCCACTCCTGTGGTGGAAGCGTCCACCTTCACGACGAAAGGGAGCTCTGGATTGGGGTGGACGAGGAGGGGAGCGGTGGTGAAGGCTTCTTTGAGGCATTCAAAGGCGTTGGTGGCAGCTGGGGTCCAGGACAGAGACTTGGGCTGGTTACGGAGCAGGTTGGTGAGTGGATGGGTGATGGAACTGTAATTCTTGATAAACCATTGATAAAAGTTTGCAAAGCCGAGGAAGCATTGGAGTTCTTTGATGGATGTTGGAGTGGGCCAGGTCTTGATGGCGTCCACCTTCCCCTCGTCCATCCGGATGCCACTGTGATCGATGATATATCCGAGGAAGTGGACTGAAGACTGGTGGAATGAGCACTTTTCTGCTTTTAGGAAGAGATGGAATTGACGAAGCCGTTGGAGGACCTCCGCAACGTGGTGGCGATGTTCGGCCAGGCTCCGGGAGTATATCAAGATGTCGTCAATATATACCAGCACGAACTTGTGGAGGAACTCCCGGAGCACCTCATGTATGAAGTCCTGGAATACGGAGGGGGCGTTGACCAGGCCATAGGGCATTACAAGGTATTCGTAGTGGCCGGTGGGCATGATGAAGGCGGTCTTCCACTCGTCCCCCTCACGTACCCGGATGAGGTTGTACGCGCTGCGGAGGTCCAACTTTGTGAACAAAGTGGCACCACGGAGATGTTCCAGGGCCGCTGGGACGAGAGGAAGGGGATAACGGAACTTGACTGTGATCTTGTTTAATGAGCGGTAGGTGATGCAGGGCCTCAAGCCTCCGTCCTTTTTTGCCACAAAGAAGAAGCTCGAAGCAGCAGGGGAAGTAGACGGGCGGATGTATCCTTGTGCAAGGGCCTCTTTGATGTATTCCTCCATGGCCTTCTCCTCCGGGATGGAAAGGGGATAGATCTTACCCCTAGGCACTGGCTCACCCGGAAGCAGATCGATGGCACAGTCCCATGGCCGGTGTGGAGGCAGCTTGGAGGCTCTCTGTGGGCAGAAGATGTCACTGAAGGGGGTGTAACACTCTGGGATGTCGATGGAACGTTTCTCGACTGGACTCTCTATGGAGGTGGCACAAACGGAGATGTCATGAGAGGATGGTACTCGAGGGACTGGAAGGTCAGAGAAGCAGTTGGAGAAACATGTTTCGCCCCACTTCAGGATCTCGCCGGTTTTCCAAGAGATGGTTGGGTTGTGCTGCTCCAACCAGGGACGCCCCAATACCACGTCAGAGGTGGATTCCTCCAGAACCAGCAGATGTATATTTTCGAGATGGAGTACACCGACTCACATTTGGATGGGGCCCACACATCGGCGCACACATCTTCGGCTCAGAGGCTTTCCCGTTATTGAGTGGATCTGGTAGACGGACGGAGAGGGCGTAGTCTTGAGCTTGAGTTGCCGGCAGAGGGTGCCGGAGATTAAATTGCCGGCTGACCCTGAATCGAGGAGCGCCACCACTGGAAGGGAGACATCAGCAGCAGTAAGATTGACAACAGTGGTGAGTGGTTTCATTTTGTTGATAGAGGGAATAATGGCACTCACCATGGGGCGAGGTGGACGAGTTGGGCACGCAGAGATGATGTGCCCAGGTAAACCACAGTACAGGCAGAGATTCAGGGTCAGCCGTCTTTGACGCTCGGAGGGAGTGAGTCTAGAATTGTCTATGTTCATGGGTTCATTGGCTGGTTCTGGAGGGCTGACGGGTTCAGGCCGGCGGAGGAGGTGATGGAAGAGTGACTGGTCCTGATGTTCTTCAATACACGACTGCATACGGGAGGCGAAGCGGATGGAAAGCTGGATGAAGTGCTCGAGGCCGATGGAATCCTCGTATGCAGTGAGATGCAACCGCACCCGAGGATCCAACCCTTGTCGGTAGGTGGTTATGAGAGCCTGTTCATTCCATTCACTTGAAGCGGCTAGCGTTCTGAATTGCAAAGCGTAATCGTTAATGGTCATGGAACCTTGCTTGAGATTATATAATTTCTCACCAACTGAGGAGTCGAAGGAGGGCTTGCCGAACACTTCCCGGAAGTGGGACATGAAGGAGTCATATGAACGTGTGACGGGACCATTTTGAGACCAGATGGATTCAGCCCACTGTAACGCTTTGCCTTGCAACTGGGAAATAATGAACGCTACCTTGGATGTGTCGGTGGGGTAGAGGTGCGGTTGCATCTCCAGGACCAGTGCACACTGCAGGAGGAAACCGCTGCAGTCCTCCGCCGATCCTGAGTAGGGCGCTGTTCTGGCCATGGGACTGGCGTGTGCTGGCGGAGAGGGAGAGGTGACGGTGTTTGCGGAAGTGATGGCTGGTGACGGTGGAGGTGCGCTGGAGGTGAGAGCTCGTCGGAGAACATCTACGAGCTCTTGGAATGGATCCGGGAACTCATACTGGCCTCGCGCTGTAAAGGTCCGGTCTTCTGTTACAATACAGAAGGGACAGAGACAGTCTTTACAGGAGATGGAGCTTTATTGAGAACCAGTATGATCGTGGCAGAAGTGCAGGTGAGTAATACGTGAAGCAGTGCAGATTCTTGAAGTGCTGGGTGATGATGGGTTCCTTTGTGGTTTCAGGTGGAGTCGAACTTGGAGATGGAGACGAAGGAGACGCTGGAGACGAGGAGCACTCACACAGAGAGGAGATAACACACGAGGAGAATACTGGAGACAGGTAAGTAGATCACTGGGAGTCCTTAAGGTAAGCATACAGGTAAGTTAATGCAAAAGAGACCGGACATCGAGTGGTGTGTGTGAGTGCTCTTTATGCTGGAAGTGATGAGGTACTCTGTGATCAGTACTCTGGTGACTGGGTGCGCTGTGATTGGTGAGCGGTGGAGCCTGACATGTCTGTGACAATTACTACATGGTCTATTATTTTAGCCGCTAAATAAACATAACTAAAATTTAGACATTTTAATTGTTATGGAAAGCTTGAGTAATAGAACGTTTCATTGTGAATATAGTGCAGGTTTGCTCATTTCACAATTTAGTTCCATATAGTTCCATATCAACACTGTGTTAAACTGAACCCTGATTCACAGCGCATCATGTTTTTTCCACATTAAAATGTTTTGTTAATGAAATGCATCATTTTGTGGGGAAAAAAATATTGAGAATGTTTCCTAATAATATGAAAAAAAAAAATAACACTTCACTTTAGGATTTAATAAAGTCTCTTTGAAATGATTTATCAGCTGAGCAAGCAGTTAAGAAATGACCAATCACAGCAGTGTGTATGTCTGATTATCCACATAATAATATTCCTCATACTTCTGACAAATATGTCTTCTTCATATAAATATTTGTAAATAAAACCTGCATTAGTAACTTTAGCTTTGTAGTTGATCAATTAACCACTTGTAATTCAATTTTAACATTTTAATTGTTGTGAAGAGCTTGTAGAATTAAACTAAAACCTTGTGAAAGTGCTGCAGAGAAGCTAATATCACTGTCTCATCATGTTTCTATTCATAGAGAGCATCGTGTGTTTTGCAGAAAAAGATAAAGAAGGTTTACATGCATTAAAGGTACAATATGTAATATTTTTGCAGTAAAATATCCAAAAACCACTAGGCCAGTGATATATATTTTGTTCACTTGAATACATAGAGTATCCCAAATGTTTCCAACTATTTGTAAATCGTGAGAAAATTGCAATTTTAAGCAAGGCTCCGGGACGTGTGAGGAGTTGCCTGTCAATTGTGTCATACCCGCGTTACCCTCGGTTTCTGGTTTATTTTGTAGAAACCATGGAAACACCAAAGACGCTAAAATAGACAAGGGAACAACTGTTTTGATATATTCATAGACAAAAAACAAATTATTGTTATATAGCTCAACACGTTTAGTCTTATTGTTTAAATCTAATTGTATTGATTTACAGCAAGTACCATGCTTTACCATGCCTCAGAGATAAACAACATATTCTAAAATCGATCGATCTTCCTGCAGTGTGTCTCAAACAAGTGTCTCACAGCAGCCGCCGAGCGAAACCATTTTCAACACTCTCAGATGTATCTAATATGATAAACAGAGCTGCGTTACCTCATACTCTTGACCAGAAAAGCGGAAGTGGCGCCGGCGACTGTGGCATAATAAAAGTCCTGCTGCTCGTGAGGCGTGTGTTGCTCAATCGCTCCAGCTCCTCGTTCAGCTCCACAACACTCGCTCCTGCTCTGCTTCATACTACAGTAATGTTAATAATCGCATCCATGAACATGATTTCTTCCCGAGTCCTATCCCTATTCTTTTGCACTGTCCGTTGAGGTGGAGACCACATGTCCCAAGATGTTTTCAATAGGCTTCTAGCGACCTCTAGGGGACAGAATTATTACATACTGCACCTTTAATTCATGCATGTCAAAAACATAAAGGGAACATAAACTCTCAATGTGTTTTAAAAGTAATATTGTCTGGTTAAAGTTATGCAGGCTATCAATTGAGAAAGCAATTGGGAATAATCAAAATAATGACAAAATAATCACAACTGAAACTTTTATATGCCACCACAGATACATTTATACAAGTTATCTTACAAACGAACTAAAATCAAATCAAAACAGTTGTACTAAAACAAACAAACTCAATGGCTGTTGGCTCATTTCCTAACGATACACCTCCAGTGGCTGTAATCACTACTAAATTATATCTCACGACACAAAGTAACCTGCAAACTATTGAGCGTACATAAAGAGTTATTAATAAAAGAATCTTAACTTCATTTGACGCAGAAACACAATCACGTTAACGAAGACAGGGACAGTGCACTAACATTTTCAGTGCCGCTTTAACCTGCTTGCCTCTAATGGACGTCACTGCTGTGCAGAAGCATTAATCACGTGACACAGTAATGAAAGATGTCCAGTAGGGGGCGACAGACAAAAGAGGACAAAGAGTTTCTCTTTCTGAGTGCAAAAACATCAACTAACCTTCACAAAAGGTGTGAAATATCCAGCAGAACATCTGGTTACTCAATCCTGTTCTCTAAACGTCTTCATAGTGAATGTATTTAAATTAACTTAAAGAAAAAGATCATTATTTTTCTTTAATTAGGTTTAGTTCAGTGATGTTGTTCTCTAGTAGAGGGAGGGACACTGATATTTCCAGCACTGGTCATTAATAAACAGTGTTAACCACAGAAAGTCCTTCACTGTGAAGCTAAAGTGCATGAGTTAAAACAGTCAGTCATTTGGTTGCTGTTGATCTGATGAGCTTCAACACGGTAAGACAAACACATTCATACTTCAATAAAAACTGATGATTATTTCTATAGATGAAGCTCATATAACACATGATTCCTGACATGAGAAATATCTTCTGTACATTTATTAGATTTTAAGAAGATTAGCCTGTATTTTCTTCTGTAACGAGGCATCATTTTCATATAATAAAAGCATTCATATGCTTTCCTAAGTTTTCAGGGTCTGATGTAACTGATAAAACAACATGTTCATCTCGATGAATTCTGTGTTTCAGGGGTTTCTAGTGCTGACTGGGGTGTGAGTTACAGTCCTTCACACATCTGTGCACTAAAGGACTCAACAGTGATAATGAACTGCACTTATACATACCCTACTGGATATCATATCATGAGAGTGTTCTGGACCAAAGACTTTAAATGGTATAGAGAGCATCTAGATCTGTCTAATGACACTGAATACAGTCAGAGGCTTCAGTATCTGGGAAATAAACAGCAGAACTGCACCATCAGACTGAGTCATGTGACACTGAAGGATTCACACATGTACTGTTTCAGATTCATCACTAATAAAAACAAAGGAAGATGGCTTGGTAAACCAGGAGTGACTCTTTCTGTCACAGGTGACTTTCATGAGGTTTCTCTCTCCTTCTGTGCATTATGTTGAATAATAATCAGTGTATGACAGCAGCACTAGATATAATGTGTGTGTTGTGTTCAGATCTTCAGGTGGAGTCTCCTGAGAGAGTGACAGAGGGAGATTCAGTCCGTCTGACATGTAAAAGCAGCTGCACTCTGACTGACAGAGCACATTCATCTGGTACAGAAACTCACAGAAGATATTAAATGAGAGAAACGAACTCAACTTCGAGTCAGTCAGAAGAGAGGATGCAGGCAGATATAGCTGTGCTGTACACGGACACAATCACAGCTCTCCTGCTGTTCAGCTCAATGTCACGTGTGAGTACAGATTAATTTGTTCTTTTTATGTATTGAGTTTATGTTTGGAAATACACTTTCATTTGTCTGTTTTAGACCCTCCCAGGAACGTCTCAGTGTTGATAAATGGATCTGGTGAAATAGTGTCAGGAGATTCAGTGACTCTGATCTGCAGCAGTGATTCAAACCCTCTGCTCTGAACTTCAGCTGGTTTAAGGAGAATGAAAGCTCAGCTGTTGGATCTGGACAGAGTTTCAGTGCACTACAGAGTGGACGCTTCTACTGTCAGGCTCACAATCAACATGGATCTCAGAGATCAGACGCTGTAACTGTCACAGGTGAAGCTTTTATTAACACACTCCTGTATCTTCACATCATTCATCAGTTTGGAGAGTTAATCATGATGATCTTCCTCTTTCAGTTCATCATGGTGCTGGTAGGAATGTGATTGTGATCGCAGCGACATCTGGAGGATTATTCTTCATCATCACCATCATCATCATCATCATCATCATCACCATCATCCTGTTTATAATGTGAGCACAATTTAAAAATAAATACAAAAACCTGCAGTTCAGTTTTGGTTTAATGTAGAAGGAAACGGCTCCTTTATATTTGATTATTAATAATTTTTAAAAATAGTACACATATTTTTTATTAATTTGAAATATTTGTTCTTATGCTGTCAATGTCTGTCATTATAACAGAAAGAAACGAAGAGTGATAAAACTGAAGATCTCACAGTGAAACAGGTAAATCATTCAGACACACGACTTTACAGAAGCAGAAAATCAATCGATCAGCCGTTATCTGTTTCAGACTGTAACTGAACAGACTGATGGCAAACTAACATTATCAGTGTCTTTATTAAAGTGCCCCTATTATGCTATTTGAAAGGTTCCTAATTGTGTTTAGGAGGTCTCCTACAACAGGTTTACATGCATCAAAGGTCAAAAAACACTCATTTTCCCATCAATAAATATTCATGCATTAGCCCAGCACATAATGTGAATGACTGATGCAACATTAAAGTTTGTAAAACAAATCTTGCTCCATCCTTTATCATTACTCAAAGTAGTAAGAATGAAAGACACTCTGTATTAATGGACAGTTTTAGGTAATAGTGGGCCACAGCTGATCAGCAGAAGTATTTCAGTAAGACAGTAATAACATGAGTTCACCGGAGACAAACACAATATAGCTAAAACACAAAACTATGTATTTTGAACTCTGTATAAAATACACAAATAATTAATCACACTTACAGTTTGTGATTCTGAGGAGCAAGTTGGTCCAAATAAGTTTGCCCCATATTTAATCACTGATTCTTCACAGCCTCACTCTTTGGAAGAGAAAATAAACCAAATTTCCTTTCCCAGCGCCTAGCACAGCGTCTTGACGACATGTTATCCACATGAATGAGCTTTAGCGTTTGAGAGGGATTCAAGCCTTTGCAGGCAGAACGTAGATGAGCATTATGCAAATGTACACTGAACAAAATTATAAATGCAACACTTTTGTTTTTGCCACTATTTTTCATGAGCTGAACTCAAAGATCTAAGACTTTTTCTATGTACACAAAGGCCTATTTCTCTCAAATATTGTTCACAAATCTGTCTAAATCTGTGTTAGTAAGCACTTCTCCTTTGCCGAGATAATCTATCCACCTCACAGGTGTGGCATATGAAGATGCTGATTAGACAGCATGATTACTGCACAGGTGTGAAAGGCCACTCTAAACTGTGTAGTTTTATCACACAGCACAATGCCACAGATGTCACAGGTTTTGAGGGAGCGTGCAATTGGCATGCTGACTGCAGGAATGTCCACCAGAGCTGTTGCCCGTGAAGTGAATGTTCATTTCTCTACCATAAGCCGTCTCCGAAGGCATTTCAGAGAATTTGGCAGTACATCCAACCGGCCTCACGTAACCGACTCGAGTGGGCAAATGCTCATATTCGATGGCGTCTGGCACTTTGGAGAGGTGTTCTCTTCACGGATGAATCCCTGTTTTCACTGTAAAGGGCAGATGGCAGACAGCGTGTATGGCGTCGTGTGGGTGAGCGATTTGCTGATGTCAACATATTGGATCGCGTGGCCCATGGTGGCGGTGGGGTTATGGTATGGGCAGGTGTATGATATGGACAACGAACACAGGTGCATTTTATTGATGGCATTTTGAATGCACAGAGATACCGTGACGAGATCCTGAGGCCCATTTTGTGTACATAGAAAAAGACTTAGATCTTTGAGTTCAGCTCATGAAAAATGGGGGCAAAAACAAAAGTGTTGCGTTTATAATTTTGTTCAGTGTATTAACTTGTGATGTATGAACTTTGCGGAAATGGGACTTGAACATTTAGTTTTTAATAAGAAAAATAATATTTTGATGTAGATGGTTGTCTAATCATTTGATAATCATTAGCACTTACATCAGCAGTGTATTTCACATAAAATACTGATTCTCTCTTATTCTTCTTCAATACATTGATCTTATTCCATCTGATGTGGATCTTCTCTGAAAAGTTTGAGACAACTGCTCTAGACTGAGAATCAAGACTTCAGATCAAACTGATTTACATGTCTTTATGAATAATGACTTCTTTTCTTGTGTTTCAGAATGATCTCTATTCTGACGCGTCACAGAGAGTTTCAGTCCATGACGAGCCTCTTTCTGAACCGGATTCAGCCAATGACGCTCTGTATGCCAGTGTGAAACCAAAGAGCTTTAGAAGAAAAACTCCTGAATCCAGAGAGACTGAGGAGATCCAGTATGCAGCTGTCCAACATCACAGAATGAAGAGATGAAGAGAGAAGAGGAGAACGAAAACCAGTACGACAATATAAGAGTTCATCAGCCTGATGCTGCTGTGAGGTGAGAAAAACTAACTTAACCAGCACCACATGTTCTTGTTTCCTGTTTACACTTGTGGTCTTTAACAGGACTATGTTAAATGCATAGAGGGATTGTAAAAAACAACAACAACAACAAAAAAAACATTAATACAAATTACTTTTTTTCCCCCATTTACTTCTCATCTATGTTTATACTGTGTTTTGGGGGATATAAATTACTTTTTTTCACCAATTTACTGCAAAATTCCTCAACTACACCATTAGCATGCATATGAAATATTACATTTTTATGAAAAAATTAAAAACACCAATCATGATCACATTTAAATACGAGTTGTTTCTGAATATTGATCTAGGTGTTAGATGCAGAATTCTGCCATCTGCTGGTTAGAGAAAAGCTTTTAGGAAATACAGTTTTAGAAAAATAGAGTGCAACCATTTGACGTCATCGACATAGAACGCAAACAAAGTGGTGCCGCCCATTGTCTAAATAAGTCATGGATTTTTTAAATTAATGTTAAACAACTCCACAAACAGCATTACCAGCTTCACCTGTTACTGACCAGATTGACTTTATTTCTGTCAGTCGCCAGCATAGATCATATAATCTAACATCATTGTTGTCCTGTGTGTTTGTTTTATTTTAGGCCATCAGCTGTTCAAACTATGGAAGAGCCTTCAATGATCTACAGCAGCGTCGAATGAGTGACAGACTGTATTATGTTGCATTGTGTGTTTTATAAAGCCTTTCCACTTCATGTTTTCTTTGTATCTTCAATACGGCTAATGCTTCAGTAAACCTGATCAGTTATTAACCTCCATGCAGTTTGAAGGGGTCATGAACTGCATTGTTTTATTGTTTTATAATGTTTCCTGGGGTGCACTTATAATGTTAGTATGCTTTTTACATCAAAAATTGTCATTATTTAGAAATAAAAGACATTTTTCCTACCCTGATTTTAGCCGTCTGATTTGAATGCTCTGTTTTAAGGGGCGTGTCTGCTGTGAGACTTCAAGGGTTAGTTCACCCAAAAAATGAAAATTATGTCATTAATTACTCACCCTCATGTTGTTCCAAACCCGTAAGACCTCCGTTCATCTTCAGAACACAGTTTAAGATATTTTAGATTTAGTCTGAGAGCTTTCTGTCCCTCCATTCAAAATGTATGTACGGTAGACTGTCCATGGAGTAAGGGGTGGGCGGATCGATCTAAATATCGATAGTATCGATGCCAACACTGGTATTGGTATCAGATCGATACAATTGTAATTGAATCGATATTTTAATTTAAATATCTCTCCTCTACGTTCATTATACTTTGCTCGTCTTCTACCTCTAAATCCTGAGCAAACGCTGCTTTCACATCCTGGCCCACTTTTCTACTCCTCCCCCTCCTGCTGCTCTGCTGTGATTCGTTGTTGTGTCGTCACGTGACTCACTGACACAACGCGCCGAGGAGCAGCGAACTGAGTGAGTGAAGCTGATAGCACATTGAATGAGAGATCAGGATGGCAGAGAGGAAGAGAAGCGTTGTGTGGAGCTATTTTACGGCACTAAATGATCATTTATGATTTGTTCTTTGTTCTTCATTAATAATTGTGTGCACTTTATTTCACTTTATTTCATTTGCATTTAAAACCAGAAAAAGGGAGAGATTTTTGTTATTCTTTATTTTTTTATTTATTTATTTTTTTTAAAAAGGCTGTAAAGAATTCATTCTACAACTAATAATTTTGTGGACTTCAATACATTAATAAAAAAATATTGCCTAAAGAATTGATCATTCATTCACCTCAGAAATAATGACATACTGCTCTCCCCTACACAAAAGTATTTTTTTTTAAGTAAAAAGTATCGTATTGGTATCGGTATCGGCAATACTGACCCTATATGTATTTGGTATCGGATCGATACCAAATTTTGCAGTATCGCCCACCACTACCATGGAGTTAAAAATCACGGTGACGTCACGGTTGACCGCTACGACTGCAGTTACACCCACTGAGTGGCACATTGGTTTTCATCGTGAATGCAGCGAAAAACACACAAAACACATCCAAAATGGGAATGAGCTTTGCGATTGAATGTACAAATAACTTTGACACAAAATCTGAGGTATATATTTAAAGGGTGCCGAAAGCTACAGAAAAAAGAAGCAAATAAGTCACTGCAATTCACAGAAACAACTGGACTCCAGCAGAGAAACACGTTTTGCTGTTATCATTTTGTGTCAAAATGTTGGATTTTGAGGTAAAATCATACTGTATTGAATTGTTATTGTGTTGACAAATCATCAATTAAATATTTACCATCTTATATTCTGCATAATTGGGTGTTTTTAAATAAACTGACAAAAACTATACAAGTTTTAGGGCTGGACAATATCACGATATATATAACATTGATATAAGTGATCACTCCGATTTAGACCTACCTATATTTTAGTTTTATAAAATATTCACTGGCAGGTTTGCTGTATGTGTTTCCCCGGCGTCGAAATCAGGCACATAAATGTCAGGAAACACGATTCCTGGCTGCATGTGTTGTTGCGTTCCAGGCAGGTTTTTGAGCCCGTAAGCCACGACTTCAAACCACGACTCACGACTTTGTAGCGTTCCAGTATGGAGTCAATATTCCAGGCAAGTCACGCCAAACTACCTGAGCGCAAGGAATTTACCTTAACGTTTGCTCGCCCAACATTTCCATGTGGAGATAAACTTACACGACATACTTATCGTTTCAGACACATAACGCTGTAATACATAATCGTGTATGTATACTTATCATTATTATATTATTATAAATTTGATTGCAATGTTATATTGTCCTAAAGTCTATTTCTCACCGTGTACCACTTGCATTTACCGTATCTGTGAGGGGCTGCCATTGTTGTTTCGCAGGCTATGTGACGTCAGAGCGCGGAATTGGGAGTCCATCGATCTAGTGCGAGTTCACGGGTGGGAAGTCACGGGTTTGACTGCGTTTCCAGTGCACTTTCATGGGTAGAAGTTTGGAAAAACACGAGTTACGGGTTGCCTGGAACGCAGCATCAATATCCATGGATTAGATTTATTTGATAAGTTGTAAGAAACACTTTTGGACCCAACCTTTAGTGTAATCGTTTGTTTTACTCGTGTTTTCACAGTTCCCTTTCGATACTTCACTCGTACTGCGTATGGGGAAAGGTCTCCCTTTTTCCCCGTCACTGAAGCCTTTTTCAATAACGCAGTGTAACTGCACCGTCATTGGTTCACTCATAGACAAGTTGTTGAACCAATGGCGGCGCGGCATAGCTGCGCGGCCTATGGCGAGAAAGCGCGCGAACTTTCCCGCCGAAATGGGCGGGGTTAAGTGCTATATAAGCAGGCGTTTCGCCATAGGATTTCAGTGTTTTCTCCTTCAGCGACGACTTCTACTTCTCCTCGCTGATCTCCGCCTGAAGCCGAAGAAGCTCGCCGCCTTCCAGAAGCTCTCGCCGCCGTCTGAAGAGGCTCCCGCAGCGGACTCAGCTGGACTCGCCGGTCGGAGACAGCGCCGGCGCCCTCGCTGACTGCAGCCCGCAGCGCCGTCCTCGAGTCGCCGCCTCCCGCTTCCCGCTCCCGGCCGCTTCCTAGCGTGTCTCCTGCCGCCATCCGGCGCGCCTTCCTGAGGGCTTCTCTGCGGCTTATTGCCGCTCTAAAAGAGCGTAAAACAGCGGTTTTCACCGCTCCTTTGAGCTTCCGCGGCCCTCGCCGCTCTATAAGAGCCCCCCAATCGCCGTTATCACGGCGGCGGCGTTGATCCAAATGCCGCGCCACTCATGTGGCACGTGCAGAGCCCCTCTGCACGACGACGATGGTCACAGCGAGTGCGTCGCTTGCCTGGGCAAGTCCCACGCTGACGGCGCGCTCGCTGGAGCCTCATGCCCGCACTGCGAGAGCATGAGTCTCGGTTCCCTGCGCTCGCGGGTCGCCTTCTTCACTGAAGGCGATCTCGCCGCTCGCGCCCTCCCGTCTCCTTCCTCCCGCGAGCCGGCAAGGAAGAGACAGCGGGGTAGAGCGACCCAGCGCCCGGAGTTTAGCGAGCTCACGCCGGCCCAGCCCCCGCGTGCCTCGCCTTCTCCTCCAAGGGAACATTCTCCCGTCTTGTTCTCCCGACCCGAGCAGCGTCCCTCTGCCGATGCAAGTGACCTCGTCTCGTTTGGAGGATCAGACGACGAACAGGATGACTCCATGTCCCTCGCTGCCTCCGAAGCAGAAGGTTGGGCCGGTGAGCCGGAGGATCCCGCTCCCCCACCTCCTTTGGAGCCCATTGAACACGGCCAAGGCATGGATGCCGAATTTCCGTATCCTGTCCAGGGCCGTGGAAGAGCTGGACCTCGAATGGGCCCCTCCAGAGGAGCCATCTCGCAGCCGCCTGGACGAATGGTTCCTCCCAGGCCGCCGCCAAGCGCCTCGCCAGCGCTCAGCTCCCTTCTTCCCCGAGGTCCACGAGGAGCTCACTAAATCGTGGCGCGCTCCGTACTCCGCCCGCCTCCACACGACGCATCGCTCTGCCCTCACCGCCGTCGACGGCGCCGAGGAGAAGGGATACGAGCATCTGCCACCCCTGGATGAAGCGGTGGCTGCTCACCTCTGCCCTCCCGCGGCTGTGGGATGGAAGACTAAGAGGGCCCTTCCTTCCAAGCCCTGCCGGACCACATCCACTCTGGCTGGACGGGCTTACACCTCGGCGGGCCAGGCTGCCTCTGCGCTCCATACTATGGCCATATTCCAGGTCTTCCAGGCCAAACTCCTCCGCTCGCTGGACGAGTCTGGAATTGATGCACCGGCCTTCAAGGACCTCCGCAGCGCCACCGATCTAGCCCTGCGAGCCACGAAGGCTACGGCCCAGGCCATTGGCCGCTCAATGGCCAGCCTGGTAGTATTGGAGCGCCACCTGTGGCTCAACTTGACGGAGATCAAGGACCTGGACAAGACGGCCTTCCTGGACGCTCCGGTCTCACCCTCCGGTCTCTTTGGGCCAGCAGTGGATGGTTTTACTGAGCGCTTCACCGCGGCGCAGAAATCGTCTCAGGCTATGAGACACTTTCTGCCCAAGCGCTCCAGCTCCGCTTCTGCTTCCAGCCGCCCCAGGACTGCGCCGGCTCAGCAGAACAAGCCAACGCCACCCGCCGCCCAGGCAGCGCCACCTAAGGAGCACCGCCAGCGCTCACGCCCTGCGAAGCGCCCTCCCTTCCCGAGACGCCAGGGACCCCGGCCCAAGATTGTGCTGGACCCGGTGACTCCGAAGACGTCCTGATTTCTCAGAAAGGAAGAGGATGGGGGATTGTCTCGTTGCGACCGGACCACCCCAAAAGCTCCTGCGTGCAGTTTCCCCTCCGCCTCGTTTAATTCCGGGCGTGGGAAACATGCTTCATGCTGTAGCTGGGCCCACATCTGTTGCGCCCACTCAAAACGTTTTCACGGCGAACACTATTTTACTTCATCAAAAAGAGAGCAAATTTCCTCTTCCTCCTCTCTCGGTGTGCGGCCCCCTCTCCGGCGGCCTGCCATCCGATGTCATTCAACCCCTTGTCACTCGGGCGAGGCTTGGCAAGCCATCCCCGATGTGTCAGAATGGATCCTGGGGATCGTAACTCAGGGCTACTCGCTCCAATTTGCACGACGGCCCCCTCGCTTCGGCGGGGTGCTTCAAACCTTGGTGAACCCGGACGACGCTCACGTCCTCCGTGCCGAGGTTATGACAATGCTAAGAAAGGGAGCTGTGGAAATAGTTCCCTCTGCAGAGCGAGAGTCGGGCTTTTACAGCCGCTACTTCCTGGTCCCCAAGAAGGATGGCGGTCTCAGACCCATCCTAGATCTCAGACTTTTGAATCGCTCCCTCATGAGACGGAAGTTCAAAATGCTGACGCTGAAGCAGATCCTCGCGCACATTTGCCCCGAGGACTGGTTCTGCTCGCTGGACCTGAAGGATGCGTATTTTCACATCCAGATAGCCCCCCTTCACAGACGATTCTGAGATTCGCATTCGAGGGGGTGGCGTACCAATATACGGTCCTGCCCTTCGGGCTGTCTCTGGCTCCTCGCACTTTCACCAAGTGCATGAACGCGGCGCTTTCCCCTCTGAGACAGATGGGAATCCGGGTTCTAAATTATCTCGACGACTGGCTCATCCTAGCCCGGTCGCGAGCCGAGCTAGAACACCACAGATCCGTGCTCCTCAGCCATCTGCAATGCCTGGGTCTCAGGGTCAACTTAGCCAAGAGCTCGCTGTGCCCCAGCCAACAAATTTCATTTCTGGGGGCAGTCTTAGACTCAGTCCGTATGACGGCAGTGGTCTCGTCAGAGCCAGCAGCTCGCGGCCTCAGTCAAGAACAAAGCCTATCTCCCTCTGAAGCTTTTCCAGAGGTTGCTAGGGCTGATGGCTTCCGCCTCCCCGGTGCTACAACTCGGCCTTCTTCGGATGCGGCCTCTGCAGTACTGGTTGAAATTCCGGGTACCTCCAAACGCTTGGCGGCACGGCCGCCTATGTCTCAAGGTCAATCGGGCCTGTCTTCTAGCCCTGAAACCTTGGTTGAACCCTGCCTGGTTCAGTCTTGGAGTACCCCTGCAGGCGGTCTCACGAAGGACGGTGCTCTCAACGGACGCCTCCAACTCGGGTTGGGGCGCTGTGTGCGAGGGCAGACCGGCCTTCGGCTCGTGGAGTCACGAGGAAAGCCGTCTACATATCAACTGTCTAGAGATGCTAGCAGTGATGAAAGCCCTTCAATCCTTTCAGGCTCACTTGACAGGACGCCATGTCTTAGTCCAATCGGACAGCATGACAGTGGTGTCGTACATAAACCATCAGGGAGGTCTCTCGTCCAGCTTATGCGCTCTGGCGAAACGTCTTCTGATATGGGCTCTGCCAAGACTTCAGTCACTCAGAGCGACTCATATTCCTGGCAAGACCAATCTGGGCGCGGACATGTTGTCACGGAGCAACATCCCCTCAGACGAGTGGATGCTCCACCCCCAGACGGTTCTCACGATTTGGGAGTTCTTCGGGAAAGCGGACATAGATCTCTTCGCCTCAGAAGACAACTCTCACTGCCCAACATTTTTCTCGAAGAAGGTCGATGCTCTGGCCCACGCATGGCCCAGCACGCTCCTTTATGCTTTTCCTCCGATCGCACTGATCCCTCAGGTCATCAGGCGCATCAGAGAAGACCAACACAGAGTCCTTCTGGTGGCCCCGCTCTGGAGGAGCCAAGTCTGGTCCTCGGAGCTGTTCAGGCTCTCCACGAGAGCCCCCTGGCCGATTCCCCTGAGACGGGATCTCCTCTCTCAGGCAAACAGAACGATCTGGCACCCACAGCCAGAGCTCTGGGCTCTACACCTCTGGTCCCTCGATGGGAGCCGACTAGCCTCCCGGGGACGTTCTAAATACCATTTCTCAGGCGAGAGCCCCGTCCACGAGACGCCTCTACGCTCATAAATGGTCGGTCTTTGTTGAATGGTTCCTCACGCAACATAGACCCTGTGGAGAGTGACGTATCCTTCATACTGTCTTTCCTCCAAGAGCGTTTGGATATGGGGCGCGCCCCTTCAACGCTTAAAGTTTACGTGGCAGCCATCGCAGCGTTCCATGCTCCTATTGCCGGCCAATCAGTGGGGCGAAACGGCCTTGTAGTCCGTTTCTTAGGGGTTCTAGGCGATTAAATCCACCTCGTCCTCTTACTGTGCCCACTTGGGACCTTTCTCTGGTCCTCAGGGCCCTAAAGGGCAAACCCTTTGAGCCGCTGCATTCAGCTGACCTCAGGTCCCTGACGCTAAAAACCGCTCTGCTACTTGCACTAGCATCGGTCAAGCGTGTTGGCGATTTGCAGGCCCTCTCTGTGAGCCCTGCATGCCTCGAATTCGGACCTAATGATTCAAAGGTCATTCTGAAACCCAGGCATGGTTACGTTCCCAAAGTGCTCTCAACTCCGTTCAGAGCTCAGGTCATCTCACTTTCCGCTCTTCCTTCCTCTACGGATGAACGAGAGCTGGAATTACTTGCCCTGTCAGGGCATTGAGGACCTATGTGGAGCGATCTCAGCCTTTCAGGCAGTCGGATCAGCTCCTTGTTTGTTTTGGTGGCCGCACCAAGGGGTCTCCGGTCTCAAAACAGCGTCTCTCACGTTGGATAGTCGACGCTATTAACCTGTGTTACTCCTCCCTGGGTGCTGAATGCCCCATAGGAGTCAGAGCTCATTCCACTAGGGGAATGGCTTCCTCATGGCTTGGTCCAACGGAGTTTCCATAAAAGACATCTGTGAGGCGGCCGGCTGGTCTCGTCCACTTTTGTCAGGTTCTACCATCTTGATGTCCCGACCTTACAAGCTCGGGTTCTTTCAGTGTGATTGGCGGCCCCTGGTGAGTTCCGCCTCACGCAGTTACAGGATTCATTTCCTTGTAGTGTAACAAGGGACACGGCGGCTTTGCCTTCTTGCTTGTTTCCTTGGTCCCCTCCCGGTCCGAAACAAGTTGTGTCGTTCCCTGCCGTGGCACGGCGCGGTTGAATTCGTTCCCCATACGCAGTACGAGTGAAGTATCGAAAGGGAACGTACTCGGTTACTACGTAACCTCGGTTCCCTGAGATACGGAACGAGTACTGCGTTACTTGCCGTGCCACGAGGCTGCGGCTTCAGAGTCGTCGCTTCAGTCGATTGGCACTGAAATCCTATGGCGAAACGCCTGCTTATATAGCACTTAACCCCGCCCATTTCGGCGGGAAAGTTCGCGCGCTTTCTCGCCATAGGCCGCGCAGCTATGCCGCGCCGCCATTGGTTCAACAACTTGTCTATGAGTGAACCAATGACGGTGCAGTTACACTGCGTTATTGAAAAAGGCTTCAGTGACGGGGAAAAAGGGAGACCTTTTCCCCATACGCAGTACTCGTTCCGTATCTCAGGGAACCGAGGTTACGTTAGTAACCGAGTACATTTTATCTGGTTAAATAAAGAACTTTACTCACAGATAATTGGTCAAGCTTTTGGTCTCTGATCTCTAACCCAAAATAAAATTGCTCTGGAGCAGGTTAGCCCTGTAGCATAAGTTACCATAGCAATGAACCCTGCTAAAAACCAATCCACATTCATAAGCCCGAAAAAACAGAGTTTACTCAAACTAATCTTGAACTTACCTGGGTAGAAACTGAAACCGACTTTGTGCAACAGGCCACTGATCCTCATGTGCTGCTCCCTTTAATTTGTGCTCCTTTCCCTCGAGTCTTTGTTTTGTTTTGTGTACTTTGTGGTATTTTTCGGTTTGTGCTCTTGAAGTTATCTTAGCACTTGCTCTAGTTATATTTTTATCTGATTTTCAGTATCAGAGCATCATTCTAACCTAGTTTGGGTTCTCTTTTGTTTTAGAATTTTACTTTTACTTATTCTTCTTCAGTTATTTTACCATTATGTGCAATATGACAAAATAAGTACGTCTTGTGAGTGTGGATTATGTGTTTTATTTCCCTTATCTATTTAAAGATATTCATTTTATTTATTAAGATAAAATTGTTTATTGTTTTATTGGTGTTCATTGTTTTATTATATCCACTGTTGTGTATGAGTGAAATGCAGTAATGAAATGTAGCATTATTAATTTTGTTGTATACAAGTATACAATGACAATAAAGGTATTCAGTTCAAATCAGTCTCATTCAAATCAATGTCTGGTTTATTTTATGTAAAAAAAAAAAAAAAAAAATACAGGCAATTTCACTTTGTCAGGTGGAGATAGGAGGAAAAATGGCATAATTATGAAAAGTTGAAAAGCAATTATTTGTTATAGTTTTTAAATTTTCTTACAAGCGTTTACCAATACATAAAGTACTTTTTCTAAACTCTTAACACAGCAACACACCTACATCACACAATTAGCCAAATACTTAATTTTCTGCCCAAAACCATATTTTGTAAAAAAAAAAAAAAAAAAAACACAGGGCACTATAATAGAGGCAGTGACAGAATATAAGTATCTCGGTTTTATGCTGGATGACTCCTTATCTTTTAAATCTCATATTGATCAGTTAAGGACTAAATTCAAAATAAAACTGGGGTTTTATTTTAGAAATAAATCCTGCTTCTCTTTTGAAGCAAAAAGAAGATTAGTTTCCACCACTTTTACACCACAACTGAATGAGTTTGATAGTGTTCTGCACGGCTAACGGGGCTAAAGCTACACACTGTTGGAGAGATTTATAAAGAATTTAGATGCGTTTATGAATTATACAGACACGTTTTTGTGTTAAAAATGAAAACGGCATGGCTATGATCTCCGTGAATACAGTAAGAAACAATGGTAACTTTAATCACATTTAACAGTACATTAGCAACATGCTAACAAAACATTTAGAAAGACAGTTTAAAAATATCACTAAATATATCATATCATCATGGATCATGAAGATTATTATAGATCCATCTGCCATTTTCGCTATTGTCATGGTTTGCTTCACAATACCTGCAGAACATCTGATGATTCGGCTGTGCAGCTCCACAACGTTAATACTGGCTTGTCTTGAACATGGGCTGGTATATGCAAATTTTGGGGGCATAAAAACGTTACTTCACAGTCTGTGTTATGTTGGGATTCGCCCCTTTTTTTCCGTGGCGTTTTTCAGGCATGAGATTAACATATGAAGGAGGAAACAATGGTGTTTGAGACTCACTGTATGTCATTTCCATGTACTGAACTCTTATTATTCAACTGCCAAGGTTGAATAATCACTCGTGTTAATGGTATGGCTGTACTTAATGTGTTTAGAGTTTTGAAAATGTGACTAAAGATTGGACAAATGTTGGCAATTGAAAAAAAAAAAAAAAAATGGTCAAACAATCATATTTTTACATTAAAATGTGCAATTATAGGTAGAAATGATAGACATTAACATGATAGCAAAACATGTTTTTAGATGTTTAGTTATATAAATCATTATTTCAAAATATATATCATTGTGTATTTCATATTAGGTATGAATTCATTTATTGTATTTGACAGGTGTGATGATCAGTGGAGTTGAGTTTTTACCTTTATTGTTTAGACCTGGGCTAAAATATGGATAGAGATTCTCAGTGAAAGACTGACCAGTGAAAGAGTAGATATGAGAGCTGGACTCCACATCATAAAAGGAGACCAGACCCTCCTCATAATCCACAAACACACCGACCCGCTGCGGCTTCACTCTCAGAGACAGAAGGACAGAGGACAGATCTTCACAGGCTTTATATTCATTCCCATTCCTCAGAACCACAGTCCAGAATCCATTACTGGGAGTCAGTGTGGTCTCTCCCTTCCTGTTAATGGATTCACTGGCCACTCCTAAATCCCATTCAGTCTTTCCCTTCACCTGCACCTCAAAATAAAATCTCCCTGAGGAGAATCCCTCCTTTCCAAAGAACAATTACATATCTATCAAATCTCTCTGGTTTGTCTGGGAGTTGCTGTCCAATGTCTCCATGTCTCACTTGTTTTCCATCATCAGACAGGATGAGATATGAATTAGCTGTATCAGGATCCAGAGTCACATTAACTGAAAAAACAGAACATGAATCACAAATTCACAAAACAGACATAGACATTTTGTTTTTAATATTTAATCCATCCCTGGTGAAAAAAAAGAATGCTAAGTATACTTGCAGCCAGACTAATTATCAGTATACTTCAAGTGTGTTAATGATTAGTTAATTTGAAGTGTGCAATTTTGAAACAACAATTTTTGTACTATATTTTAGTTGTAATTAAGTTGTATTAAAGCATAACTTTAAGTATATTTAGTGTACTTTAATACATGTAGGGACTAATTACAAGCTTGATTAGTGCTATTAAATTGTACTTTATTTGTGTTTTACAATATATAGTCAACATTTGAAGTGGATCAAAACCTTTCATCAAAGTTGTCAGAAAACCTTCTTCTTAGGATAACTTTGATGAACTTGTTGACTACTGTAGTTTGAATTACATAATCTCACACAATACAGTATTATAATTATGCTACCATTTAACTACCATTAAATGAATTAGACATTTTCCCAATGTTGAATGCATTTGTTTTCAAAGCCATTAAAATAAATAAAATGTAACAACATCACTAATGAAGAAAAAAATTTCATTAACAAGTCCAATGGTTTTTATTTAAACTTGACATGGTTTCAGCAAAACTTAACATTGTTTTTCATTAAAGAACACTGATTGAAAAGATAGATATATATTGTTGGACCAATGGCCATACTGACCCTCACACATAAATACAAATTACACATTATATTCGATTTTCTATTTATTACACTTGTGTACACATCAGAGGCAGAGACTGCAGAAACTCGTGAAGAACAGCATCTATTAACAGAATATACAATTGATGTAAGTTCATGATGCATGTTCAACCTTTTATTCACATTTACAATAGTCTGTCTAAATCCTACATTGAACCAATACTATTTTTGAACAGTAAATGAAAATTAGCAGCAGGGAACTCTATCAGTATCACCATACAGTTCCCTACTGTGTGTTGATATTGTTTCCAGTACATAGTCAAGCTTATACAGTATTCGACTCTTTATGAATTAATAACGCACAGAATACAGGGCAATTTGACCAATCATATGAACAGGGTTTTTGGTGCTGCATACATGTGTCATAAACCACCACACACAAACTCAAAAAGGAGATATCAAGCCAAAACCTTGTTCTTCGTTTGTTAAAGCAAAACGTACTCGGTTACTAACGTAACCTCGGTTCCCTGAGATACGGAACGAGTACTGCGTATGGGGAAAGGTCTCCTTTTTCCCCGTTACTGAAGCCTTTTTCAATAACGCAGTGTAACTGCATCGTCATTGGTTCACTCATAGACAAGTTGTTGAACCAATGACGGCGCGGCATAGCTGCGCGACCTATGGCGACAGAGCGCGCGAATATTCCCGCCGAAATGGGCGGGGCTTAGGGCTATATAAGCGGGCGTCTCGCCATAGGATTTCAGGTCATTCGACTGAAGCGACGACACTGAAGCCGCAGCCTCGTGGCACGGCATGTAACGCAGTACTCGTTCCGTATCTCAGGGAACGAGGTTACGTTAGTAACCGAGTACGTTCCCTTTCGATACTTCACTCGTACTGCGTATGGGGAACGAATTCAACCGCGCCGTGCCACGGCAGGGAACGACTGGACTTGTCTTGGGCACCGCGAGGGAACCAGAGGACAAGTGAGAAGGCCGGAGCCGTCGAACCCTTCGTTTACACTACAAAAAGGGAGTTAACTCCCAGAGTGGCATGAAGCGGAGCTCGATAGAGGCCGCTGGATCATACCGAGAGGACCCGAGCTTGCAAGGTCGGGACGTCCAAATGATAAAATCTGACAAAAGTGGACGGCGAAGACCAGCCGGCCGCCTCACAGATGTCTTTAATCGAAACTCCACTAGACCAGGCCCAAGAGGAAGCCATTCCTCTAGTAGAGTGAGCTCTAACTCCTATGGGGCAGTCGAGGCCCATAGAGGAGTAACAAAGAGCAATAGCGTCAACTATCCAACGCGAAAGACGTTGCTTTGAGACCGAAGACCCCTTGGTGCGGCCACCAAAGCAGATAAAGAGCTGATCAGATTGCCGAAAAGGCTGTGATCGATCAACGTAGGTTCTTAATGCCCTGACAGGGCAGAGTAGTTCCAGCTCTCGCTCGTCCGACGAGGGAGGAAGCGCTGAGAGGGAAATAACCTGTGCTCTGAATGGAGTCGAGAGCACCTTAGGGACGTAGCCATGCCTAGGTTTCAAAACGACTTTGGAATCGTTGGGCCCGAACTCAAGGCATGCAGGGCTCACGAGAGGCCTGCAGTCACCAACTCGCTTAACCGATGCTAGTGCAAGTAGCAGAGCGGTTTTGAGCGTCAGGGGCCTGAGGTCAGCTGAACGCAGTGGCTCAAGGGAGGCCCTTTAAGAGCTCTGAGGACCAAAGAGAGGTCCCAGGTGGGAACAGTAAGAGGACGAGGTGGATTTAATCGCCTAGAACCTCTCAAGAACGCACCACGAGGTTGTTTCGTCCCACTGACTGGCCAGCAATAGGAGCGTGAAATGCTGCAATGGCTGCTACGTAAACTTTGAGCGTTGAAGGTGTGCGACCCAGATTCAAACGCTCCTGGAGAAAAGACAGTATCGGAGATACGTCACACTCCACTGGGTCTATGGCGTGTAGAACACCAGTCAACAAAGACCGACCATTTCTGGGCGTAGAGGCGTCTCGTGGACGGAGCTCTCGCCTGAGAAATGGTATTCAGCACGTCCCCGGGGGAGGTCAGCAGGCTCCCGTCGAGGGACCAGAGGCAGAGCCCAGAGTTCTGGCTGGGATGCCAAATCGTCCTGTTCGCCTGAGAGAGGAGGTCCCGTCTCAGGGGATCGGCCACGGAGCTTTTGTGGAAAGCTTGAACAGCTCTGAGGACCAAACTTGGCTCCTCCAGAGCGGGGCCACCAGGAGGACTCTGTGCTTGTCTTCCCTGATTTGTCTGATGACCTGTGGGATCAGAGCGATCGGGGGAAAAAGCGTAAAGGAGGGTGCTGGGCCAGGCATGGGCCAGCGCATCTTCCTCCTTCGAGAAAAATTGGGCAGTGAGAGTTGCCTTCTGAAGCGAAGAGGTCTATCTCTGCCTTTCCGAAGAACTCCCAGATCATGAGAACCGTCTGGGGGTGGAGCATCCACTCGTCTGAGGGGACATTGCTCCGAGATAGCATGTCTGCTCCCAAGTTGTTCTCCCGGTATGTGAGTCGCCCTGAGCGACTGAAAACCTCGGTGATGCCCATTCCAGAAGACGCTTCGCCAGAGCGCATAAGCGGCTGGACGAAAGACCGCCCTGGTGATTTATGTATGACACCACTGTCATGCTGTCCGACTGGACTAAGACGTGGCGCCCTGTCAGGTGTGCCTGGAACGCATGAAGGGCTCGAATCACTGCCAACATCTCGAGGCAGTTGATGCAGATGGCATTCCTCGTGAGACCACGAGCCGAAGGCCGGTCTGCCCTCGCAAAGCGCGCCCCAACCTGTGTTGGACGCATCCGTTGAGAGCACCGTCCTTCTGGACACCGCCTGTAGGGGTACCCCTTGGTTGAACCATACAGGGTTCATCCAGGGTTTCAGAGCTGCCAAACAGGCCTGATGACCCTGAGACGCAGGCGGCCGTGCCGCCAGGCGTGAGGAGGGACCCGGAACTTCAACCAGTACTGCAGAGGCCGCATCCGAAGAAGGCCGAGCTGCAGAACCGGGGAGGCGGAAGCCATCAGCCCTAGCATCCTCTGGAAAAACTTCAGAGGGAAATTGGCTCTGTTCCTGACCGATGCCGCGAGCTGCTGAATGGCCAGAGCGCGCTCTGGAGAGACTACAGCCGTCATACGGGACCGAGTCGAAACCGCACCCAGGAACGTTATACGCTGGCTGGGGAGCAGTGAGCTCTTGGCAAAGTTGACCCTGAGACCCAGGCACTCCAAGTGGCTGAGTAGCACGGATCTGTGATGCTCCAGCTCGGCTCGTGACTGGGCTAGGATGAGCCAGTCGTCGAGATAATTGAGAACCCGGATTCCCATCTGTCTCAGTGGGGAAAGCGCCGCGTTCATGCACTTGGTATAAGTGCGAGGAGCTAGGGACAGTCCGAATGGAAGGACCGTATATTGGTAAGCCACACCCTCGAACGCGAATCTCAAGAATCGCCTGTGATGGGGGGCTATCTGGATGTGAAAGTATGCATCTTTCAGGTCCAGCGAGCAGAACCAGTCCCCGGGGCAAACCTGCGCGAGGATCTGCTTCAGCGTTAGCATCTTGAACTTCCGTCTCATGAGGGAGAGGTTCAAGAGCCTGAGATCTAAGATGGGTCTGAGACCGCCATCTTTTTTGGGAACTAGGAAATAACGGCTGTAGAACCCCGAATTGCTCTCTGAGGGGGAGACTATTTCTATAGCTCCTTTCCTCAGAAGAGACGTGACTTCGGCTCGGAGGACATAAACGTCGTCTGTGTTGACTGAAGTCTGAAGCACCCCGCTGAAGCGCGGGGGCCTTCGGGCGAACTGAAGCGAGTAGCCTCGACTTATGGTTCCCAGAACCCAGCTTGACACTCCAGGGATGGCCCGCCAGGCCTCGGCCCGCGTGACAAGGGGCTGAATGGTATCGGGTGACGGGCCGCCAATCGGGGGCCCGAGCACCGGAGAGAGTGGAAGAGGAACTTCGCTCTTTCTTAGAGAAGGTAGAATATCATAGTGTTCGCCATAAGAATGGCGTTTTGCATGGACGCAGCACTGGGCCCAGTTAGCACAACACTGAACATATCTCCCATGCCCGGAGCTGAACGAGGCGGAGGGGGGGTGGAACGAAAGAGCTTTTGGGGTGGTCCGGCCGTGGCGAGACTTTGCCCCATCCTCTTCCTTCCTGAAACATCAGGAGGGCTTAGGAGGCGTCGGGTCCAGCGTAATCTTAGGCCGGGGTCCCTGACGTTGCCTCGGGAAGGAGGAGCGCTTACGATGGCGCTGTTCCTTGGATGGTGCTGCCTGAGAGGTAGAGGGGGCAGGTTTGTTCTGCTGAGCCGACGCAGACTTGGGGCGGCTGGAAGCAGGCGTGCAGCTAGAGCGTTTTGGCAGGAAGTGTCGCATAGCCTGAGACAACTTGTGTGCTGCAGTAAAACGCTCCGAAAAGCCCTCTACTGCTGGCCCGAAGAGACCAGAAGGAGAGACCGGGGCATCCAAAAAGGCCGTCTTGTCCATCTCCTTAATCTCGGTCAGGTTGAGCCACAAATGGCGCTCAAGCACGACCAGGCTGGCCATGGATCGTCCAATGGCCTGAGCTGTGGCCTTTGTGGCACGCAGGGCTAAGTCAGTGGCGCTGCGGAGGTCACGGAAGGCAGGTGCATCGACGCCGGACTCATCCAGAGAACGGAGGAGCTTCGCTTGAAACACCTGGAGAATAGCCATGGTGTGCAGCGCTGAGGCAGCCTGGCCCGCGGACGTATATGCTCTGCCAGCCAGGGCAGAAGTGGTCCTGCAGGGCTTGGATGGAAGGGCCCTCTTAGTTTTCCAACCCACAGCCGTGGGGGGACAGAGGTGAGCCGCCACTGCTTCGTCCAGGGGCGGTAGATGCTCGTAACCCTTCTCTTCAGAGCCATCCACAGAGGTGAGAGCTGAAAAATGCGTAGTACATAGGCGGGCAGAATACGGGGCGCGCCACGACTTCGTCAGCTCGTGTGAACCTCTGGGAAAAAACGGTGCAGCGCGTTGACGAGGGGCCTGGCGGGAACCCGGCAGGAACCACTCATCGAGCCTGCTCCGTGATGGCTCCTCTGGTGGAGCCCATTCGAGGTCCAAAACCTCTACAGCTTTCGAGAGGATGCGGAAGAGCTCGGCATCCATACCCGGCTTGCAGTCAATGGCTCCAGCGAGGAAAGGCGGGCGGGGTCAGAATCACCGGCCCAACCTTCGGTTTCAGAGGCCGCGAGAGACATGAAGTCATCAAGCGGCTCGTCCTCAGAACCGCCAAAAGAGATGTCGCTCGCATCTGCCGAGGGACGCAGCTCAGGGCGGGAGAACAGGACGGGGGACTGCTCTCTCGGGGGAGAGGGTGAGGCACGCGGGGAAGCCGGCGTGACGTCATCCAACTCCGTGCGCTGGGCCGCTCTGCCCCGCTGTCTCTTCCTAGCCGGCTCGCGGGAGGAAAAAGACGGGAGGGCGCGAGCGGCGAGATCGCCTTCACTGAAGAAGGCGATCCGCGAGCGCAGAGAGGCGAGACTCATGTTCTCACAGTGAGAACACGAGGTCCCAGTGAGCGCTGCCTCTGCATGGGGTCTGCCCAGGCAGCAGACACACTCACCGTGTCCGTCGTCATCATGCAGAGGGGCTCTGCATTTGCCACACGAGTGGCGCGGCATTTGTAACAACGCCGCCGCTGTGAAAACGGCGTTTGAGGGGCTTTTTAGAGCGGCGAGGGCCGCTAGAGCGGTGAAAACCGCTGTTGGAAGCTCTTTTAGAGCGGCAATAAACCGCGGGAAATTCGCTCTTTTAGGCGCGCCGGATGGCGGCAGGAGACGGGCTGGCAGGCGGCCGGAAGCGGGAGGCGGGCGGCTCGAGACGGCGCTAGAGGCGGCAGTCGACGAGGGCGCCGGCGCTTCTTCCTCGGCGAGCTCAGCAGTCCGCTGCGGGAGCCTCTTCGACGGCGGCGAGAGCTTCTTTCCAGGCGAGCTTCTTCAAGGCGGCGAAGGCTTCAGCCGGAGATCAGCGAGGAGCGATGTGAAGTCGTCGCTGAAGGAGAGAGAACTGAAATCCTATGGCGAGACGCCCGCTTATATAGCCCTAAGCCCCGCCCATTTCGGCGGGAATATTCGCGCGCTCTGTCGCCATAGGTCGCGCAGCTATGCCGCGCCGTCATTGGTTCAACAACTTGTCTATGAGTGAACCAATGACGATGCAGTTACACTGCGTTATTGAAAAAGGCTTCAGTAACGGGGAAAAAGGAGACCTTTCCCCATACGCAGTACGAGTGAAGTATCGAAAGGGAACTAAGCTTCAACAGTTTTTCATTTGTGAGACTGAGAAGAATAATATAGTGATTGGAAATAACTGGTAGTCTACAACTTACCTCCAAATAGCAGGAGATTTCCCCCGTTTTTTTCCAGGATTGAGTAGGCTATTTTTATTCCAAGTTGTTGCCATCAAGGTCAGACTGCAAAGTCACTTGATTGAACTGGTCCGAATTTCCAAGATTGAGCGATGTATTGCGTTTTCAATGTTTTATCAAATAATATACTGGATTACAATTATTTTGAAGTATGTTAAAAGTTGTATTGTGAAAATAGGTAAAAGCAAGATGCTAATATACTTTTTATATATTTAAAGATGGTACAATTTTTTGTTAGTATATTTGTAATGTAGGCTACTATTGAAAAGTGAATATATTTAAAATACAATAACACACAGGGCAGTTTTAGTCATACAGTGGGTCAGTAATGAAGCTGTGAGTATATGAATGTAATCTAGTGTAGTTCAGACACACACTGTACCTGCATACTGCTGTATCCTCTTCAGATCTGTAGAGCCTAATGACAATAAAACATCATCAGATCTTTGACATGTTTGTAATTATAGATAAAAAGATATGACTGCACACTCAACTTGCAAATAATTTATTTACCAACGTTTTGGCAAAAAGCCTTTGTCAAGGTGTAGGCTTTTTGCCGAAACGTTGGTAAATAAATTATTTGCATATATTTGAATGAATCTCTCCTGACTGGCACCCCTCAGACGGCAGTGCGTTTGTTTCTTCTTCTAAAATGTGTGTAATTATAGACCAGTTTTTAGGTTATATTTAAGAATTGTGTACAACATCATGTTTTATCTGATCGATGTGCAGTGCATGTCCTAGACTTCTGAGGGCACTAAGCAAAACTTTGTCTGGGGGCCCCTGTCAGTAAGTTCATAAAATAAATAAATAAATTACCCCCAACCCCTAATCTTTTCTTTCAGAGCATTTTCACTGTCAACAAACAACTGTGATGAAACATTCAGTAATACAATTAAAAACATTAACAACAACAACAAATTAAAACTGCAAGCAGCGATGAAAGGGCCCTCGCACCCGGGCTAACCACCACCCGTTGGCATCAGGAAAACAGTGAATAGTGGGTGAAATGATGCAAGCGAGTAAATACAGGAGAAATATGGCCAAGTCATTTCAAAGTGCCACACTTCCTGCTGCCAACAGATGGCGCTTTGACCATAACCAAATATTACAATGTAGATGTCATCAGGCCAGGACTATTATCAAACATGTGAAGTTTGGAGCAGATCGGACATTGTATGCCTGAGTTACTAGAACTTCCTGTTTCTTGGCTTTAATCGCATATATTAGCACTTAGCCAAGTGTTTCATGATTTAACATATTTCTAGTATGTTTGGTACATCATGGCATATTAAAATGTTTTTCTGAGAGTGAACTAAAGTGTAAAGCATACCTGTTGCCAGCAGGTGGTGCTATGACTAACTGAATATTGGCATATAGATGTCTTTAGGCCAGGACTCTTATCACACATGTGAAGTTTGGAGCAGATTGGACATTGTATGCTTGAGTTACAACAGCTTCATCATTTATGGCGAAACATCAGAATTTGTCAGGCCACCACGGACACGCCCTTCAACGAAAACTCAAGATCTTTGCAATTAAATGTCACTAAGGCCTTAAGATTAGACTGACCATATGATGTTCTTATTATTAAATGTCTACGAGGAGTTAATCACAGTGTAAAATATGTAATTTCCTGTTGCTGGCAGGTGGTGCTATGACTGCAACTGAACATTGGCATATAGATCTTCAGGTCAGGACTCTAATAAAACTTGTGAAGTTTGGGGCAGATCCAACATCGTATGCCTGAGTTACAACAACTTCCTGTTTCGTGGCGAAACATCGAACTTTGGCAGGCCGCTACCGCCACACCCTTCAGCGAAAACTCTAGATCTTCACAATTTAAAGTCATAAAGGCTTTTAGATTAGTCTGACCAAATATGATGTTGATCTGATTTAAGCTCTAGGAGGAGTTTGTTAAAGTACAACATCTGGAAATGGCAAAAACTGCACAAATTTTGCAAAGAAAATTCAAAATATCTGACTTCCTGTCGGTTTTCAGATTTCACTCCAAGAGACTTTTTTGTAGGTATGGGCTGTTAGATGTGCCGCATTTAATTCTTAAACCCACATCAGATGTGAATTTTTACCACTTCTGACGCATCTGCAAAGTTTCATGAGTTTTCGAGTATGTTTCGGCCCTCAAAAAAGTGATTCACCTTACATGGCGAAACGTCAGACTTTGTCGGTCACCACGGACATGCCCTTCAAAGAAAACTCAAGATCTTTGCAATTTAACATCTCAAAGGCCTTAAGATTAGACTGGCCATATATGATGTGCTTCTGGTTTAATCTCTATGAGGAGTTAATCACAGTGTAAAACATGTAATTTCCTGTTACCCACAGGTGGTGCTATGACTGTAATTGAATATTGCCATATAGATGTCTTCAGGCCAGGACTCTAATAAAACATGTGAAGTTTGGGGCAGATCAGACACTGTATACCCGAGTTACAACAACTTCCTGTTTCATGGCAAAACATTGAACTTTGCCAGGCCTCCACAGACACGCCCTTCAGCAAAAACTCTAGATCTTCGCAATTTAACGTCTCAAAGGCCTTTATATTAGACTGACCAAATATGATGTTGATCTGATTAAAGCTCTAGGAGGAGTTTGTTAAAGTACAACATGTGGAAATGGCAAAAACTGCCCAAATTTTGTAGAGAAATTTCAAAATATCTCACTTCCTGTTGGGTTTACAAACTTTGCACCCAAGGGCTTTTTGTAGGTATTGGGCTGTTACATCCGTCTACCGAATTTCATAACTGTACGTGAAACGTAGCACGAAGGGCGCTTAATTGAAATTTTGTAGGTGGCGCTATCAAGCCATTTTGCCACACCTAAATCTGAAACCCATATCAGATGTAAATTTTCACCAATTCTGACGTGTGTGCAAAGTTTCATGAGTTTTTGAGAATGTTTAGGCCCTCAAAAATGCGATTCATTTCGGAGGAGAAATAATTGGCTGAGCAATTAAATAGGGTTCCTCACACCATCTGTGCTCGAGCCCTAAAAATACATTAAAAGTTTATTCTGAGAGAATTTCAAAACTTAAATACAAGAGTATATTAAAGTGTACTTAAGTATAGTTGGAATAGTTCCACTTTAGCACAAACAAGTATATTTAATACAACTAAAATTAAGGTTTTTGATGAAAACATTCCAGGATTTTTCTCCATATAGTGGACTTCAATGGCCTTCAAACGGCTGAAGGTCAAAATTGTTTCAGTGCAGCTTCAAAGCATTCTACACGATCCCAGACGAGAAATAAGGGTCTTATCTAGAGAAATTATCACTCATTTTCTAAAAACCCTTAATCTATTATTATTATTTCAGAGCAGTTTTACTGTCAAGAAACAACTGTGAGTTGAAAGGTTTAGTAATACAAAAAAAAAGTAATAGTAGGACAAATACAACAGTGTAAGAATTGAAAATATCCAAAGATATTTTAAAATGAACAAAGACATTTGCTTTACTGTTTCACACCCCTCTCTCTTGCCACGGGCCATTTGGAAGGCACAAAGGTGATAGTGATCAAGGCCTGTAGGCCAAGATGTGTGTACATCGGGGGTCTACAAATGGTCACACCTTTAGTACAGTGGGGGGAAGTTTTAATCTTCTGATTGGTCAGTTTGAATGTCTCACATTTGAGTTTCAGTCACATGGTCAAGGAAGGGATAAAAGAGGATTTTAACTGTTGCTCTGGTCTCTTTTCTATGCTCTTCTTCCTTGGATCTCGGGCACTCCCTTGCCCTCTCTCTCTCTCTCTCTCTCTCTCTATTTCTCTTTCTCTCTCTCAGGTAACTTTTTCATACATGCTGTGAACAATTAATGGTATATGATTTTATCATCTCATACATCTATTTTGTAATTATTTTAAGTGTAACCATAATCAGATATCGTCATTAAACCCTTTCTATTACAAATGATGTGCTAACTAGTTTTGATTTAGTATTAACATTAATGTGCTCCCTATTGCAGTACAATATTGTCACACTATAGCAACGCTCTCGCACATATTTTGCTATTATAACTGCGCTTATTTCCGTCGTTGGTATAAGTTGCAGTGGGTGGTAATAGACAAGAAATGTACAGTATTCTAACATCTTACTGATGAAGTTTCTTTAGTCGCTCGGCAAACCTTACAGCCTGAACCGCTGTAGGAGTTCCACCCTTACAACAGAAAAAAAGATATGAAGCCTACTACTAATAATAGCCTAATATTCAGAAATTGAATAAAGTAATCAAATGTTTTGTTGTAATCAAACAACAAAACAAAAAACATTGTACGAATTAAATATAGGCCTACATTGATTCTTATTTAAGTTTTTAATGTTATTCAGTAAAGAGCGGATAATTATTTTCCCATTTTCTATTGTTGTTTGATTAACATTTAATGATAGAGACTTTAAGAACAAATGCACAGATCTACTGCCACCTTCACATACAGCTGATTATGTTCAATGTAGACATAACTGAATGTTTAACCAGATCAACTCTGCCTCAAACACCATATCAGCTTTCTGTAGGTTGTTTTCTTTAAAATTAGACTATTTTCACTTGTTTGTGAGCATGCATGGCCAAACGACACTGTAATATGTCTCAGATGTGCCTATCAAAACATGTAATGCAGCCAAAAGCTTTTATTACCCTTAGTTTCAATGATTTTTGTTAGCAGCGATTGTTAATGACATCATCACGCTGTTATGAAACAGAAGGATGCAACACAGGTAAAGTATAACAACTGGTTTGCTGGCTGAATGATCATTCAGTTAGGTATTGTACTGGTAAGGAGTCAGGTAAGTGGTCTTGAAGGAACAATGAGACCAGACAATGGTGAACTGAAGTGAAAGGAGTTATATAGTGCAGGGTGATGATTGGTGGTGATTGGTGACAGGTGATGGTGATTAGTACTCTGGTGACTGGGAACAAGTGAGTGGAGTGTAGAGGTCTGGTGCTGTTGATGTTGTTGACTCTGTGACACATGCATTGTGTCCTACGTGCATAAAACTCACGATCGTAGCTCTCTATAGACATGTTGATCAAGCTTCTAGACCATTCAGAGCCCAAGTTCTCCCTTTCTAAAGCTGAGGAGGCGGGGCCACTGAGCGCAGTTTGAAGGTGGCACCCTGCAGGACGAGCAGTTGAGTTACAGGTTTAGGCTAGTTAGAGAGATTGGACAGTGTTTTTTTTTTGTTGTTGTTTTTTCAAATTAATGCGTTGGAACTGGTTGGAACAATTTGTCTTTGCACAATGGCTTCACGAGAGGTGTTTTTTTGGTGTGAAGTCAATTTTTGGAGGAGCTTGATCGTCTGAGTGACTGAATCTTGCAGCCACACTAGCTTTGACACGATCAGAAATACTGCTTCACAATGTGGGAGAAGATCCTGATTTTGAGTAAGTACACATTTTTTGTGCATTTCATATCATGTGTTGCATGCATATTTGTATTGTTGCACATATTTGTTCCAAGCGGCAACCTCCAGTTTCTCTAGAAGCCAATATGGAAGTAAGAACTGCAATTCATCGACTGGGCGCTAGAGACAGGCTCCAAAAGAGAGCAGAATCTCATTGAGCCCTATGTTAAAGCGCTCAACTTTACAGCAGAAAAAACACATTTATAGCCTGGTAGAAATTGTGGTTTTGGTCTGTATAGCTAATTTTGCCCTTCATGACAACTGTGAGGGGGGTGAATTTTTTCTAACTGATCTGTTTATATTATATTAAGCTGTAAAGTAACAATAAAGCCTTAACCTCTTAACTGTCACAGTCCCACTGGTCGGACACCTCCCAAACAGCACACCCTTGTTTAGCACATGGTTTAGCCCAGATGAAATGAACACTACTCAGTGTGAACACTACAGGCTATTAAATGTAACACTGAATTGGTCTTGGAGTTAATGAGATAATTAGGTGATACTGAGCAGAATCACTGAAGGACAGAGAAACAACAAGAACTACAACTTCAGCCACAGCCTTCGATGAAATCAACTGAAGATAAAAGACATTAAATCTCTGAAGATCTGATCAAACAACTCCACAAACAGCATTACCAGCTTCACTTATTACTAACCAGACTGACTTTATTTCTGACATTCATCTACAGCAGCTCTTATTGAGAATTACCAGAGATTTAGATGTTGATGATTTGTTGAAAATAATAATAGTTTGATGTCACCGTGATCGAGGTCAGTCGTTGCTTTAGTTAGGCAGTTTGACTCTTAACTTTGTTAGTTTTTCTGTGTCTGTTATAGCTGTTTGTTATGGCGACAGTGACAAGAGAAAACATGATCAGCTACTGTCAGCTGCTTTATGATAAGAATATAACTGTCATATAGTGGCTTATTTCACTGATCTAATGACAAAGGCTTTATATGAATCAAATGTTAAGTTTGTGTTGACTCTTCCAGAATTACAATGATAAAACTGTTTTAGTCAGAAAAGTTGAATGAATTTTTAAAACACACTGTGCTCTAAACACTTTAAGGGTGCTTTCACACTTGGTTCGATTGCCTGGACCGAACCCGAGTTCGATTGCTCCCCCGTCCCCCTGCCCCCACTGGACTGTGTTCACATTATATTTATTTGGGTCCGACCCGCGGTTCGTTTGCGTCATCAAACCAGCAGCTGTTTACTCCGTTGCTTAGTAACGACGGCGCAGGAGAAGGCGGCAAAATGCATAACGTTGCTCTCCTCACTTTCATATTTTTGTTTTTGAACCGTTGGTTTTGTTCATAACAACACTTGCCTCTATCTGCCGCGACTGTAGTACGGAAGGTGAGCAGAAATAAGAAAGGCTACACTACAGCTCTCTGTTTGCAGCACGTCAGTCACGCTCGTTGGGAAAGTGAGTTAAACACACACACACAAACACACATTTTTATCAAATAATACGGCATTAATAACGGTTCACTTGCGCTATTTGGTACATTTGCACTCATATCAGAAGCAAACCGCACCCCAAACCACCCTTTTTAAGCGGACTCGGGTACGGTTCGCGGGTGCGCACCCGAGTTCAGAAGACCATGTTCACATCATCCAAACGTACCAAACTCTGACGTCAATCGAACCCAGGTGCACACCAAAAGTGCTAATGTGAAAACACCCTAAAACTCCAGCAAAACTTCCTCACACACAGACATCTACAATCAGCGTATTATTCTCAACAATGGTGACATGCTTCATGCCACAATGCATTCTGGGTGCATCATACAAAACTCATCCATGGACCCCAGAATGCATTGCAGCATTAAAGGGATAGTTCACCCAAAAATGAAAATTTGATGTTTATCAGCTTACCCCCAGTGCATCCAAGATGTAGGTGACATTTTTTCTTCAGTTCGATCACAAATGATGATTTTTAACTGCAACCGCTGCCCTCTGTCATTCAAATAATTGCAGTAGATGGGAACTTCATCTATAAGAGTGAATAAACCTTGCTTAGACAAATCCAAATGAAACCCTGCGGCTCGTGACGACACATTAATGTCCTAAGACACGAAACGATCGGTTTGTGAGAGAAACCGAAAAGTATTTATATCATTTTTTACCTCTAATACACCACTATGTCCAACTCCGTTCAGCTTCCTGTTAGTGAGGTCAAAAAACGCGTTCTGAAGACGGAAGTGATGTCTCGCCCATATACTTCAATGAGCGCGAGACATCACTTCCGTTGTCAGAGCGCGATCTGACCTCACTCACCGGAAGCTGAACGGAGTTGGACATAGTGGTGTATTAGAGGTAAAAAATGATATAAATACTGTTCGGTTTCTCACACAAACCGATCGTTTCGTGTCTTAGGACATTAATGTGTCGTCACGAGCCGCAGGGTTTAATTTGGATTTGTCTAAGCAAGGTTTATTCACTCTTATAGAAGAAGTTCCCATCTACTGCAATTATTTGAATGACAGAGGGCAGCGGTTGCAGTTAAAAATCATCATTTGTGATCGACTGAAGAAAAAATGTCACCTACATCTTGGATGCACTGGGGGTAAGCAGATAAACATCAAATTTTCATTTTTGGGTGAACTATCCCTTTAAGCATGTCACCATTGTTGAGATTCATACGCTGATTGTAGATGTATGTTTGTGAGTAAATCTCACCGTAGTTCAAAGTATTTAGTGTACAATCTGTTTTAAAACTCTTTCAGATTTCCAGATTAAAACTGTGCTGGATCTTTACATCAATCACAATAAAACACAGTTAGTAAGATATTGCTCATATTAAACTCAGTTGTAAGATCAGTGAATTAAGCCACTGCGCAGTGATTATATTCTCATCATGAAGCAGACACAGCATCAGATTGTGTTTTCTCTTGTTTTTCTTGCCATAACTTATTCAGTTATAGCAGCCAGAGAAACCCTGACATTATAAACAAGTCAAGCTACACAACTAAAGTAAACACTGATCACCATGATGGTAACATAAAAAAATCAATAAAACATCAACAACAAAAACTGTCTCTTAATTCTCAATAAGAGCTTCTGTATATGGAGTTGTTTAATCCTCTGCTGAGATCTGGAGAGATTTAATGTCTTCTTTTATCTTCAGGTGATTTCATCTAAGGCTGCGGCTGAAGTCAGCTGTAGTTCTAGTGTTTCGATTTTTTTTGTTCTTGTTGTTTTTCTTTCTTTCATTCATTCTTCTTGTTAACAGCAGCAATCTTCATTAATTCTCAATCATCACTCAATTAATTACTTAATTATCTCATTAAATCCAACACTGATTCAATGTTACATTGAACAGCCTGTAGTGTGCACTAACTAAATGAACAATGTTCATTTAATCTGGGCTAAACCATGTGGGCCCTACATGGGTGTGCTGGCTGAGAGGCGTCCCACCAGTGGGATCGTGACAGTTAAGAGGTTAAAAACAATAAACTAAAAGCGCAAGCCGTTCCATTTAATCATTGCACTCATGTCTCACATCCTTCAGCATCTTGCACATGACACTGCACTGATGGGAGCCACTCCAGGAGAGAAAAGTGACTGGATCTATAATCTTCAGATGACACACAACTCATATTACCGTCGCTGTAAGTTACCAAAAGCGAAACCACACACAAACACACACAATAAAAGGACTGACAAGCATATTCTGCTGCTGTGTGAATGTGGACTGCCTGCTAGGCACCTCAGCTCCACCCACGTCCCGGTTCTTTGCCCATTTTCAGTTATCCGGGAGTGACGCACGGTGGCGCACTGCCAAGATGATGACGGCCGTCTCCGTCCACTTTAGGCTACAAAAACACTCTTCAGAAACCTATCGGTGACGTCACAGACACTGTGTCCATATTTTTTTTTACAGCCATTGATTTCATTGGTTGCCTTGCATTCATAAGTGCATTGCGTTGTGCTTTTTTTTTTTACATCTGTTTCATGTATAAGTGAATTGCATTCTAAATTTCTAAGTTTCTGTTGCATGCATATTTTAATAATTGTGTGTATTTTTTGTACATTGGTATTGTAACTACTGTATTGTAGTTAATGGCAATTTCATGTTTATTTTTTCTATTATAGCACCACCAAGAGGCACAATCCCACCATTTTTTTTATGTCTCCTCAGATGTCGCCTCCTTGCATTTTAAAATGCTCAAAATAATTTACGAAAATGTCAAATAAAAGCCAACTCACCATCAAGAAGTTGAAGCTGTTCTTTAACTCTGGTGTAGTTGGTTCTAAGTTCATCTTGTTCTCTTATCATAACTTGAAGAAAATGGGGAAAAATGCAGATAAAGTTACTCACATGGTCAGTTCAGTGAACACTCAACACTGGTAACAAACATGTCTGTGCTCTACTGTTTATATGAAACTTGTACTGTTTTCTCACCTGTGCTGTTGATCATTTGAGCTGCAAGTTGTTTTGAAACCATTATGTGCTGTTCATTCAGTGATGCAAGTTGTTTCGAAACCATTACGTGCTGTTCATTCAGTGATTCGAAATTGGCATGCTTATTATTATCTGATTAAGACAAAAGCAACAGTGGGAAATATTTTTTTTAGGAAAGTCCATACCATGCACACTTAAGACTAAAATGATCTACAATCAGAGTTTGAATGGAGTTTGCAAAATAACTTCCCTTTCAGTTGGTCACATTTGACTTTGTGTCAGAACTGAACCAACGAATTGGGGGATCGCTTGAGAGACCAATCCACTTCAAGTCTAAATAAATGAAACGAATTGGCATATGATTTTTGCATCTGTTGCTCCACCGCTCCCACCACGCGCATCACGCACTGTGCGTAGGGCACCAAGTGCTGAGGGGGCACCAAAAATAGCCTAATGATTTTTTTTTTTAAATGCCGGTATTATTTCATTAGCCTATAGAAATATTAGGCACATTTTAGCCATGTATATGTAACAAAAAATATATAATTGCTCTAGTCTAGTCTAGAAAGTAGCCTCGGAGCCCTGGTATCAACCGTCCCATCACCAGTTTGCCCACCAGTTTAATTGTGAGGGTAATTAAAAGGTATTGTACCCTTCTAATGTTGATTTTTTTTTTTTACCTGTGGGTAACTAAAAGGTATTTTAAAATTAGGTATTGACTTTGTTCTCTGTTGATAACTAAAAGGTATTGTATCTTCTTATTACCTCCGGTTCCTTGTTTATGGTTAAGTGGGAAATGTACGGGAAGAGTGCCTTTTTATTTTGTGTGTAATATTTTCTCCTGTTTTTGGTTAGAGAGGAAGCTCAGGGAAGTTTCCCACTGAGCAAATTACGTCCAGAAGACGTCTTTTTGAGGTCTTGTCTCAGGTTGAAAAGACGTCCACTGAGGGGCCAGAATGAAGTTTTATGACATCTTTTTTGACGTCTTCTGGACATCCGATATAGACGAACACGCAGAATCACCAAAGGAGAAAAATCACAATTTTTAAGCCACCATCGTGAAGATGAGTGTTTGCTTTAGTTGGGCTCTTGACCCTTAACTTCTTAATAATAGTTTTTGTTTGGGCTGTTTTAACTGAGTCATAACAGCCAGACAAGCAAAGAGAAATGATCAGGTGTTAGTTATGTTTTCACATAATCATGATTTGACCTGAATCACTGAACTCATTTAGAGCCCAATCTCTGAGTTAGATTACATTATTGATACAGCAGCACTGTGATTCTACAGCAGAAGATCAGCTTTATCAATATAATCTGAAAGATTTCACATGATAAAAAAAAAAAAATCTTTCTATTAGGCACACAGACATCAAGAATCAACCTGTGAATCTCAATGACGGTGACAAGCAACATATTCTGATCAACAGATCAACTCTGAACATTAGAAAACAAGCTACTAAAAAGTCACATAAAAACAGAAAAAATTAAATAGTGAGAATAAAGAAATTTACTAAGACAATTCAGATCATAATTTATTCATGAAGCAATGCATGATGGGAGCCATGGGTGAATTTTGATGGTGGCTCCCAGAATGCACTGCACATGCTTTTGATGGCCACCACTGTTGAGATTCACAGGATGATTCTTGATGTCTGTGGGGCCTAAGAAAACAATTTTTTTTTTAGCACACCTTTTCTGAAATCATGTGAATCGTATTGTAAAAGCTGATCTTGTGCTGTAGAATCACAGTGCTGCTGTAATCAGTAATGTAAATAACTCAGAGATTGGACTCCAAATGAGTTCAGTGATTCAGATTCAAATAATGTTATGTGAAACATAATCAACACCTGATCATTTCTCTTGCTTATCTGGCTGTTATGATCAGTTAACAGCCCAAACAAATTTTAATATAAGAGTCAAGGGTCAAGAGGCCCAACTAAAGCAAACACTCATCTCCACGATGGTGCTTAAAAATTGTGATTTTTCTCCTTTGGTGATTCTGCTTGTTCGTCTATATCGGATGTCCAGAAGACGTCAAAAAAAAGACGTCATTAAACTTTCATTCTGGCCCCAGTGGACGTCTTTTCAACCTGAGACAAGACCTCAAAAAGACGTCTTCTGGACGTAATTTGCTCAGTGGGTTATGTTTGTTTTCATCATTGTTTTTATGCAGGGTAGGTAGCTCTAAATCTTAGTTAGCTTCTCTTGTTTATTATTTTAGGCCATACTCTCTCCTGAAGATTTACATATGTACCCACTGCGCAATGTGCCGTCGGGGTGACGTCTTTTTCATGTAATTTTTGGACGTTCAAATTCGGTCCATTGAAGGGGTTGTTTTGTAACGCCAGGCGACGTCTTTTCGACGTCTTCCGCACGTCTAATGTTGACGTCGTGAACCTCCGTGTAAGGGCTATTTATAGTCAAATGTGGTCGTTTGTGGACGTCTTTTCAACATCAAATTTAGACTTATTTTGGACGTCGTTTTTAATTTTATAAACTGTGGTCCCATGTTTCCAGAGGGTGGAGGACAGGCTTTTCTGTGCCAGTTAAAATTAAAGCTACAGGAAAATTAACTGGCACAACATGTCCTCCACCCTCTGGAAACATGGGACTACATACAACACTACAGTTATACAAATACAAAATAAATCACAATTCAATATCACCATTTTCATCTTTATTCAAAAATAAATGCAGCGAGGCTGAAAAGCTGTGCCGTCATTTTGCAATGGTTGAACACTCGCGCGAAATGCCTGTTGTGTTGCCTCGACCTATCAGAGCGGCGTTTATTGGTTGGGTTATGATGATGTGCTGCCTCGACCAATCAGAGTGATGTTGACTGGTTTTGTCTCTTTGGCTGAACCCAAAGCCCTTGATAGAGAGTTGTCCTCGCCTGTCCTTTAGCTGCTGTTGGTTCTTTTTAAATTAGAAATAAGGAGGATAGGCCTAATATACGTACCATGAATATTTTTCTGAACTATAATTCCCACAAATTGCATTTCCAAATAAATAAACAGATACATGCAAAAATACATATGCATAAAGAAATAACTTGATTAGGCTACTTTAAATAAACCAGTGAAAGAAAAACAGGAAAATGTAAAAAAAATAAATAAAAAATAAATAAATAAATAAATAGGCATTCACGTAATAAATCGTGTTTGTTTCTAAATAATCTGTATGAGAAGAGTTCAGATGCAAAAGCCTCTAAGTGCCATCTGAATTTCTTCTAGAATGATCATTTTTATAAAGCAAAATCCAGTGTTAATTAACACCCAAAGTGAACATATGAGTCCATCTTACCGGGTGTTTAAAAAGTAACACTGAAGCAGTGTTAAAGTTAATGAGATAATTGATTGATGATGGAGTGATGATTGATAATTAGTGGAGACACCTGATGATAATAAGCAGAATCACTGAAGAAACAACAAGAGAAAAAGAGAGAGACACAACATCTACACGACTTCCAGCCATAAACATAGTATTATTAACCAGTTGATTTGATTTCTGTCACCATCAACAAAAGTTCTTACTGAGAATGAACAGATGTTTAGATGTTAATGTTTGAATGAAAGTTTAGTTTGAAGCACCATGATGGTGAAAAACATTTCCTTTAGCTGGGCTCTGGACTCTATTTATTAACATTAATTCTCTGGCTGCTCCAACTTTGTGTTTGTAAGCACATTTGTTATGGTCAGAGAAACTATGATCTGGACTGTGTTTCCCAATAGTGATGTGAGCTAAAGTTGATCAATTAGGTTACAATGCTTTGGGAATACAGTCATGATGGTTTTGTTTAAAATGATTAATTTCTCTTTGTGAAATAGTCAGATTCATTGGTGACATCCAGTCTTGATGGTCATATAGATGTTATTATGTCTTATTAGTAAATATTACGCTTGAATCCAGCAGAGCTTTATAATCTGAAAATTTAAGAAATAAAACCACACACACAGACATCAAGAATCAGCATATGATTCTCAAGACGGTGATGATAATAAATACAAAATACTGACAAACAGATCAACTCTGAACATCACAAAACAAGCTACTGTCACAACAAAACTACAGAAAAAATAAGCAAACATGAACAATCTACGAAAATTACAGGACAATTCAGCTGCATAATTTATTCATGCAGCAATGCATGATGGGAGCCATGGATGAGTTTTGATTGGTGGCTCCCACATGCACTGCAACATGAAGCACTTTGTTTGATTGTCCACATTGTTGAGGGCATATGCTGATTCTTGATGTCTGTGGTGTTTATTCTATTTCTTAAATCTTCAGATATAAAAGTTCTTCTGGATTTCAAGTGGTAACAGACTTACTAGAAGAAGTAAAAAACTCTATATGACTGTCATACTGGACATCACCAAGAATCTGACCATTTCACAAGGAAAAACAACCATACTGTGATTCCCAAAGCATTGTAAACCTAAACTGATAACCTTTGGTTCACATCACTTGGGAAACACAGCCCAGATCAGTTCTCTGACCATAACAAATGTGCTTTACAAACACAAGTTGGAGCAGCCAGAGATAAATTAATGTTAATAAATAGAGTCAAGAGCCCAGCTAAAGGAAATGCTTTTCACCATCATGGTGACTTCAAACTAAACTTAATTCAACATTAACATCTAAACATCGTCATTCTCAGTAAGAACTTTTGTTGATGTGTGACAGAAATCAAATCAAACTGGTTAAAATAAGTGTAATAATGTTTAATGGCTGGAAGTCAGTTGTAGTTGTTGTGTCTCTCTTTTTTCTTGTTTTTCTTCAGTGATTTGCTTATTATCATCAGGTGTCTCCACTAATTGTCAATCATCACTCAATCATCATCAATTATCTCATTAACTTTAACACTGCTTCAGTTTTACTTTTGAACACCCGGTAAGATGGACTCATATGTTCACTTGGGTGTTAATTTAACACTGGGGATTTGCTGTGGTATAGTTAAGTACTTTCACTTAAATAACAATTAATAGGTAATTTGGATTGCCATTTAAGTTAAATTATTGAACTTAAATACAAGCTTGATAAAAAAATGATCATTCTAGAAGAAAATGTATTAATCATGTTGATAGGCCCTATAAAACAAAATATTACATATTAATCATGTCAATTTCCTGCATCTGTTATTGACGTCCAACATGACGTCCAAACAAATGACCCCGTTCAAAGGTCAAATGTTGAACGTCAAGATGACGTCCAAGTTGGGGTCATGGTTGGACGTCCAAATAGTGGACCTAGTTTGGATGTCGAATAGATGTTCAGAAATGGTCATGGACGACGGACCTAATATAGACATGATCTGCAACGTCTATCCGACGTCCAGTGTTTAGTGGGTAGCCAAGACGTTTTTCAGGCTCAATTAATATAAGTTTACACTTCATATGGAGGCTTTTTTTGACAATACTTGAAAACAGCTTGTTTACCATAAAAAGCTACTAAAATTGCATTGCAAGTTGTAATGAAGCTACTATACACTGATAGAAGTAGAAGTATTTTCAGTAACTCAGTCAATGCACTTTGAACAAAGCAAAATCTATATCGGGTTATACTCCAAAGGATCCAGACGATGCAGAGACCCCGAGAGCAAAAACGAGCGTCAAACCCAGAAGAATCAGAAAGAGCTTTAGTCCCTTTTAGAGGGGTGACTTTCCTCTCACTTTCCAGTTCTTCAGTGAAATTACCTGTGGTTAGAAATTTATGAGAAAAAGGAAATTATATACCCTTGAATCATTGCAGCATTTCTGTCTGGCAACTATTCCTGAATTTACACTGGGTTTATTTCTGTGAAAACTTTTTTAATAGATATATTTCAACACATTGACCCAACCAGACATTTTAATAATGTATTCTAGAACTCATTTCAAACTTTCAGTTACAGTTTTAAGTGGTTAAGGCTGGAACACACAAAGCAAACGGATCGGACGGCGGGCAGTTTTCTTCGTCGGCAGACTAAGTTTTATCAGTGTGTTCCGCCCCTCACGTCGGTGAAGTTGGTCCTCGTCGCCTTTTTTCGGCCGATTCAAAAATGTTGGATCGCGTGGAGCTCTCGGTCCGTCGGGCATCTGATCATCTGATGGCTGCCCCTCAGATACTGCAGCCTGTGTTTCTGAAAGGCATTCACCACGCACGGCGCAGAACTGATTGTGTCTGGGCGTCGGTGTTTAGCGGTCGTTGGTGTGTAAGGGCAAATTTGGAACAAGACGCTGCCGACGGAGACAACCCCGCAGTCTGCTTTCGTCTCCAACTAGTCGTCGGCGGTCGGCTTGGTGTTTCTGGCTTTACACGCCAAAATCCTTACTTGGTCACAAAATTTCTGAAAACCGGACACTCAAACAGCAGAACCAAACACCAAATCTGGCAAAAACCATACACTAAATCTCAGCCTTTGCTTTGTTTTCAATTTCATTAAAAACACTTTTGCAAACCAACACAAAAAAAAACAATTCTCTATGTACACGTGTAGAATATTAGGCAAAATGTGTTTGCAAGTGTGCTTTGAGATGTTTGTGATAATTTAAGCAGTGTTATTTGCAAGAGATGTGAAGCATTTGCATTTTGTGTGTGCAAATTCTTGGAGTTGAGTAAAGTTTTGAAAAAAAAAAAAAAAAAGAGTTTTGGAAAAGGGGTGTAAGCGTTGAAAAAAACTATAACCTGTCTGTAAACCGTGGAGAATATTATAGTCACAGGAAGTCAAATGATAACTTCACACATGGTACAACCCCTCCTCACTCTCCCAAGAACTGGATCATCCAGATGAGTGTAAAAGAGGCTGGCAAACTCATTTCTGAACCTAACACCCACTGCCACTCCCCTTGAACTGGTGCTGTGTGGTCAGGATACAGAGAGAACTTAGAACCCACAACGCACCAGGCAAAAAGGACCAGGAACTTCTAATTTACATTTCCTGGATTTGTACATACTGTACAACTATCTATTTTTGTATGTGGTATTTTTTTTATATTATATATATGGTTGTGTATAATTATTCATATTACTTATCTATTTTTATTCTTTTATTATCTGTGCTAACTGTCATTGTGGGAAGTACAAAATTACTGTCACAGACACGTCAGGTTCCACACAATCCCTTTACCACGCACTCAATCACCAGCATTACTACTCATCGCCACTGACTCATCAGCACCTCATCAGCACCAGCATAAAACCTCCACACTCAAACACACTCACGTCTGGTCTCGTTTGCACTATTATGAACCGTCTGCTCCTACCTCAAGGACTCCAAAAACACTATACTTACCTGCTCAGTCATCTCCATCGTCTCCTTCGTTCTCCTGTTCTACTCGGTGCCTGCCTGCATGTGGTTGGGAGTGCTCCGCACATTCCAAGTCTGTTCCATCCTCATCGGAAATACAACACGAAGACCAGTATCACCCTATTATCTGCATTCAGAACTGGCTTATCATCACTCACCTTACTGTTGTTGTACTCTGCTGTGTTATCATAAAAACAGATGTTACTTTTACATCTGCCTCCGGGGGTCTCCATTGTAACAGAAGACCGACCATAAAAACAGTTAACGCTGAGGCACCACCGACCCTTTCAGGAGCTCGTGGGATGCATTCCGCCGGAGCACTCACACCAACACCCGCTCACCAGCCGTCCACCAACGCTACCAATTCAGCATTCCACCGCCACCGTCCTTCCCAGCATTCCACCGCCAGTCCCATGGCCAATCCTACTCTGGATCGGCGGAGGAATGCAGCGGATTTCTTCTCCAGTGGAAAACTGGTCCTGGAGATGGCCAAGCCGGCACATCTACCCCACTGACACGGCCCTAAAGTCGGTCATCATATCTTCAACTGCCAAGGGGGTAAGCCCTCAATGGGCAGAGTCTCCACTTCAGTGAGGTCTTCGGCAACCGTTTGGCAGATTCTGAGACTGGTGAGAAAATTTACAATCTAAAACCAAGGAAATAACTCTGTTAATGAATTGCATTGCGTTCAGAACGCTATCCGCCACCAGCGGATGGAAGACAAGCCTAATTACCACCTTTCGTCAAGATGGAGACTAAGGGCGGTTGCCATTCTCGCTGCATCGAGGACTCCATAGGAAGTGAACGCTTTAAACAACTTCTTCTCCCATCCGCGGGTTCCGTATGCAGTCGGTCTCCCGAGCACCAGGAGGCCAGCCCCTTCTCCAAACATCCTCCTCCGTCGATACGAACCCGTCAGCTCACCAGAACCAGCATGGGAACCTATGCAAGTGACCATTCCGTCTCACTCCCGCCGAAAGGAAGAGAGGCTGACCCTGAACTTGTGTCTATATTGTGGATCCACGGGGCATGTCATCTCAACACGCCAACTCGTCCTCCGACGACCAGTGGTGACACGCAGCAATCATCCTCATTCAAAAAATGAAATACACTCACTACTATTGTAAACCTTACTGCTGCCAATGCCTCCATTCCAGTGGTGGCGCTCCTCAATTAAGGGTCAGCAGGAAACTTCATCTCGGGCCTCTGGCGACCAGCTCAAGCTCCAAAACCTTCCCCGTCTCACTTAAATATCAATCCACGCCTTCACGGGCAAACCCCTAAGCCGTAAGACGGTTCCGCCGCTGTTTGGGTCCCTACAACTGAGAGTCGGATATTCATAAGGAGGAACATCCATTTTGCGGGTTCTGGAGGAAAATCCACCGTGCGGTGGGTTCTAGGGCGCCATGGCTTGAACAGCACAGCCCCACCATCTCCTGGCGCAGGGCGAACTCTGAAGTGGGGCGACCACGTTTGCTTCGACTGCTTCCCAGTACTTCCTGCTCCGAATGAACTCTTCACTCTCCACGACTCGCTCCATCAACGCCCCCATTGAGGCCGTAGAGAAGGATCCGTGGTGTTCCACCTGAATTCGCCCCCTTCGCGAGTTGCTGCCCGCAACGCACTCCAAGCTACCTCCACACGGCCATGGGGAACTGTGCCATCGATCTGTTCGGGTGAGCCAGTGCCCAGGGGCCGGCATTTACCCCTGTCATTACGGAGAGCAGGAGAAGGCCATGGAGAATATATCGAAAGAGGCCCTTACCAGTTACCTCCCCGTACTTCCAATGTGCTTCAAAGTCGTCTTTGTGGCTTTAAAAGGCGGGGCTTGCGGCCTCATCGTTCCATGCCTAAACAAGATCACCGTCAAGTTCCGCTCCCCACTCCCCTCGTCCAGGGCCTGGAACATCTCCGTGGGCCATCTGTGTCATAAGTTGTGACCTCCACGCGCGTATAACCCATCCGGATCCGTGCGGGGGACGCGTGGAAGACCGCCTTCGTCCCGCCACCGGCACTACGAATACCTCGTCATGGCGTATGGGCCTGGTCAAACGCCCCCTCGATCCAGGATTTTAATACCGAGGTGCTCCGGGAGTTCCTCCACAAGTTCGTGTTGGTAACATAGATGACATCCTCATTACTCCCGGGAGCTTGGCGAACATCGCCACCACGTTGCGGAGGTCTCCAACGCTACGGGCAATACCTCTGTTCATCAAAGCTGAAAAGTGATCTTTCTCAGTCTTCGTCCCAAGTTCCGGGGTATGTGATGACCACCGTGAGTAAGGCTGGACGAGGGAAGGTCCACTATCAGGCCCCTGGACCACCATCATACCACCATAAAGAACTCCAAACGCTTCCTCGGATTCTCCATTTTCTACCGTGTTTCATCACGAATTACAGCACCATAGTCAGCCTCTCACCCAATCACTACGTAACCGCCCAATTCTGTCTGGTCCCAACAAGCCACCAACGCCTTGAGACCCCAAGGGCCTCACCACCGCTTTCCCTCCTCGTCCACCCTAACCCGGATTGCCTGAGCGTGGAGGTCGACACCTCCCACCACCGGAGGGGAGCGGTCCTCTCGCAGCAGCAGGGGAAGCCAAGTAGACTCCATCCCATGTGCCTTCCTCCCGCAAGCTCAACCCGGCGGAGGTCCATTACGACATCGGTGACTGCGAACTCCTGCGTCAAGCTTGCCTGGAAGATGGGAGCATGGTTGGAGGGGGTCTAATCATCCATGTCAAGTCCTCACAGATCACAGAACAGCGAAATCGAAGCGCAAAAAGACCTCAACCCTGCCAAGCTCGCTGGGCCATGTTCTTTTCCAGATTCCAATTTCCGTTTCCTCCGTCCAGGTTCAAGAACACTAAAGCGATTGCTCTGTTCCCATCTCCATGCTCCTGAAGACGGAAAACCAAAAATCCAGAAAAATCCTACCTGAATCGATCTTTGTTATCCCCATCCAGGGGTGGTCCAGAAGAGATTACCCTCCTCCAATGCCTCTTCCGAATCCGCCGGGTTGCCCCCCAAGGCTCGCAATACGTCACACCGGGCACGGACGCCACTAACTTCTCACAAACGCGGCAACTCTTAACTTGCACGGCAACCCGGGGTCAAAATGAGCCATCTCGTGCTCAAAACACGCTTATGGTGGCCCCAACAGGCCAACGACGTCAAATAGGGTACGTGCAGGCTGAAGGGAGGCGGCCATTTCCAAGAGCCCACGCCATCTTTCCCACCGGCAAATCAATCCTCTGCCAGTTCCTGA
>JAOTNS010000193.1:0-93693 GCA_028476615.1 Culter alburnus
TGTGTATGCCTATCCATAATTTTTGATATTATTCAGATCTGAAAAAGAGGGTTAATGTGGACTCGTAATGGGTGGTCGTTATGTTTTTGGGTTGCGTATAAATCTCTATGCAGGCTCCGAGTAGAACGGGCGCTGCGAGTATTGATCCGTGGACAGGGCGTGAGCGGCCCAGTTCCTCAGTGAGCGTTCTCCCGCCCACGCAAGATAGCATTCGAGGATCCCTCCCTACATATGTTCGACCGCGCCCTCCTGAAAAATCCAGCTAAGCAGCCTAAAACGGGTTACGGCTGGTTTAGCTGGTCTCCAGTCTGGTCATAGCTGGTTTGAGGGGGTTTTGACTTTTGACCAGCTTAAACCAGCTGAACACCTGCTAACCCAGGCTGGGATACCAGCTGAACCAGCTAAACCAGGCTGGGAGACAAGCTAAAACCAGCTACTTCCAGCTTAAACCAGCTAAGACCAGTCAACCAGCTTAGGCTGGTTTTAGCTGAATTTTTCAGCAGGGGTTTCCTAACTGTCAAAATCTAATGGGTAACTAGCATGAATTAGCTGCGGTCGTTACCAAGGACTGAAACAAACCAATGTAAATATTTCGTAAGAAATATATTTCGTAACATTCAATAGGCCTATCATAAAACACATTCTCACTGTGAAATGTAATCCCTTGCTGTCTGGTTTTTAGATTTTTATGCTTGAACATGTTGAAGTTGCAGCTTTTCTTTTCGAAAAACGACTTAATACTGCAGCATAGTTGTGTATCACTGCTACTTGCTCAAGTTATCAAGGTTGAGACCACAATCGAACTGTTCAATATATATATATATATTATATATATATATATATATATATATATATATATATATATATATAATATATATATAATCATGTTACCATTCTGTACACTGAGTTATATATTGATTTAACATAAATACCTTGTGCGTGTGTATATTCACTGCACCTATCTGTTCTGTTGAATGTTATTTTTATATGGAAGTCCATGGTTATAATTATTCATAAGTATGCAGTGTCATAAGTACATCTCTGACGTTTATAACAAACCAAACTGTTTGAAAATCGGTAGAAAATTGAGCAAGTTATGGTTATTTAAAAAGTACATGCACCATTAAAACAGATTGTTACGAGTGAGCGAGCTGACTGTGACAAGATGGCCGCCAGGTGCGGACGTCGACCTCCATTGGCCAGCAGCGCGGACGAGACATCTAGCCTTGTGTATATCTATGCTACTGCCAGCCAGCGGGAAATTAAACAGGAAGTGTTTGTCTGAGCTCACAGCAAGGTAATGTCATGCTGCGTTCACGCCACCTCGTATTTACCGGAATGTTGAAATGACAACACGTGACGTTATATTCGGAGCTGTTCACGTCCTTTTGGTCCTTGGACTGGGAATTATGTGTTTCCATGGCACCACTATCAACGCCTAAATAAATCTACAGCATAGATCTACAGCGGTCAGGTGGTACAGCGGCTACGTGGTGCATACTTCGGTAAAGTTGGTTTTATATTCGCACATTCGGACTTCCGCTTTCAATAACTTTGTGAATCAGCATTAAAAAAGGCTCATTTAATTTTATTATCGTTACTGACTGTTATGAGCACAAAGTACAACACGATTTTCTGTAGAACTCGACAGCAAACAAACACACTTACCTCTATGGAGTGCTGTGACGTCATCGTTAATCTGAGGCACCATCTACAAAGTGCAAGTTTCGATTGACAGCGTGATAAAGACTCACTGTCCATGGTACTTAAGTCTGGTGATGGGACGGTTGATACCGAGGCTTCGAGGCACAAATTAATTAATTTAGATGAGATTAGTTTATATTAGATATAACTGATTCAAGACAGAGTGATTCCGTATGTCACGGACTTCCGAAGCTTTGGTCAAGTGCTTTTTCAAACCGTAGATATGTGATTTAGATGATTTAGATATGGTGGAGAAACAAGTCTGACCACCAGATGTCGCTAATGCGCACTATGTGGAACTGGAACTGTCTGTGTGCATCAAAACAGCCTTAGACCTTTGATATTTAATCTTTATTTTACTCTCAACATCATATAGTGACCGTTTGTTAATATGCGTCGGGAGTTATGAATATGAAAAACGGAGTTGTTACCTTTTCATTGAAATATGAGCGTCAGCCTCAGCCTTTGAGAAAAAACTCCTGTGAGATCATCATGAAAAAACTCGTCAAAATAAAATCCCTCAGGGCTTTTAGCTTAAAGCATGCACATTTGGAGAAATACTGATGGATTCTCATACGTTTATGTGAATTTTTTATTTCAGAGGAGTAATATTTATTCAATTTTTAAAAAGTAGGTTAAAAAAGTACGTTCTATATCCATGGGTTTCAAAGACGTCACTTCCGCTATGCCCGCCGCCATATTTGTGTCCGAGACTGCAACTAACACAGCAGCGCTTCACTGTATTGATGATCATCTTTAGCTTCACCGCGAGCGCTCAAACAGCAACAAAAACATTATCTATGATTGTTTCTGTCATATTAATAACATTTTAATTGTATACACTATTGTATTAAAATATTGTGAATTCTTGTTGCTGTGTTTCGGCATTTTGTTACGGGAAGAATGCATCCACAACAGGAGCTATTCTGTTACTAGTCCAAGTTCACGTGTGCATGATTTTGCAAATGTAAGTTGAAATATTATGTTTATCTTGTATAAATATATGAATTACCCTATACTGGATGTGTTCCAGTGAGTTAATTAACCTTCTCTAGAAAAGCACCTCAGTTTACGAGTGTTCATTCATTGCGCGTTGCTCAGTGTTATAAAAATGAGATGACTTATTGTTCGTGATCCTTATTATTAATCAAACTATGTGTTAATGAAAATAATACGAGAACAATATAAGTGCTAGTCATTAAAAATAATTTAATGTTTTTGAAAAAATATGAACGTTTTAATATTACAGCTGTAGTAAACATGTTTAATTACTATCATTGCTGTTTGAGCTGTGCACGCTGAAGCTGAAGAGAATCAAAACCCGTAAACTGAAGGTTAATTAACTCAACAGACCACATCCTATATAAGATCATTCAGATATTTATACAAAATAAAAATATTACTGGTATTTACACAAAATCATGCACAGATGAACTTGAACTAAGAGTAACATAATAATGTAGCTCCTGTTGTGCATTCTTCCTGTAACTCCGAAACACAGCAACTAAGCCCAAATAATTCACAACGTTATGTTACAAGTATATACGATTATAATATCATGTATAAGAAGACAGTCTCAATCATAGTAATGTTTACGTTACTTTTTGAGGGCTCGCGCTGAAGCTATAGATGATCATCAGTACAATAAAGCTCTGCGGGTTATTTACCTCAACGAAACACATCCTTTATGAGATTAATCAGATACTTCATAAATTTAATATTATCAGTTTTATCTGCACAAAATGACGCAAATGCTCAAGTGAAGCTTGAACTAAGTTATGTAATCAATGTTTAACTCCAGTAGATGAGCTCTTCACACTCTCAGAAAATAAAGTACATAATTGTACCTTTAGGGGTACAATGCCCTGTCACTTGTACTCTTGGCATATGCTTGGGAACATATATGTACCTTTTTGACCCCAAAAAGGTACATACATGTACCTTGAGGTCCAATAATAAGCCCGATGGGGTACATTAGTGTAGATTGTAGCTTGGGGGAAAGAAATGGACTCCTACTGTACCCCTATTTCTGACAGTGCACAACAACACGTTGAAACAACAACACAGAGAATTCACGTTTTATTACAATAGTGTTCTCGTTATAATGTTATGTAAATTACAATCCCAGCAGTTAGTAATGTTGTGCATTGCTGTTTGGCTGCCAGTGGTGTGCATGGTCCCTTCTGATTGAAGCAACAATTCCGCCAATCTAACTCTTGGGATTGAATAAAAATGTAGTTCAGGGTTTCTCTGACAACTGTTAAAACAGCTAACAGTAAAACATATCCCAGACATATTGTAAACTTGTTGTGAACCTTCTGAGAGTGTTTCGTTGGCCTTCCTCTGGTAGTGTAGCTGCTGTGCCCATAGACTTAAACAGGGAGCGTAGCTGTGACCGGAAACAAATATGGCGGTGATAAAATACAGTGATGTCACATGAAACCCATGGATAGTATGAATATGGGTAGTATGAATGCATAGATATTAGGGCTGCAACAGCGAATTGATAAAATCGATAAAATTCGATTATTAAAAGAGTTGGCAACGAATTTCATTATCGATTATCGTTGTGTCGCGCGACTATTACGCCTCTCAATAAGACGCGGAGATGTTTGAGTATAAAAAAGCGCGGTTGAGCGCGAAGCAGAGCGTAGCATAAATAAATAAACAGCAGAGCGGAGGTAGGAAAGACCATCGGAGAGTAAGCAAGTTTGTGAATATTTTAATAAACAAGGAAAAACAAAATAATAGCGATCCATCTCATACAGTGTTATTGTGGCTGCGTTCAGCGCTCGTGACACGCAAGACGTGTCGCTATGGAAACATTAAAGGCAAACGTTCTAAAATAACGGTCGCCTTAAAACTCACTCTGGGGGAACATTTAGAATATTTTAAACTCACGCTTGAAAGGGTTAACATTAATCAAACAACAAAAGACAGAGAAAATCACTCACTGCTCTTTAGCTTTAATAAGGATTTATTATATATTAATTATATTTAATCCATAAGGAATGTTGTATGCAAGTTGTTATAAAGAATGCATATATCATTCATTGAAAAGAAGACATTGTGTTCTTCTTTAGGAGGAGTGGTTTTATTTAATTATAAGATATTTTTTTTATGTCCCAGCAGTTAAATCTGTGTCTGTATTGCATGTTCAAATTTTAATATTATTCATATTAATAGGTTAATACAGTGTATGTTTTCTCCAGGAGTATATAATGGGTTTGGAAATTTTAGAGAAATTCTTAATGCATTACAATTTAACTAAACCCATTAGATTTAGTCAACTAAAATCTTGTGATATTTAGTCAACTACTAAAACAATTCAAATGACTAAAACATGATTAAAACTGAATGGAATTTTAGTCAAAAGACTATGACTAAAACTAAATAAAAATTTGCTGTCAAAATTAACACTGATCTGTTGTCATGTATTTATTCTGTGCTTTGTCCCGTATCAGTTATGTTGACAATATTTGGGAGTGATTGAGTGAGTGAGTGTAGTGTAGAGAAGAAGTTCTACTGTTCAAAAAAATCCTGTTAATTTTACTGATTTTTATTTTTCTTTATTTAAAAAAAAGATGTATTGTTCTGACAGCTCAGGTCCCTTTAAACAAAAATATACATCTTTTTGTGCACTTTATTTAAAAAAAAAAAAAAAACTATATATTTGGCAGATGTAAAGCATACATGTGTATGTTTTTTTGTGTTAGTTCATTTGTTTTTTGTTTTTTATTACTTTAACAGCTCAGGGATGTTAAAAGAGCAACCTGTTTTTGCACGTTCTGAGGATTTTTTGCACTGTTTATTTGCACTGTCAGTTCTGTTTTTGAATAAAAGGTTGGAAATTAATGTTTTTTTTTCTCTCTCCGATTCATCGATTAATCGTAAAAATAATTGACAGATTAATCGATTATTGAAATAATCGTTAGTTGCAGCCCTAATAGATATACACTAGATGTCGCCTTGGGGTTCTAAGCATGCGTCAAAACCGCCGCCATCTTGGAACAGGGGTCTTGTCATAGGAAGTAGCTAGGTAACGCTGCTATCTCCGCCTGTACTTTGAATTCATAGACGATGCCGGACTTTTGTGCTGCGTATGGATGTTCAAACGAAAGAAATCTAAAAACCAGACGGCAAGGGATTACATTTCACAAGTGAGAATGTGTTTTATGATATTGAATGTTACGAAATTATATTTCTGGTTACGTTAGTTTGTTTCAGTCCTTGGTTAACGACTTCAGCTAATCCATGCTAGTTACCCATTAGTTTTTGCCCCGCGACCTCTCACAGATTTATATGTTCTAGATCTCCCCAAGTACCACTGTGGTGATTTTCATGTTGTTTTTCTGTTTTATTCTTTAATAATTATATGTAAGTAGCGATAGTTCATTCGAAGTTTACTCAAGTGGAAGAATGTGATTAATAAAATTAGGCCTGCTAGTACTATGCATTATATTTAAAAAAAAAATAGATTATCTTAATATCAAAACCTTAAATTTTCCCTGGACTCAATGATCAACACATGTCTGACTGTTGGAATGAACCAAAAAAAAAAAACCCTTAGAAAATCACATTCATGATGATTTATGGTGATTTTATTTCCGTTAGACCTTTGCCTACATTGACGCTGATGCATTAAAGAGGAGGGGTTCCCCTGTTCCAAGATGGTGGCTCTATTGACGCTTTCGTTCCAATGAACTGCCGTAGCCAAGGCGACATCTATTGTATATATCTATGGTATGAATTGAATTCGGACGTACTACATCCGCCATGTTAATATTGACACGCATCACAACAGCACAAAAATTTTAAGGGCCCACTTTATTCTGCTTTCATCTTTTTACAACCGGTTCTCAAAATCTTCTCATCGATTTACATTGTTTAAACTTTCAATAAGTCAGCCATTTACTTACATTATGTTAAACAAGTGCAATTTAACCACAATAAACACAGTTTTTCCCTGAGGTACTTGAGGACTTGAAAAGAGCTGCATATCGCCACTTTCCGCCATTTTCGAATATGAAGAATCCTCTCCTGTGGCATCACGGGATAGCGCATCGTCCATCGTATGCCTGCTACAGAATTCGGGCGGAAGCAGTAGGTCATCCAGGTACTTCTCACCTACTGTTTTTCGAATACTATGAATTTGGATGTACTACTCGCCTTGCATACTATATAGTAGGGAAATATGCGATTTTGGATGCAGCAACAGTCTTCCAGACATCGCTATAATCCTATGCTATAATCATGAATATTTACGTGCAAATCGACACTTTTGAAAGTAATAAATACACGATTGTGACGATATGCTTTTTATCTGTGTTCTTCATGCCATGTCAGGTATTCATAATAGTAGATTATATTTATAATGCAATGCTAATCGAGATAGCTTTTCTCATTGTGCAGAATAGCATTAAATTATATATTTTCTATCTGATTTTTGATCCGAAGCCACATCACATCACAGAAGGTTATTTAAAACACTCGACTTGTACGTTTGTAGCAAAAACGTGGTTTTAGTCTTATAAATTGTCGTGTTTTATTGGTGTGCTAAGCTAACATGCTAACGAGCCCAGAGAGGTGTGAATGTGTTCAGGGGAGACTGAAACTGAATGGGGCAGTTAGCACCACAAACCAATATAGACAATACGCTTGAATAGATGACAATAAACATCAGTTAACATTTTAGAGTCTTTTCTAAATAAAATCACATGACATGGTCTTGAAAAACATTTAATAAAGCTATAAGTTTTAAACCTTCAAACTTATCATCTTCAGATTTGAAATCTAACATGGTCAGAGACATGTGGCTTTAGCTGCAGTGCATTTCTAGATTGCTAAAAGGCCAACTTCACTTTTATTTCCATAAAGATATTTCATAAAAATACATTTCTAATAACTTTTCAAAACTTTGAAGCTATTTAACATTTACATTTACATTTACATTTAGTCATTTAGCAGACGCTTTTATCCAAAGCGACTTACAAATGAGAACAGTAGAATCAATCAAGTCAACATGAGAACAACAGTATGTAAGTGCTGTGTGAAGTCACAGTTATGACAGTAAAGTATGGTAAAGTAATGGCAAAGGATTTTTTTTTTTATTTATTTATTTATTTTTTTATAAATATACACACATAGATGGAATGAAAATAGAAATCGAGGTAAGTGCTACTATTACTGGGTCAAGTGCTGACGAAAAAGATACGTCTTTAGCATTTTTTTGAAAGTGGCTAAAGATTCAGCTGCTCGCAGAAAATTTAACTATTTTCTTCATTGTGACAATAATTAATTATGACTTTACAATAAACTGCAATGTGTCTGCTTTCAAATGAGACCTTACTTATGCTTTTAGTGCAAAGGGTTCATGAACTGTATCTGTTTTAGTTTGGGTATGTCATTTCTTGGGATTTTCCAAAAGCGGGGGTGCTATCACATTTTATTATAGAAATTATAGCATAAAAAACATTCTGTTATGAAAAGGAAAAAAGCAGATCCATGTGTGATTTGACAATAAAATAAACACATATATTAGAACTGAATAAACATTTAAAAATTACCACGCTTTATAATAGTGATATATATAACTAACTATATAACAAATTTAGTTACAATAATGTAACGCATCTGAATACCTCTTCAGCAAACTGACCCTGGAACATGAGCTGCTCTGGAGATTTGTTCAGAGAGTCAAAGAGTTGCCATGGTTACTTACATACCCTGAAAGATTCCTCCGTTTTTAGAACCAGATTTTGAGGTTATCCGCTTACTTACTCTGAAAACGTACCCAGGTATGTCACATAATCTGCTTTCTGGAATACCTCCAGATCACTGTGTCATTTCTTTACACACATTTATTTGCACATACTGTACAGATCTCTGCTATAAAAGTGCATCTATTAGAAGACTTTTTCTCTTTTTCCAACAGTTCATGAATGACGATGGCATCTGTAAAAAAGCTGCTTCATGATACTCTAGATGACCTGATAGAAGAAGATCTGAAGAGATTTAAGAGTTACTTAAAAGAAGATGACCGCATTCGAGCTGGTAAACTGGAGAAGGCTGGTGTCACTGAGATAGTGGATATAATGATGGAGCGTTTTGGAGCAGAAGAAGCTGTGAAGATCACACTGAACATCCTGAGGAAGATGAACCAGAACCAGCTGGCTGAAGAGTTACAGAACAACTACACTGAAGGTAATAAAGAAAAGAACAGAGAAAGAGAGGAAGCATGTTTACCATGTTTACCAATGTTGCATTTATTTGATCAAAATTAGTTAAAATATTGTGGAATATGACAATTTAAAATAACTTTGGACTTTTGAATATCTTTTTAAAAATGATTTTTTTCATCACAGGAAAACTTTCACAGCTGAATTTTCAGTGTCACATGATACTTCAGAAATCATTCTGATATGCTGATTTATTTAATAGTTTAATAGTTGTTCTGCTTAATGAAGTGTTGAAACACGATGCAGTATCTTTTTCAGCATACTTTGATGAACATAAAGTCTCATTCTTTTCTCTTTCTTCACAGTGCAGAAATCATCAAAAGAAGCTGAGAAACGCAAAAGAAAACGAGGTGAATAACAAAAGCATGTTGAATTTCACTAATTTAAAAATAAATCCATTGCATTAACAGTTCTTGTATTTGAATGCATTTTATTTTCAGGGCTTTCATTTTTAGTGTCTGAAATTCAACATGATTGTATATTTAAGCTGTGAATCTTTAGATTCAAAACATTTCACACATCATTAAAAAAAAATCAATAATCCATATTTGCCTTTCAGACTTCACCTCAAAATATTCAGTCTGTTTAAATACACAGCCTATAATATTCAACAGGCAATTTTTTGAGGATTCTGCAGGTGTTGGATCATTTATAGGCTTTTCTCACAGCAGCTGCAATAATTAAACTTATCATTTTGATGGCGGATTGTATTACAAATTAACATTAGAGATTAGACTGTACAGAAGTTGAAATCTAGAGGTAACACTAATACACACTAAAAACATAGTCACGCAATGCTGATGTTGTTAACATTAACAAATTGACAACAAAATATAACAATAATAATAATTTGCACAGTTTGACATGATTCGAGCTAAGTGATCGTTAGATTTAATGAAAGACTCTGGAAGATGAATTCTTCAATCAGTGGTACAAGAGGATGTGGTGCTGGTCCTTCAAGAGTCACTCAACCTGTCTGTCTATAAAGCCTATAAAAAAAATCAGTCTTCATGACTTTATAATATACAAATGTGAGTTTATATCACACAATTCTGACTATATATCTTGCAATTGCATAATCACAATTATGTATGTATTTGCAATTGCGAAAAAAAAAAGTCTGAATAGCGATATAAAAATTTGCAAAGTCTCAGGTCCGTATACTTTTGCATCCATTCGTTTTTCCTTTTTTAAACCAGAAATATGGAAAATGCGGTTTCTTTGTTTTTTATTTTAACACTGATGAATAGAATTAGCAGATACAAGCCAATTTTCTTTATGCAAGATTAATATTTTATTAAAAATAACACAAATGATATACAACTTATTTAATATGTAAAAATGCTAAATTTAATTTCCAGTGTTTCTCGCCATACACAGACGCTAAAGCGCCCTCTAGTGCCTGTTCCTCTGGCGTCAATAGAATGACTCGCTTCAAGAGCCTGCCTAAATGACATTGATTAATTTACATTCGTTAAATTACTATCATTATTATTTGTACATTTATATTTTAAGCTAAACATTAAATTTCTAAACCTTATAGCCTCTTGTTTAGCGCTCTAACATGATCGAGTTCCCGCTTGTGGTCTCAATCCCGTCATTTTGTTTTTTACTCTGTTTTATGTGAATAAAGGCCAAAACGACATCTAAATTACTGACTTTTTCATCTGGCTCTGTTAGGTGTTTTATATTGAGAAATTGTTTGGAATCAGAAGTCACTTTATGCTGTTAAAATTGAAAATATACCAACATGATGACAAAATTATACCCCAATATGTGATTTTCGTGAAGACAAAATTCCCATGTCCTTTGCCTCAGTGGAGGTTTGACATGAAATATTTCTCAATTCTCATTGAAAGCAATGTTACAGCCGCGTCGCTGGGACATTAACACTTTACATGGCTTAATCCTACTAAAACAACAACCAGGGAGAAACTACATTTTCTCCCACATTTTCTTGTCATCATCAGCATCTGCAATAATGGCAACATAAACAAAGTGGAAGGACAATAATATAATCTTAAGCATTTATAATGGTTTTCTACAAGTGGAAAACGCTGAACGTTGAAAGAGTGTTGCCTTAATATTCGTCCTGACCTGCTTGTCTGCATATCTTTATTGGTCATTTAATATCAGTGTCTTAATGCATTAGCGTTTTCTTCATAACTGTGTTTTATTTTCTAGGAAAATGCTTAACGTGCTATAAATTGTGTTCATAGTGGGCTGCTTGTAAGGTGTAGTGAATTTGTTCCTCCAATATCACATAGGCTACATTAAGCCTTTTAACCTACATTAAGCATTTTGCGGGACAGTCCCGAAATTGGGAGCTTTGTCCCGCGTCCTGTAAGACTTAGTAGTGTCCCGCATTTCATTTATGTCTGTAATTTTTTTTCATCCCTGAAATTACAATACCACAGTAAGAAATATAGTAAAAACTGTGAGCATTTAAAAATGTATTTGTGCAGCCGTCATATTCTAGCTGTGAAAATAACTAACCAACGCAATTATAGAGAGAGGTTTTCCCTCTGATGACAACTGAGTGGACAGTTGAGCACCTACAGAAAAACGAGATATTCTCCATTTGTTTTAACCAATATAAAATTGCGAAATTCAGACACGACTTTCTTCACACTTTAATAGTTCATTTAATGCGAGTTTTATGGCATTATTATAATGAAAAATGTCGAGAGCGCATCAAATGCGCAAGCAATCTCTCCACACAGGCGGATTCCTTTGCACAAAACTGGACGCGCGCACGCTCTTGCTCACATATTACATCTGCGCGCTCAAACTTTTTCCTCCTGCATGTGCAGCCGCGAATCTATCTTCTCTCCAGGATTTAATATTGCCATAAGCGCAACATTAGTGTGGGCACCCACCGGCAGAAACATTAATCGGCGCATATGCCAAGTTTGCCAACAAATCAATATTTAAATAAAAATTGAAAATGTCCTGAAAAAGAGTGGGAACCCGGTTTCTAATTTCACAATCATATGAAAGTTATTCATAAAACTCAAAATATCATTCTCAAATTTACACTAAAACATGGTAATAGCCTATTTCATATTCAAGTAGCCTATGTCCTGTGTTAGGAAAGTATCTAAAATAAAAATAGGGGCTAATTTGCTAATTAGTTCACATGCATTATTTTACACACTGGAGATCACAATTTTGAATCAAGATATGTTTTTGAAAGAGGAAGGCAGAATTTATTTGTTCAAAAATACAGTAAAAAAAAATATATATATATATTTATAAAATTTCAAATAGATGTTTTCTATGTGAATTTATTGTAAAATGTATTTATTTCTGTTATCAAAGCATTATTACTCCAGTCCTCAGTCATGTGATCCTTCAGAAATCATTCTAATATGCTGTATTTTTCATAAACATAAGAATTTTTACACCCTTTTCCACAACTGGACTTCTATTCCATAAAATAACAGTTGTCAAGCCCCTGAAAGGACAAATACTAGAAAGGCACCATTAAATAGTCCACATTCTGCACTACATTCTAAGTCTTATAGACCATACCAGAGCATTGTTTTATAAGGACTGATTTAATGGTAGGTATTAAACTTTAGTGATATTGAATTTTCCTGTATGGAAAAGAGATTTGAATTCTTTTTGAAATTATTCAATATTTACCATGTGCACCAGGAAAGACAAATTATATGTTACGTCCCCCTTTTGTCTAGGGGTGGCGGGAGAGTAACATATAGAAATGAAAATTAATAAAGATATATCCCTTCAGAAACAGGGCAAAAACAAGAGAGAGAGATGGTTCAGTCGGCACTCCCAAAACTCACACAAACACAGAATAACTTTAAGGGTTTATTTAAAGTAAAGTATCTTATAACAATCAAGGATAATGCAAAACAATAGAGAGAACTCAAGCAAGTAATGATAAATAACAGAAAGACACTTCTAGCTTAAGGAGGGGTTAATGATAGACAACAAGACGCTTCTAGCTTCAGGAGGGGGTTAAAGCCAAAATAACAAACAAAAGGAGTAAGCCACCTGGGAGTAAGGGGTCTAAATAACCTATCAAACAAAATATCAAATAAACAACAAATCTCTTACCTGACTGCCTTACTAAGCAAAAACAGGGGTTAGTAAAAACAAAAGGCACCCACCTCCCTACTGCATCTGCAACATTGATAATGGTGCAATTACACACTGCCACACCAGCAAATACAACAGGTTTCTCTTAAAGAAGCTTTCACTACAGCGCATTCAACAAAAGTTCTGGGAAGGCAGACAGGCCACGCTCTCTCTGGGGAACAGCCAGTTCCCTCTGTATAAATGCAAGCTCCTCTCCATACTCTAACGAGGAACAGGTGGCATCAATTGGGCTCCTGCAAGAGGACAGGGAGGAACAGAGGAAATGGGGGAAAAAAACTACACTTCCCAGCAGGCTGTTGGGCTTCAGAGAAACAGTGTCACATACACATTCACAGAATAACAAAACGATGAACGATATACGTCCTGGGACGTAACAATAATGTAAAGAAGTATGCCACTCATGTATTAATGTTAATGATAAGCATTTCAATAAAAAAATAGCATTTATATTTCTGTACAAATAGCATTTATATTTTTGTTATTAAGTGGTGTGAAAAAAAAATTGGTGGGTTTTATGGTGAGGTGTGTTGCGGACCGTGTGATGGGCCACTTTGTGCCGGAAAGTCCAAGGCGACTTTTTTGCCCCGCCCCTGCTTAAAAAAAAAATTACTGGTGTGAATCTTGAGAAGAAACAATGGCACTGACATATTTTAAGATATGCTTTCAGTATAATTTATTAGTTGTGCATCTTAATAATGTGTGGAAACAGGATGTAGAGCCTTTTTCAGGATACTTTGAATATAATTTCTCATTCTTTTCTCTCTCTTCACAGTGCAGAAATCATCAGAGCCAGCTAAGAAACGCAGAAGAAAACAAGGTGAATTAACCTTAAATGTATTTGAAACAAAAAAGCATGTTGAATTGCACTAATTGAAAAATAAATTCATTGCATTAACAGTGCTTGTATTTTAATGCATTGTTTTTTTCAGGGCTTTCATTTTTAGGGTCTGAAATTCAACATGATTGTATATTTAAGCTGTGAATATTTAGATTCAAAACATTTCACACATATTTTCATTATTAAAAATTCAATAATCCATATTCGCCTTCCAGACTTCACTTCCAAAATATTCAGTCTGTTTAAAAAATACAGCCTATAATATTCAACAAGCAAATTTCTGTCCATTTAATTTGGCTCAACAAATTCAGTGGTTCAAATTCGACAGAAAATTCAACATTGCTCATCGGTGAACTGCAGGAATAGCAGTATAGCACCGATTCATGATCTCCATCTGCTGTTAGTCGCCTCACAAACATTTGAGTTTAATTTTCTAGTGTTGTTTTGTTCATATCTTTTCCTGTTTATTTCATAACAGATGATTTCTGGCTGCAGGAATTCATGAAAACTCACAAAATGAACATGAAGGAGAAAGTAGAACACATTTTTGAGTGTAAAAAGGACAATGAAGCACATCTCAAGGATGTTTTCACTGAACTCTTCATTACGGAGGGGGATCTTAAAGAAGTCAATCAAGAACATGAGATTCTGCAGATTGATAAAGACATTAAACCTCGTAAATCACAGGACAGGCCAATCAAACGCAATGATGTATTTAGACTGAACAAAAAGAAGAAAAAGATTGTTCTGACCAAAGGCATCGCTGGAATTGGAAAAACGGTCTCAGTGCACAAGTTCATTCTGGACTGGGCAGAAGGAGAAGACAATCAGGATATAGACTGTGTTTTCCTGCTTCCATTCCGAAAGATTAACTGCATTAAAGACAGAAAGCTCAGTCTGCATGAGTTTCTACAGAAATTTAATCCAGAACTGCAGGACCTGGAAACATCAAAGATATGTGAGATATATATAAACGTAATCTTGCGTTTATCTTTGATGGACTGGATGAGAGTCGACTCCCTTTGGATTTTCACAGTGGAATGGTGACGAGTGTTGAAGAGCGATCATCTGTAGATGAACTGTTTACAAGTCTGGTCAATGGGACTCTGCTTCCATCAGCTCACATCTGGGTGACATCACGACCAGCAGCAGCCAATCAGATCCCTCCTGAGTATGTAGGGTTGTTCACAGAGGTGCGAGGATTCACTGACCAGCAGAAGGAGGAGTATTTCAGAAAGAGAATCACAGACGAGACTCAGGCCTCCAGAATGATCTCACACATTAAGAAATCTCGTAGTCTCTACATCATGTGTTACATTCCCATGTTCTGTTGGATCACAGCCACTGTTCTTCAGGACATTCCCATTGAGAACAATGAAGAGAACATCAACACGACACTCACTGAAATGTACATCCACTTCCTGCTGATACAGATGAACATGAAGAACCAGAAGCATGAGAGAAAAAACAGAAAGAGAACGGATCAAGCTCTTAGATTCTAATAAAACAATGATTTTGAAGTTAGCTAAGCTAGCGTTTGAACAGCTGAAGAAAGAAAACATTGTGTTCTATGAGGAAGATCTGAGAGCATGTGGTATTGATGTGAGTGAAGAAGACTTTGAGTCCACAGGAATGCTCACTGAGATCTTTCAGCAAGAAGCTGGACTTCATGAGATGAAGGTCTTCTGCTTCGTGCATCTGAGTGTTCAAGAGTTCCTCGCTGCAGTGTATGTGTTCCTCTGCTACTTGAACAAGAACATGGACGAGCTGCAGTTTTTCACTGAAGAAACACAAAATGAGTTGCAGTTTTTCAGTGAAATAATAGAAAACGAGGTCAGTCCTGACCACATCGACATGCCAGACACAAATATTGCTTTACATGATGATTTACTAAAGAAGGCTGTTAGGAAAGCAATTCACAGTCGGAAAGGACATTTAGATCTTTTTTTACGGTTTCTGCTGGGCATTTCACTGGAATCCAATCAGAAACTGCTCAGAGGCTTGTTCACACACACTGAAGACAGCAAAGACAGCGTCACAGAAATAACCAAACACATTAAAGAACTATTAGATTTCCATAACGACATCTCACCTGAAACTTCAGTCAACCTGTTCTACTGCTTACTGGAGCTCAATGACAATTCATTGTATACAGAAATACAAAAATACTTAAAATCCTATCCAGAAAGTGAGCTCTCATCTTCCATGTTCTCATTGATGGCTTACGTACTGCTGATGTCAGAGGAGGTGCTGGATGAGCTCGACCTGACTATGTACAAGGATGATCTGGGAAGCCACAGGAATCTCCTGCCAGCTGTGAGATGCTGCAGAAAAGCAAAGTAAGGAACTTGTTGACACCTGTTTAAACAAAGTTTTTAACTCTGAAAATTAGTTTTAGCATAAGATGCAGTGTGACTTCCCTAGTGAAAAATAAATATACTAAAATCTATTTGAAATACATTTATTTTATGCTAAGTGTACTACAATTGCATTTAACAGTGTACTTTTAGTAAATTTACTACCTTGGTATACTTAAAGTCTGCTAAACGAGAACAAGTATTTTTGTGTTGAGGTCCAACTAAAGACATACGTAAGTATATTTGATTGTGCTAAAGTAGAACTATTGCAAATATACTTTCCAAGTATATATATCTTGCATTCAAATTATACAGTGATCATACTATCCTTACTAATAGTGATATAAACACATTTTAGGCTTAATATTTAGAAATATGCATTCTGCAATTAAGAAAAACTGCAAATAAAGTTTAATTATATTTATGTCAGTATGTCTGTAAATAGTCAACGTTTGAAGCGGATCAAAACCCTTCATCAAACTTATCCTAAACTTTCTTCTAAGGACAACTTTGATGAACTTTTTTAACCCATTTGCCTGCCCCAACGTCCTACTATTGGTTGAACCACAATGATTGATATGTTTTAAACACACCATAAAGCCAGTGCCATCACACTCACCAACAATTGGTTTTGCTGTACTTTTGCTAAACAACCGAACTCGCTGGAGGGCACACTATTGGGAATCAGTGTTGCAGATTTTGCCCGTTTGTCAGAAGGAAACTTTAGAGTCTAGAAAGTCATTGTAGCTAAAGACACAAGTCTCCCCATGTATTTCAAATCCGAGAATGATCAAATTATTTTTAGCTAATGCTATATAATTTTTTTGTTGAGACTTTCTTCTTGTGCAAAGCACAGAAAACATGAGGTATGAACTGAAACATCTAGTTTGTTTCTGCTAATTGGCTGTAAGGGCAGAAGTTTTTATTACGTTTGTGTATTCCTAATGCACTTCAATGCACCTGCTGTAATACACTTTTCCCATTAATGCTTCTTTAATGGCCCTTATTTGCATGTTGAAATATGGACTGCAGATCTTTGGGCTGTCAAAATATTATGAATTATTAAATTAATTATTAAACTGATCTTGAGCAAAAAAACAAAACAAAAAAAACAACAAAAAAAAAACAAATGCAGAAAGTTAAAATGTCAAATAAATCCAGAAATGTTTACTGCATGAAAAGTAAATCATTTTAATTTATGCATCAGCAGCTTAATGCAAGACCGCCAAATCATTTTATTGTGTTTTTGTCAGGAGCAGTTGTATTGCATTGAGAGTTGAAGTGCGCAGAGGAATGTTACGGATGATTATATTTCATCCGCACACACGGAAACACAAGCAGTTCTGCACATTCACATTTTTCCACCAATTAACAGAACTGTCTGTGTTTTAGTGCGTGCACAAGAATAGAGGATATGCACGTGACGTCACTGACGGCTGATACGACTGAGGTCACGCCCACAGAGTGGCAGAAAGACTGAGTGGCAACATTGGTTTTCAGCATAAATGCCACGAAAGACACACAAAACACATCCAAAATGGGAAAGAGCTTTGCGATTGACTGTACAAATAGATTTGACACAAAATCTGAGGTATATTTTTTACAGACTGCCGAAAGCTACAGAAAAAAAGAAGGAAAGGGTTCACTGCAATTCACGTAACAACTGGACTCCAGGCAGAGAAAAATGGATTTGCAGTTATCATTTAGTGTCAAAATGTTGAATTTTGCTGTAAATCATACCGTATATTTTGTGTTGTTATATATTGTTGACAACTCATCAATTAAATATTTACCATCTTACATTCTGCATAATTAGGTGTTTTTAAATAAACACTGACAAAAATTATACAAGTTTTAGGGCTGGATGATATGACGATATATATAGCACTGATATAAGTGATCACTCGGATTTAGACCTACCATATTGTAGTTATATAAGGCTTTCATTGGCAGATTTGATTTATGTATTTCCCCGGCATCGAAATCAGGCACATAAATGTCAGGAAACACGATTCGCAGTTTCCTCTATTAAATTCAGTCATGCAGCAGGTTCTTTTGCCATTAAGTCCAGTTGAGGGAGCGCGCAATGTTGATGCATACCCTCTATAAAAATAATGTGCTGGTTTATGCAATTGCTTCATGTTGCGTTAATGACAGTTCATGTAAGGTAAAAGGGAAGCAAAACATTCTTGATATTTAATGTTGCGTCTAATGGATTTATTTCCTTAACAGCTTAATTTTGTTGGCGATTCAGTCTTTTAACCCATATAATTTTTGCTTACATTAATAGTTGTCATTAATAATGTCTGTGCACTTATAGCTGTACTTGTAACAGTATAGAGAACACAAAGTAACACCAGTTTTGTGTAGTTTATTTCTGTGTGGTGGCGCAACAGGTAAGCCGAGCGCTCTTGTGCGACAGCGGCCCGCATGACCCGGGTTCGATTCCAGCCTGTACTGGTTCCTGAATATACATATAAATCTTTTCCCATTGTCTCACTGATGTTCACTGGATAAGTAAGTTACTGGTATACTGGGGCTGTCTGTAAAAGGCAAATTCTAAAGCTGTAACTTTATTTATAAAGATTACTTTATTGTAGTCTATTTGAAGCACACTATAAATGATGCCATTAGCACACTACAAGTTAACTTGGAATGCCATTGCAATGTGTTTTAAAATCACTAAATGTTTGTTATGTTCAACATACATTATGTGTTGTTTTATTAACAAAATTCAGGAGGGGGAGCAACGTTCAAATAATCTGACTAATCATTACGTCATTTCAGCCAGCTGTTAGCAATCAGTAATCAACATATCTACCCAATCAGAATGAGTGAAAGCATATATATGTAGACACAGTCGACTCACCCATATTCCTCAACCGTTTTACAGCATCTGACCCGCCCTTCATGTCTGAAATTAATCTCTTTGCATCCGATGAAAGATCTTTTGATACAGATGGCACAGTACAACAGTACTGTCATTTACAGTATCAAACCATTGTGTCAGAGGTGAATATATGCAGGTTTAAAGGATTTCAGGCTGCTTCTGAGAAAATAAGAATCTGTACAAAGTTTAATAATCCAGCTCTCGGCCCTGCACTGTTTCGCTGAGCTCAGGTTTCCAATCGCCCCGGATAAACGATGGGTCCAGCCACGTCCATTGAATTTCTGGGCTTTAACTCGAATACAGTTCATTTCCAGGCCTCACGGCATAAGGAATCAATAGGATATTTATGTTCGCTTCCACCTTCCTAAACAGTCCAAATTGTTCTAAACAGGAATTACTATCTTCACTCAGCTACTTAAACTTCATGATGCGAGTAATTCCACAAGGCCACTCTTTCATCTTACATCCTCACTCTAGTATCTTCAATTCATGCGATAGAAACAAACGTGAGGCAGCAGCAAGCCTGGGTCGTGCCCCAGATGCCCCACTTTTTCCTCCTCCCTCCACTTAGGCACACACCGCAGCTGTCACCGGCACCGCACACCATTCAACAATGCTTGCCCCTCTTGGTGAATGCCTTCCCTCCTAACATGAGGATGCCTCTACTAGCGGAGCAAGCTCAGCCATTTCATCCCGCCATCTTTCACCCTACCTCTCTTTTGTCTTTGGTCTACAGTTAAACTATGGACTTTAGCGTGAGGCTGCCTCCGCTATCGCCGCAGGCCTAGACATCCTATTTTCCCCAGCTTCCTTCTTTTTCTAACCACCTTGTTCCTTCCCAGGCTCCAGTGGCCAACCCGAGCAAGAGGCTGCCTCTGCTAACGGTGCAGGCCCGGACGCCTCAATTTCCTTTTCTCAGTTTCCCTCTTTTCTAACCTCCTTATCCCTCCCCTGGCTCCAGGGGCCGACCCGAGCTTGAGGCTGCCTCCGCTAATGGCCTCGGTCCCAGCCTTTCTTCCTCCTTGCATTGTCCCATAAGCAAAATGCCGTTCACCCTGTATACTACAACACTGATGCCCATCCCACCAAATGCTACAGGAACCAAACCCTGTTGCCAACAACATCAGATCCTCTTAGAAATTCAAGCTGTCGGCACCAGAGGTGGACCCATTCCCAACCCCTGTTCCTTATTATTCAGAGCTGATATTTCCATAAACCACCCACTTAAACTCTCCTTGACACTTCTCTCAACTACATTCTTCAAGCTGCCCCCCCCCCAGAACCCTACAATCCATTCTGCATAGGAGCAGCAAATACAGCCACCCAAAAAGGCCTCTTCCAGCATCAGATTCAAACATTTGGTCGCTGGTCATCAGAAGCTTTTAAGAACTACATCCAATCTAATTGCTTCCATATTAATGAAGCCCAACGAACACCTATCAGCTAGTTTCAGCTCCAGCTCATTCTCTCAAACATATCCATAAGCCACCATATCCAACTCAACTAATACCATCATTCCAATACAACGGAAATTTCTATCATTGCCGCAGCAGTGATGTTGCCTCGGCTCCCACAGGAGCTCAGTTCTTCTGGCTATTCTCTCCACTGCTGCAGCAGTGATGTCGCCTCGGCTCCCGCAGGAGCTCAGCCCTGTCTAATGTCTTCATCCATATGACGAGAACTCTACCGGCCCTTCAAACTAACCCTCCTAGCAGCACATTCAGCCTAAGCATGCTAGGCATACTACTACACATACTATTTACTATCTGATTATTTGTAAGTGTGAACTCGTGAAATAACATATGTTACAAAGTAATTGAATTGCTATTCTAATGTCACCAAAATACATTTAAAGATTATGCTGAGTGAATTCTGCATTTCAAAAGTTAAGTACAAGAGTATATTTAAAGTGTACTTCAGTATACTTGGAATCATTTAGCACTTTAGCACAAACAGGTATATTTAATACAACTTTACTTGACTGTCACGTCAGTTCCAGCATACACATTTTTCCAGAAAGCTTGAATGTTCACAGAGAACAGGACATAATCTATCACTGTTACTGCAAACACTGTTCCTGCAAGATGAACACACAATAAATGACATGGACAAATATCCTGTTTTTACAGACTCTCCTCGTGTGATCTCGATGACACCTGCTGTGAAACTGTGGCTTTGGCCCTGCAGATACCAAACTCACCCCTGATAGAGCTGGACATGAGTTATAATGACGAGCTGGGTGACTGGGGAGTGGAGCTGCTCTCTGATGGACTGAAGAGCCCAAACTGTCAGCTGGAGAAACTGAGGTTTGTGATTCATTCAATCCTTATACAACACACACCTCAGTGTTTCAGTCACTAAAAACAGAGTATGACATTCTAAAACACTTAACATGGAAATGCTTAACATGCCTTTATGCACAAAGAGTTATTTTAATAAATCAAATTCAGTATATACTGTATTAATGATGCTTAATATATACAGGCAAACAGATGAACCCAGAATTTTAATACAGTACACTAAATTGCATGTTAATTGTTTTTCTTTGTAGTGGTTTCCTATGGGGAAAGAGTTTACATGAAACTTTGCTCATTGTTCATATTCTGGGTTCATCTGTTTTGCCTGTATATAGTATATTTTATTAATAAGGTGAATACTAAATTTGGTCCTGCAAGATCACTGTAAGCAAGATGATGATAGTGAAGTCAATGAAGCATGTATTGCAATAAGGATGTTTTCTCCCCAATATGTCCATGCATGAGAGATCTTCAAATCAAAATCAAATCTTGCTGTAAACTTCTAAGATAAGCAAATTAAAGTGCCATCTATTTGTTATTAGATAATATGACAGTATTATATTATATTGCCATATAATGATGGTAAGGAACTCTCGAGACGAGGTAGAATACAGGAAGGTAGACTCTTACTTCCAAATAACAGGAGAAACTCAGGAAACACCACTTTACATGGTCAAAGGAGGACATGGGACAAATGACAAAACAAACAAAGTCCAAAACAGATGTAACCCTGACACATATATCATAAAACAAATTGTGCAAATCAAATATATAAATAAACCTGTGTATATGTGTGGGTGTGTGTGTGTATGTACAATTCATCCAGAAAGTATTCACAGCACTTTACTTTTTCCACATTTTGTTATATTATAGCCTTATTCCAAAATGGATTAAATTCATTATGTGAATACTTTCCGGATACACTGTATATATATTATTACATCCCACATGGCTCAAAGTGCTGCAACAATTAAAGGGGAAGCCACACACATAAAATATTAAGTCATCTTTTTGTAATGTTTATATGATGCTTTACACAATGACAATAATTACACAAAAATTATCTTTTGGGGATAATTTCTCAGTCAAATTTGATGTGTGATTAATTAGATTAAATCATGTAATTAATTAGATAAAAAAAGTTTAAAGATTAAAAAGTTCTTTTATATACACTATATTGCCAAAAGTTTTGGGACGCCTGCCTTTATGTGAATATGAACTTTAATGACATCCCTTTCTTAATCCGTAGGGTTTAATATGGAGGTGGCCCACCCTTTGTAGCTATAACAGCCTCAACTCTTCTCAGAAGGCTTTCCACAAGGTTTAGGAGTGTGTTTATGGGGATTTTTTTTTAACCATTCTTCTAGAAGCGCATGTGTAAGGTCAGGCAGTGATGTTAGTAGAAGGCCTAGCTCTAATTCATCCCAAAGGTTTTCTGTCGGGTTGAGGTCAGGACTCTGTGCAGGCCAGTCAAGGTCCTCCACACCAAACTCGCTCATCCATGTCTTTATGGACCTTGCTTTGTGCACTGGTGCGCAGTCATTTTGGAACAGGAAGGGGCCATCCCCAAACTGTTCCCACAAAGTTGGGAGCATGAAATTGTCCAAAATGTCTTGGTGTGCTGAAGCATCAAGAGTTCCTTTCACTGGAACTAAGGGTTCAAGCCCAACCCCTGAAAAACAACCCCACACCATAATCCCCCTCCACCAAACTTTACACTTGGCACAATGCAGTCAGGCAAGTACCATTCTCCTGGCAACCACCACACCCAGACTCGTCCATCGGATTGCCAGACAGAGAAGTGTGATTGGTCACTTCAGAGAACACGTCTCCACTGCTCTAGAGTCCAGTGGCGGCGTGCTTTACACCACTGCATCTGATGCATTGCATTGCACTTGATGTAAGGCTTAGATGCAGCGCTGCTCGGCCATGGAAACCCATTCCATGAAGCTCTCTATGCACTGTTCTTGAGCTAATCTGAAGGCCACACGAAGTTTGAAGTTCTGTAGCTATTGATTCTGCAGAAAGTTGGTGACCTCTGCACACTGTGTGCCTCAGCATGAAATATTGAGATTACAGTATTTTTAACAATTCTGGACAAATTATTATCCCATGGCCAACAGTAATAATATTTTGTTATGATTATTAATTATAATTATGATTATGAGCAAGGTAGCATGATCTTTGTTTAAGCCAGCAATTTGGTAAGCACAGCACAAGACACTTGTATGTATGGAAAATCAAACAAGACTTTATTGAACTAAATCTTCTAAAACACAAACTAATCTAACAAACACACACACACACACACACACACACACACACACACACACATTCATTCATTCATTCATTCATTCATTCAGTTACAGGGAAATGGTGAGATTGTTATCTGGAGGTGAATGGATTCCCTAATTGTTTAGCTCTTAACAAGTTTCTTTGACTGTAACCTGAGAGAATTAATACACTAGCAACCATAGTTTCATTTGCTTAACCCTCTGAGGATTTTTGGGGCCCTGGAGAAGTTTTGACATGCCCTGACATTTGTGCTTTTTTACACTGTATTCAGCACACACACTAGGCTACAATAATATGTGAGGAACATGTATGTACATGTTTGTGTTTTTGAAGGAATAACGTTTATGCATGGTTATTGAAAAAACAAAAAACTTAAGTCATTATAAGGAGAATAATACTGGAATGTTTTCATCAAAAAAACCTTAATTTCTTTTCAACTGAAGAAAGGATGACATGGGGGTGAGTAAATTATCAGGAAAATTTTATTTGAAAGTGAACTAATCCTTTAAGAAATTCCTAGACTAAAATGCATGTTTGAGCTGTTTTAACTGAAAGCAACTTGCACTGATATAGCTTACAATGTGTTAGTGTCAATGTTTTGTCTCAAAAAGCACACCAGTAATGTTTTTTTCTAGGGTACATTTATAAAATCTACTTAAATGCCCTTATTGAACTAAGGCCTAATCTGTGAATCTGTCTGTGAAACCGGGCCTTTATGTCTAAAGTGAAAGTAAAATGGGATGCGTGTCTGGATGTGTGCAGGTCTTAAAGTGATTGTCATTGTCCTTAAAGGGATAGTTCACACCAAAATTAACGCAAACAGAAGTAAAATAAAGAGTATTGCAAAAAAAAATTATTATTTTTTCCCTTAACCTCATACTGATGTGCCAAGCCATCAGAACCAAAGCTCGTTGGCTATGCATCGAGATGAAATAGATAATTTTTTTTTTTTTTTTTTTTTACCAATTTCTGTTTTCTGTTTTAATTTTTTGGATTCCATTTTAATGGCTTAATCAAAAACATGTCTGATTAATTTAATTAATAAAAAGTTACTTTAACATACAGTAAACTCCCACTGCGTACAGTAAACTAAACTTCTATGACATTTTTAAGTAAAAATAATGCTAGTAGTGTATTCACACTGCAAATTCCAAAAAGAAAACCTGCACTTTTAAATAACCAGATGATGCACTAAATTAATGGGAAAAGTGAAGTGTGGAATGTTAGACACTTAAATTACATATTGGAGAGGGAAGGGCTATCAGACTCCTATGTTAAATGCCTAAATAACCTTATACAATCCACACACTACACGGATGAGTACATAGTTTTACATACATTCACCTCATCTTCATCGTCTTCATCATGGTGGTGTGCGTGTGCACAATCTCCACTCACTGTGTTGGACCACACAAAAGGACAGCCCTGTGTGGGTAAGAATGGCTTTGGTCAATGCAAAATCAGCAGTGAATAAGACTTTTATCCTTAATGACTTCGCTTCACGTTCTCTGGACTTTCTATTTGTTACAGAAACCTGGTTCACTGCTGGGGATGTGAGTCCACTTTCAGAATTGTTATCTGGCAACTGTACATTTTTAAATTCCCTGCGAACTGTGAGAAGGGGAGGAGGATTGGCAAATATTTTTAAAGAGAACGTCTCTCTTACAAAGGTAACTCTCGTTCCCTGAAGGAGGGAATGGAGACGTACGTTGGACAGACCGACAAATAGGAATCTCGCTAGAGAGGCCAAATCTGCTTTGAATGTAACTAAAATGAGCCAATGCACATTGGCATGCAACCATATGCAGCAGCTACTCGCCTTGCAGCACGGGTATATAATGAGCAGCAGGTGCGTTGCTTGGAGACAGCCATTCCCTTCTGCTGGCCGTAACAGACAAAGAGCTGGTCTGAGGTCCTTGAGGCTTTGAGTTCTGTCTATGTACAGTCGCAAAGCGCGAACTGGACAGAGCAAAGCCAGGGCTGTGTCTGCCTCCTTACAGGCTCACTACCTAGGGTGCTTCTCAATATCCCTCCTCGTTTCCTTGCTCCTCCGTCCTCCATCCTATGACAAGGAAAACGATCGAGCTCAGCCATCTTGAAGGACATCTCAATTTTCTAATTGCACCACGAGGAGGCAAGGATCGAGGAGTGAGGAAGCTTCCCGAGGAGTTATGAGCGAGGATACACAGGTGCATCCTTTGCGGAAGTCTTTCTCGTTGAGAAACATGACGCATGTGTAAATTCTCCTCCCCCTTCATATCTGTCACAATAATTTAAATGCATGCTTTAATGTATGCAGTTTAAATAAACTTTACATCTCACATATTTAAACGGGGCATCTTGCTTTATTAATATATATTATATATTTTTTAAATAACCAAACTTTAACAACATATGGGCAGATCCCTCGAGTGCAACTGATGACGCTTTAATGATGCTAAAGGGAGCGAGGATATATCATTTCACTTGATTCAATTCCTCCGTCCTCGCATCTTTTCCTTGTTTCCTTCCCTCGCATCCTGAAGGGGTGGAGCTAAGACGCGAGGAAAGGAAGCAAGGAAAGGAAACGAGGATGCACAAATAAGAATTGAGAAGCACCCCTAGACCCTAAAGGGAGTGGTAGGAACCTTGGGCACATAGGTACCACGTGGCCGTCGTCTGGCAAAGTCTTCATAGTGGTTGGGTATGCAGATATAGCGGCAGCATGAACTTTGAGGGTGGAGGGAGACAGCCTATGCCCCAACCTTCTGACCGAACATCTTTGGGGGTCTTCTCAGTGAGATGAGCACCACTGGACAAACAGGCTCCAAGGCGTAAGCACGTCTCGTAGACAGTGCACGTGCCGAAGTCATGGTGTTAAGTGCTTGTTAAGTCACCTAGAACCTCTGCGTCCCATCCAGGGAACAGACATGGAGTTTCCAGAGGTCTGGATGTGGGTGCCAAAGGGTGCCCCATCTCTGAGAAAGAAGGTCCTTCCTCAGAGGAATGCACCAGGGAGGGCTGTCGCGAAGAGTGTGAGTTCCGGGAACCAGGTCCGGTTGGGCCAATAGGGTGCAACTAGCAGGACCTGCTCCTCGCCCTCCCTGACTTTGCACAAGGTCTGTGCAAGTAGGCTCACTGGGGGAAATGCATATTTGTGACGGCCCCGGGGCCAGCTATGTGCCAGAGCATCTGTACTGAGTGCTCCCTCGGACAGGGAGTAAAACAACCGGCAGTGAGAGGTTTCTGGCGAGGCAAACAGGTCTACCTGAGCCTCTCTGAAATCTTTCCAAATCAGCTGGACCACCTGGGGGTGGAGTTGCCACTCTCCCAACAGTGCAGCTCATGAGAGCTCGTCGGCCACACGGTTGAGCACACTGGGAACATCAATCGCGGGAAGCGACCTCAGATGCTTCTGACTCCAAAGGAGGAGATGGCGGGTGAGTTGCGACATACGGCTGGAGCGTAGACCACCTTGACGGTTGATGTACGTAACGATCACAGTGTTGTCCGTGCGGCCAGCACATGCTTGTCCTGTAACGGCCCTTTCAGGCGGCTCAGTGCAAGGCGTACTGCTAGCAACTCGAGGCAGTTGATGTGCCAATGCAGTTGGGGGCCTGTCCACACCCCTGATAGTGCATGCCCGTTGTACGTGTCACCCCAGCCAGTGGCAGAGGCATATGTGAACACCACAGCATGCCGGAACACCTTCTCTAGGGGCACTCCTGCCCGAAGAAACAAGGGGTCCGGCCACGGGCGGCATTCCAGAGTGATTGCCACTCAGAATGTGCTGCATTGCCATGCTGTTGCGGTCTTGTTTTTTGTTTTTATTCGTCACTTGTAATTAAGAACATCTGGATGCGGGGATAAAAATGGCTGTCTGTTGGCTAATGGGCGGGTATTGTGTGGAGTTCTATTTTTGTTCTTGCTCTTGCAGGATTGGGCACAGGTGGCAGGTGTCCTGGGTTTAAGAATTCTACGCCAGCATATCCTCGCTATTCCTTTCGTTTAGTGGCCATGGATGTGATCGTCAGAATTTTTTTAACGTTTCTTCTATTTTTTCCCTTGCTTTGTCCTCCCCCTAGAGATTTATAATAAAATATATACTTTTACAACGTATTCCTCTGTGATCGTCCATTTTTTGTTGCAGTTATGAGCCGAACTATAACACACGCCCATCTCTGGACTCGGCCATGAAGCCAGTGCTGAAGTGGTCTCATATGAAGCAACCTGAGCGGGGTTACTGCCGCTGCGGCTGCCATATGCTCCAGGAGCCTCTGAAAGAATTTTCAAGCAGTTCAACACTGACTGAGCACGTTCCTCTTTGAGGCATGCTGTCTGTTCGACCGAATCCACCTCCATTCTGAGAAAAGAAATCCTTTGCACAGGGGAGAGTTTGCTCTTTTCCAAGTTGACCTGAAGGCCCAACTGGCTGAGGTGACTGAGCACCGGATCCCTATGTTCGCACAACTGATCCCAAGACTGAGCTAGAATAAACCAGTCATCGAGATAGTTGGGGATGCGAACACCCTGTTCTCTCATGGGAACAAGGGCTCCCTCCACGACTTTCGTGAAGACGTGGTGAGACAGGGGCAGTCCGAAGGGTAGGACCTTATACTGATATGCTCCACCCTCAAATGCAAATCGCAGGAACGGGACGATCTTTAGGTCGATCGCTGCAACCCAATCTTGGGGATGGATGCACTCGAAAAGGCATTTCTGCATGAGCATTTTGAATGGTAGCTTGTGGAGGATCCGATTCAAAACTCACAGGTCCAAGATCAGTCGTAACCCACCGCTTTTCTTGGGTACAATGAAGTAGGCACTGTAGAACCCTGACCTCATATTGGCTGGAGGGACTGGCTCTATCGCGTCTTTTGCCAGTAGGACCGTGATCTCCACACGCAAGACATTGGCATCGACGGCTTTCACTGCAGCGAAGTGGACGCTCCTTAATTTGGGGGGACGCCGGGCGAACTAAATCGCATAGCCGAGCCTGATGGTCCAAATATGTATATATACATACACACACACACACACACTCAAAAATACAATATCATGTTATTATTTAGATAGACATTTAAATTTGTATTATCCTAATTACATATATTTGCTACAAACACATAAGAGACAAGCATTGTTTCTGGCATCTGTAGCCCGAATATCATTGCATGTCCTTTGCTTTGTATAATAATAATGTATGCAGCTACATTTGAAAGAAGAAAGAGAGAAAACTCTTTACTTGTGCTCTCGCCCATAACTGCTGAACATCTGAACACAAACAAAGATCAAATGCACATTCACGGATCTTCTTCCATCTGTTCTCCGAAATGCAATCAAATGTATATTTCTTCAGGTGTGTGTAAACTTGTTAACTGTGTCTACGCAAAGGCGTTAATTTTCAAGACGAACAGGTCATTTCATACTCTCTGAACAATGGTAGCTTATTTTATGGATAAATTAAGACAGAGGTCTTCAACCCTGCTCCTGGGGACCCACTGTCCTGGAAAGTTTATTTCCAAACTGCTTCAGCACACCTGCATGTGTAGTTTCAAGCCATCCTGAAGAGCTTGATTAGCTGTGTCAGGTGTGTTTGATTAGGGTTGGAGCTAAACTCTCCAGGATAGTGGGTCCCCAGGAGCAGGGTTGAAGACCTCTGAATTAAGATATATTTCCCAAAAAGACAGTAAAGAAATGCTACATCTACTATTGTGGCGTAATGATCTATTTGTGACCAATCACGAAAAGTAGGGGCATTTTGAGTTATTCACAGATTTTGAAAGTGCCGTCTCCAAGCTTTCCAACGATGTGTAACACATGGAAATCTGATAATATTTGGAGAAGTTGTGGCCATTTGAAGGTAGGCACTCAAAAAAGCTCTAAAGAGAGAAAAACACCTCTAAAGTTTCTGCAGTTCTCACCTGTTCTCACCTGCTGGGAGTGACAATAGGGCTCATTTACATCTCATTTAGATAAGCCATACCCCCTGTAAAGCTCCCCTCTGTAAAGCTGCATGGACAGCATGCTATTAATAATAAAGGATAATGTGCATTGTAAATGTCAGTAATTTATCTTTTTTGACTTTTATAAAAATGATTTAGAGGCTGAAAATGATTTAGAGATAACATGTTGCAAGACACTCCTTTAAAATATGGCCATCATTTTTAATGTTATTATTTTAATGTTTATGTAAAGAAAAAGTACATATTGATGCTAATTTTATTTGTTATTTGCTGGTAAAACTTGGTGAATTGATTTCATTGTGTAGCATTAGGACTTTCTGAACAGGATTCTGTGATAACCGTGATCATTTTGGTCACTATAATCACGAAATGAAATTTTCTCACCTGAGAAGACAAAAGAATCACATAATAATGACCTGAAATGACTTGCATAATAATAATGAGGCCTTTCAGTCAGGTAGGCTGTGAAAAAACCCTCTGTGATTGTGAATATCAAACATTATTATTAAAATTTAAAATAATGGTATTATATACTTTAAAATATAGCCTAATGTATTTCTGTGATGCAAAGTGTCTGAACAATTATGTTACCTCTGTGGCATTTCATATAGGCTTTTAGCTTAAAAGCATGCACATTTGGATAAATATTGATGGATTCTCATATGTTTGTCAATTTTCTATACAGAGGAGTAATATTCAATATTTATTGTCATCACTATGAGTGCTGGATTCTGTGTTTTCAATTCATACTTACAGCCGGAGGGTGCTCTGTGCACATTTAGTCCACAAATTCATCCAAAGAAGAACAGGAACCAGAAACTAACGGCATGTCTTCTAGAGGTCGCTAACCATGGCTTTAACATACAGATCAACGCTTTTCAAGACAATAAATACACGAATGAGATGATGTATGCATGTATTGCCTCAAAATTTGCCTCTGAATACCGCTCCCTCTGTGGGCGTGGGCGTGGCCGCATTAGCGGGTAATGAGCTGAATCATGGACTTCTGACATGGCTCTCTTTTCATACAGATTACATAAACACAGAATGTTTGTTTTCGATTTGACCTGACATTTCAACGTGTCTTTAGACATAAGTGTATTTTTTTGTGATTAGTATTCACTAAGTTACAGTTCATTTTCAGAGAACTATCAGATTGGACTTTGTTCAGAGGGAGACGAGAGATCACGCATCATGTTAGTTTTCTTTATTTTACAAAAAAGCACAACTTTTTGTTTTTACTCTGAGTGTACACAAATAAAAGAAGACATTCTATAGTTTCAATTGATATATTACTTATGTCTCTATGACAATAATTGATATATTACTTATGTCTCTATGACTATATTTTAAGTCTGTTTTGCTGCAATGTGCACAGTAAGTAGCCACGCTTCCCTTGGAGGGCGAGGGCAATAACAAAAGAAACAAAAGCCGGCTATCCAGTATGGAAATACACACAGACAATGACACGCCCCTACTGCGTGCTAGAATCTCTGAAAAACAAGCCGATTTCAACCTCAAAATTTACACTTTTAAATATACCAAAACTGCTATCTCAAACATGGAGAGGCTTCTTTGCAAAAACAGCTTCTTTCTCATTTTGCTCGATAGTTGTGCTGCCGACTTGTGTCCCTGGTTTCCGTGACGGGTCACATTTGGTTGTAAAATGTAGACTATTGGCTGTATGAATTTAAATCAAATGAAATCCATATGTTACCTGTGGAATTGTTCAGAGACAGCATATGCAGTTCAACTAATAAAGATGTTCGTCGCTGGCAAACAATAGGATGCATTTGCAGATTTGCTTTTAATTGACATTGGTCCACTGTCACTTCATCCAATGCTCTGAGGGAGAAACCACTTCAGATTATTTAGTGTGTGCAGGGAACTGAACAAATCATTCAAACTGATTTGCGAACCAATTTAGACAGTTTTGCCAACTTGTTTGTGTCAGGTTAAATGACTCGAGATTCAGTTGCAAGTGTACAAATATTTATCAAGGAAGATAACGTGAACAACAGCAGTGTAACAAAGGAGGTTGTGGGTGCTGATGGTGTCCTCGGTTGCGCAGGGACTACAATGGGTAGATTAATGAATTCCGAGACAGAAGTCCAGTGATAATGTGATCCACAAACGACAGGCAGTATAATCCACAACAGCGGGGAAATCCACACAAACGACAGGCAGTAACATCCACAACGACAGGTAGTCCAAAACACAGCAGGAACACTGGAGCACAGCACATGGGAGAAGGTAAGTATGACAGGTAAGTTCTCCCATGAGACAGGTTTTAATTTGGATACATGAAACACCGGATGAATTCTCCTGTATACCGAAGGAAGTTTGAGGCGGACTGCCACGGGACTAATGATCTTGGTGACAGTGAATGGGCCAATAAATTTGGGAGCAAGCTTATTACAAACGGTGCGGAGAGGAATGTTCAGAATAGAAAGCCACACTTTTTGACCAACAACGTATTCGAGAGGCTTAGGCCAGTGGCGATCGGCCTAAGCCTTAGTGCGCTCTCGCACCTGGAGGAGAGCCAATCTGGCATTCCTCCAGGTGTGATGACACCTCTGGACAAAAGCATGAGCGAAGGGGACCGCGACCTCGGATTCCAGGTTCTGAAAAATTGGTGGACTACCTTTCAAACAGAGAGAGCCCCATGGACGATACTGGTAACGAGTCTCAACCCATGAGAGCTGTTGGCTCCAGGAGGACGGATTCTGAGAGATCGCAACACCCGTTCCAAGTTTTGGTTGGCCTTCTCAGTTTGACCATTGCTCTGGGGTTGAAACCCAGAAGAAAGGCTCACATTCGCCCCCTGGCAACCGACAAATTTTTTTCCAGAATTTGGAAACAAATTGGGGTCCCCTGTCAGAGACCATGTCCATTGGGAGGCCATGAATGCGAAAAACATGGTCAATGATAGTAACCGCTGTCTCCCTGGCAGAAGGAAGTTTGGGTAGGGGAATGAAATGAGCCACCTTCGAGAACCGATCCATCACGGTTATAACTACCGTGCTGCCCTGAGCACGGTAGTTATAACCGTGCTGCTGTAACGAAATCTAGCGCAATATGGGACCAGGGTCTCGAAGGGACAGACAGGGGTTGAAGGAGGGGTCGACTGGAAGCCTTACCAACAGCGCTAACTGAACAGGCCAACGCAAAACTACGGACGTCACGAGACATAGATTGCCACCAGAATCACTGCTTAACCAGAAAAATAGTACAATTCACTCCTGGATGACAGGCGATCTTGGAACAGTGACCCCACTGGATGACATCAGACCGCAACCCCTCAGGCACAAATAAAAGACTCGGTGGGCAATCGGATGGAGGCATTACCCCTTGTAAGCCTTCGATTCAATCTCACAAGTGACCGCAGAAATTACCAATTTCTGCAGCACAATGGAATCGGGAGAAGACAGACGTTTGGAACAAATCAAAAATGCAAGACAAAGCATCGGGCTTGATGTTTTTGGAGCCCGGATGGTACGAGATGGAATAATCAAAGCGACCAAAAAAAAGAGCCCACCGAGCCTGCCTAGAGTTCAAACGTTTGGCGGATCTAATGTACTCTAAGTTCTTGTGATCGGTCCAGACAATGAAAGGCACCCCAAAGCTCTCCAACCAATGACGCTATTCCTCCAATGCCAGCTTGACAGCCAATATCTCTCAGTTACCAATATCGTAGTTACACTCTGCGGTTGCCAAACAATGGGAGTAAAACATGCATGGGTGCATCTTGCCGTCCGTGAGGGAATGCTGGGAAAGCACCGCCCCCGGCCCCCACCTTAGATGCGTCGACCTCCACCACAAACTGATGTGAAGGATCAGGTGTCACAAGAATAGGAGCCGAAACAAAGCGACTTCTTAGGTTGGAAAATGCAACTTCAGCTGCACTAGACCACCTGAACGTCACCTTGGTGGAGGTCAAGGCAGTCAGAGGGGCGACCAGTTGGCTGTAATAACGAATAAAACGTAGATAGAAATTGGCAAAGCCCAGAAACCTCTGCAGGGCCTTGCAGGGGTTGGCCAATCAACCACAGCCTGAATCTGGTCTTGACTATTAAAACCAACATATCGCTGCTTTCTACATCTAATAACAACAGCATTACAAATAACCGCTGCCTGTAGGGAATCAGAATTGTCAGGATTGTCCCTTCCTGGAAAAATACCACCTATCTGGCCGATGCATTCCTGTGGTTTTATTTTCAATATTTTTTATTTTTTCAAAATTAAAAAAAAAAAAAAACCTCTAATAATACTCATAAATATTTGACAGTAAAGCGTTGGTTTTGAGTACAGTACAATTAACAGCAAAATAAAACTAAAATGTTATTTCTTAATTTATATAGGTTATGTTTAATTCTGACAGATTGAGAGATATAGATCTTTCCTCAGGGTCTTTACTCCATTTGCTTATTTAATTTCTTTTTTAATTGAATTAAAGTTTATTAAAAAAAATTAAATATTTAAGATATTTGGCCAAAATATTTTTTTTCCAAAAAACAAAAAGAAATTTCTACAGTATTTCTAGTGTTAGAAACTGCCTTTATAGTTACAGTTGAACTCAGATGGGTCGAACATTTCTCGTTGTGTTTATCAATGGTTAGAGCGGCCGGCGTGATCAAGTTCATCATCACTGCACTGGAGGTCTGTCTCTCTCTGCTCTCGTGCTACAGCTGCACGGTTTAATCACTGCTTGTCACACATTCGGACTATGGTCGTGTTGAATCTCATGTATAACTATACCAGTGCTTAACACTCTGAGGTCTGAAAACGCGCCGGCGCGTTTTGCAGGGTTTTTTTCACATTGCAGCAAAACAGACTTAAAATACTCCGTCATTTTTTGTCATAGAGACATAAGTAATATATCAATTGAAACTATAGAATATCTTCTTTTATTTGTATACACTCAGAGTAAAAACACAAAGAAAACTAACATGATGCGTGATTTCTCCTCTCCCTCTGAACGAAGTCCAATCTGATAGTTCTCAGAAAATGAACTGTAACTTAGTGAATACTAATCACAGAAAAATTAAACTTATGTCTAAAAAAATGTTAAGATGTCAGGTTTTAAATCGTGTAAGTCAAATCGAAAACAAACCTTCTGTGTTTATGTAATCTGTATGAAAAGAGAGCCATGTCAGAAGTCCGTGATTCAGCTCATTATCCGCTAATGCGGCCACGCCCACAGAGCCAGCGCTATTCAGACGCAAATTCAGAGGCAATGCATGCATTCATCGTCTCAATCGTGTATTTATTGTCTTGAAAAGTGTTTATCTGGATGTTAAAGTCATGGTTAGCGAGCCCTAGAAGACATGCAGTTAGTTCCTGTTTTCTTTTCTTCTATAGATGAATTTTAGATGAGTTTTTGTTTCTTTAGCGCCCTCCGGCTGCAGTATGAATTGGAAACTCCATTCATGGAATAGCCTCTTCTTCTTTTAGATGAATTTGTGGACTAAAAATGCACAGAGAGCGCCCTCCGACTTCAAGGATGAATTGAAAACACCAGCGCTCATAGTAATGACAATGAATATTAAATAAATATAACTAATATTCTATATATAATATAAATATAATATAAGAAAATTGACATAAGCATATGAGAATCCAATATTTCTCCAAATGTGCATGCTTTTAAACTAAAAGCCTATATTCAGACTCTTTGCATCACAGAAATACATTATATTTTAAAGTATAATATAAACCATTACTTTATATTGTAATAATATTTTTCTGTATGTTTCATATATCATGATGAGCTTGAGACATCACAGAAGGTTTTTTCACAGCCTACCTGACTGAAATGCCTCATTAATATGCAAGTCATTTCAGCTCATTACTATCCAATTCTTTTGTCTTCCCAGGTGAGAATGGCCCATTTTCAGTGGTGATTCATGCCTCCTCGCATACTGTGTTTCTTGGCAAAAAGTGTCTTACAAAAACTAAATCAATATATTGTTTTATATGAAGGAGTAGCCAGCATAATTTTTACATAATTCTGAAGCAAAACTCTAGTCTACAACCTCCAATACCCAAAAGTCTTGTGAACACAGATTTACTATACTTTTTTTGGCCTTATTTCAGTGACTTAAGTTTTTTGTTTTTTCAGTAACCACGCATAAACATTATTCCTTCAAAAACACAAACATGTACATACATGTTCCTCATATATTATTGTAGCCTAGTTTGTGCTGAATACAGTGTAATGACACTTTTGTCATTTATATGTTTATGAACAACTAAAAAAAGCACAAATGTCAGGGCATGTCAAAACTTCTCCAGGCCCCAAATCAGCCTCAGACTCCAGAGGGTTAATATGGTGGAATTATCAGCCCATTGGAGAGGTCCTGTTGCTTATAAGAAGAGGACATGTAAACACTGCAGTGCACTCATACTCTGAGCTCACCCGCTGCACACTGCCTACATGCTGCTTCTCTGCGCTCTCTTTTCACAAACAATGAAAATATTTTTAAAAATCAGGGTTACTATTAACAAGATTGGCAAAGTGTGTTCTCACTGATCAGTGCTGTGAAATTGTGTTATCAGTTCTACTATCGTCAAACTCCCATCTGATAGAGCTGGACATGAGTTGCAATGACCTGCAGGACTCAGAATCATATTGTCCTTTCAGCAGAACTAGTTTATGGCAGTGGTTCACAACCATGTTCCTGGAGGCCCCCCGACACTGCACATTTTCCATGTCTCCTTTGTCTGACACACCCATTTCTGGTCTTGGAGTCTCTGCTAATTGGCTGATGACTTGATTCAGGTGTGCTTTATCAAGGAGACATGCAAAATGTGTAGTGTTAGGGGGTCTGGAATTAGAGAGATGTTAGAGAGATTTAACACTTACCAGTTTATATTAAATGGATGTGTAATTATTAACAGATTTAACAAGTGTTTGTTGTGAGTTCTGATGTCACAGATATCTTCATTGTTTCTGTGTGTGTTTGTAGATTATCCGGCTGGTACATGACAGATGAAGGCTTTGATTATCTGGCTTCAGCTCTGCGTTTAAACCCCTCACACCTGAGAGAGCTGGATCTGACCGTCAATGACCTGGGAAAATCAGGACTCAAGATGTTCTCTGATCTACTGAAGGATCAAAACTTCAAACTGAGCACACTCAGGTATGTTGAGCAGTAAGATTCATCTCTTCCTCTGAATATCTGTATTTGTATTTTAGTCTCTCCATCTACAAGTGTACAGTGGAGTGAAATGTGGAAAGGGTCTGTAGTAGAGCTGTGTGTGGAGGAAAAGATTACTGATTTACTTTGTTACAATATCAATCTCAATGAGTAGACCTTCTTAAAAAGATAGTTCACCCAAACATTTACAATCTGTCATTATTTACTCACCCTCACGTCATCCATGTATGCCTTTCTTTGTTCTGTGGAGCACAAAAGAAAACGTTTCCTTTTCAGTAAGAAAAGTTTCAGTGTTTCTCCCTTACACTGGAAGTACATTGGAAGTCACCAGAACTTCAAAATATCACCTTTTTTGTTCGGCAGAAGAAATCCATGCAGGTTTGGAATAAGGATGGGCTCAAGTACTCGAGTAATCGGCAGCAACAATTGATTATGAAAAAATGATGATCACCTTTTTTCTTTTTTTTCTTTTTTTTTGCTTTTTTCTGATTGGTTATTCTAGCATTTTGGGCAGTATCTGAGGTCTGATTTGTTAATGTTAGACAGCACGTCTTCCAGACCAGTGAAATAAAGTGAAACTGGATTTGAAATGCCACAGTGATGCCTGGAATTACTTTAATCACGAGATACACTTAAGTTAAGTCATATGTCTATACATAACATTGTAATGTGAATATGATTGTAATAGAATGTAGTACATTTTCTGTGCTTTAGTTGTGCGTGTTTCAGCGAGCTGTTAAGGCAGTGCTTCTCAACCTGTGGCCCGTCACGAATACAAATGCGGCCCACAATATGCCATTTAAATGACATTTTAGTTTTACAATTTATTTTTGTTTTTAAATTTCAATTAAAATGGCTTAAACAAATGTAAATTTGAGCTCTAATGTTTTGTTAGACATTGTTAGAAATTAGAAATAGACATTTATTTTTTTTTAGACACATGCAGACCTATATGTACTGACGCAATTACGCAGTTAATGAACACTTACAAGTGTGCGCTTTGGCAGAATTACAACTGTAGCCATTATTGTTGTAAATATAGGGCTCAAAATGATCAAATTTGTTATTAGAGGAGAAAAACAAATTGAGGAATATACAATGAAAGAACGCATGCAACCAAGAAGAGTCGTATCATCAGCAGCAAAGGTAATGAATGGAAGAATCAGTTTGCTGTTAATGAGCGAGATGGGCAGCCTTCCTGTTTGCTCTGTAGTAAAGTAGCCTACTTGACATTTGCAAAACCTACAATTTTAAAAGACATGTTAATTGTGAATTTGTTGTGTTTGTTTGATGTACTTGTATTTTAAATCAATAAAAATAACCTCATCAGCGCACCGCGGCTGGAATGAGGCCAACTCAGCCACGTGCTCGCAGATCCGATCATTGCTCGACAGATAGCGATGCGACAGAAAGCTTGATATCGACAGAGATTGTAATTACAACCTCTATTATTTAAAGCTGTTTCTTGTTATGGCTTTGAAAACGTGCAGTGATGACTATAAATCACTTTGATCATGAAAAATAAAATTAGGTGCAATATGTGCCGCGCCAATCTGCCATATAGCGTTATACAGAGAACATGATTGCAATAGAATTGTCAGGTTTCGCTGAAATAAAGGACCCAAATGCAGTTAGAAACACAACAAAAGTTTTATTCAACGATAATGGTATTGATAGCAAACAGCCAAATTCCAGATCCACAATCCAAGAACTCAGTAGAAGAAATCAGAGTCCAAACAGATCAAATTCCAGGTGAGCGGTAGTCAGAAACAGGCGATGGTCATTAAAGATGATAGCCCAGGCAAATTCTGAGAGATCCACAAATCTAGATAGTAATCCAGAGCAAAAGTCCAAAAATTCAGATGAACAGACCACTGGCCAAGGAGCATAGGCAGTCCAGACATCAATTGGAATAACTGGGCAGAAAAAGGGAAAAAAAGGAAAAAAACACAAAGCCAATAACTGATGAACCAAAACAAGAAACACGTGAAAAGCATAAACGACAAACTACACTGGCAAAGACAAAGAGAAAACAGGAGATTTAAATAAGGGGAAAATAGATAAGGAAATAACAAACAGCTGTGAACACGTACACAACCGCGCCGATTGTGAAACGCAATCAGCTGAGTGCGGCTGGCACATGCAGACAAAAACAAAAACAAAGGCTCATGCAGGAGAAAAAGACAGAGATCAAACCTGAGCTCAGTGCCTACATGATGCTTGTCTATGCTATCTTTTCACAATGAAACCCTTTTTAAAAATAAGGGTAACTATTAACAAGAGGAGATTTGTCTGTATAAAAAGAATTTGGCTTAAAAATGTTGTTGTTGTATTTCATTACTTTACACCACTGTTAATGGATGTGTAATTAATATAAAGTTTTTTTTTTATTATTCTGTTCAGATTGGGTAGCTTTAAACTCACTGGTCAGTGCTGTAAAATTGTGGCATCAGTTCTACAATTACCAAAATCCCGTCTGATAGAGCTAGACATGAGTGACAATGAGCTGCAGGACTCAAGAGTGATGCTGCTCTCCAATGGACTGAAGAGCCCAAACTGTCAGCTGGCGATACTGAGGTTTGAGATTCATTAATTCATCATATTTCATATGACTGTTTATTTTTAGTAGATTTTTTTTAATGCATGAATATGCATGTATATGAAAGATAAGAATCACTCGCTCTAAAATGAAAGAAGAATATTATTGTGCAGGAGACAATGAGTGTCAACAGCACAGTTTAAGATGCCGCTGATGCAGCATTTCATTAACCCAAACTTACTCGAACACGACTGTTTCATTCAGGAGATACAAATCTAAGAGTTTATTATCCTCAGTATCTGGTAGATGGCTGTATAGATCTGATCAGAACCATATTCTCCTTTCAGCAGAACTTATAGTTTATGAAATGAGAGAGATTTAACTCTTATCAGTTTATATTAAATGGATGTGTAATTATTCAATAGATTTAACAAGTGTTTGTTGTGAGTTCTGATGTCACAGATATCTTCATTGTTTCTGTGTGTTTGTAGATTATCTAAATGTGGGATGACAGATGAAGGCTGTGGTTATCTGGCTTCAGCTCTGTGTTCAAACCCCTCACACCTAAGAGAGCTGGATCTGAGCTACAATTACCTGATAAAATCAGGAGTCAAGATGCTCTCTGATCTACTGAAGGATCCGAACTGCACACTGAACACACTCAAGTATGTTGAGCAGTAAGATTTATCTTTAGGGAGGAATGAACGTGCACAGCTGTGACGAGAATGAAGGTGTGCGAGACGAAACACTGCTAGTTTTCAATAGTTATACTTCAGATATCTTCTTTCTGATGATCCTTGGAAGCCAAAATCGAAATCAAAAATAAAATTAGCTTAATATCAAAGCATGGGCCTAAAGTGTAAGTAGACGTTTAGTTGTTTAGTTCTCTCCTCCATTGTCACCATTAAACAGGGCTTTCATGTGAGCAGCTGCGCTAATATTATTACATACAGACACAGCTGGCGACTCTGGCAAGATAGAATTTGCAAGATAATGTCTATATAGCAATAATAAATGTACGTGTATTTTCTTCATAATTTCTCCAGTACCGATAACAGAACCGTTAACGTCAGAGCTTATCAATACACCAGTCTTTCAAAATTTAGCCCCGGGGTCAGTTTAATACCGGGTTTCGGTACCCATCTATAGTTGACAGTGACTGGGTTATGTGAGACAGTCATATTCCTTTTAGATATTTCTTTTTCAAAAGGTGATATTAATAATGCAGCAGTGTTATTTTGTACTCATAATATGTTTTAACAGTAAACCTCTCTATTATTTAACACTCTGAGGTCTGAGGGTATCGCCGGCGATACCACCGTGGTTTTTTTCTTATCAGTGTGAAAGAGACTCAAACTCTGTCAATGTTGCACATACAATTAAGAGCACAATTTTCCGTGCAATTTGGTGTACACTCAGCAAAAAGAAAATGTTGTGCTTTTTCTAAAATAAAGAAAACTAACATGATGCGTGATCTCTCGTCTCCCTCTGAACGAAGTCCAATCTGATAGTTCTCAGAAAATGAACTGTAACTTAGTGAATACTAATCACAGAAAAATTACACTTATGTCTAAAAAACGTTAAGATGTCAGGTTTTAAAACATATAAGTCAAATCGAAAACAAACCTTCTGTGTTTATGTAATCTGTATGAAAAGAGAGCCATGTCAGAAATCCGTGATTCAGCTCATTATCCGCTAATGCGGCCACGCCCACGGAGCCAGCGCTATTCAGAGGCAAATTCAGAGGCAATACATGCATACATCGTCTCAATCGTGTATTTATTGTCTTCAAAAGTGTTTTGAATAGCCATATTAGCGATCTCTTGCCTCTGTTAGTTCCTTGATTGTCACATGATATGCCTCTTCTTTACTGAGGCATTTGTGGACAAAAGGGGCAGAGCGCCCTCCGGCTCAAGTATGAATTAAAAACACAGCATCCAGCGCTCATAATGATGACAATAAATATAGAATAATAAATATTACTCCTCTGTATAGAAAATTGATATAACATATGAGAATCCATCAATATTTCTCCAAATGTGTATGCTTTTAAGCATATTAAGAAATTATGGTCAATATAAGATTTTAAGAGTCAAAATGTGAAGCTTGAGACTTAGATCTTTTTAATGATGTATAGTTTGTCAACTGCACATCAACATTTAGGCTCTATAATATAAAAATATAGTAGCCTATATGAAATGCCCTAGAGGTAGTGTTCAGACGCTTTGCATCACAGAAATACATTATATTTTAAAGTATATTAAAATAGAAACCATTATTTGGTTAGAGACTTGAGACTTCTTTTAAAACATTATAATGGCAATGTGTTCAATCTTTTGACTGGTAGTGTAATTTAACATAGGCCTATACAAAATTTTCTTCATATCATGTGCAATAATACGTGCATGCATGAGATCACAAAAATCATGTTTTTTTTTCCTGAGTGGACTTTAATCCTGTTTCAGCATGATCAGAGGGTTTTTCACAGCCTACCTGACTGAAAGGCCTCATTAATATGCAAGTAATTTCAGGTCATTATTATTTAATTCTTTTGTCTTCTCAGGTGAGAATCACCCATTATACATGAGGATTCACGCCTCCATGCATACTGTGTTCTTGACCAAAAGTGTCTTAGAAAATTTAAATCTCTATTGTTTTATATGAAGGAGTAGGAAGGATAATTTTACTTCATTCTGAAGCAAAAACTGTAGTCTACAACCTCCAATACCCAGAATCCTTGTGAACACAGTTTTAATATATTTTTTTTGGCCTTATTTCAGTGACTTAAGTTTTTTGTTTTTTCAATAACCACGCATAAACGTTATTCCTTCAAAAAAACATGTACGTACATGTTCTCACATATTATGTAGCCTAGTTGTGCTGAATACAGTGTAATGACACTTTTGTCATTAATAGTTTATGAACAACTGAAAAAAGCACAATGTCAGGGCAGTCAAAAACTTCTCCAGGGCCCCAAAAATCCTCAACCCCTGAGGGTTAAAGTCGTTTCTCGTAATGGTTTCGAAACCTGCAGTGATGACTGTAATGACTTTGATCATAAAAAAATAAATTAGGTGCAAGATGTGCAGCGCCAATCAGCCACACATGGGAGTTTCCCTTTCAAGCTAGCACGATCAAGTTCACATATGCATTTGGTCCATTTTTGCAGATGTAAGTTGTAATAGGTATATTGATTATTCTACTACCTGTCATTGTGTTTGTCACTGGTTAGAGCGGTTGGCTCGAGCAAGTTCATCATCACTGCACTGGAGGTCTGTCTCTCTCTGCTCTTGTGCTACGGATGTGTGGTTTAATCACTGTTTGTCACACATTTGGAGTATGGTCAGTGCTGTGAATCAGTGTTGTGGCATAATTTCTACAAACTCCCCATCTGATAGAGCTGGACATTAATTGCAAATGGCTGCAATATAACAAAGAGTGAAAAATTTAAGATTTAAGTTGGGATTTAAGAGAGAATGTTTTTTTTAGTATAGTATTTAAAAATTATTTAGCACTAATTTACTCACTCTATTCACTAAAATAATAGAATAAAACAAATAAAATGAGAAAATGTGTATTCTATCATTTATTTTTATTTTATTCATAGCTCCCAGAAAATCATAAATGTCTCTGGTCTGCACCCGGATTGGGCACAAATACTATGACAGCGACAGTCGATCAAGAAAATGATGATCACCCTGACTTTAAATATTTTCAGCTTGTTTCTGATTGGTTATTCTGGCATTTTGGGTGGTGTCTGAGGTCTGATTTGTTAATATTAGATTGCATGTCTTCCAGACCAGTGAAATAATAATAATACATTTTATTTGTATTGCGCCTTTCTTACACTCAAGGCGCTACAATAAAAAAAAAAAAAAAAAGATTTTTTTGTAATGACAAACACAATCATAACACAAAAACAACAATGGCAACAAGTACTGTAAAATTGTTACTTAAAAGCTTCAGTAAAAAGATATGTTTTGAGTAAATTCTTAAAACAATCAAAAGATGGAGTATTCCTAATAGGAAAAGGCAGAGAATTCCACAACATGGGAGTAATACTAGAGAAAGACCTCCCACCCATAGTTTTGAGTTTACAACGAGGCAGGTACAGAGTAAGAGAACCAGCAGAGCGGAGAGACCAAGATGGCGTGGGCACTGTCACCAGATTACAAATGTAATCGGGGGCCATCCCATGGACTGCTTTATAAGTTAAGATAAGAACTTTAAAATCAATACGTGACTGAACTGGTAACCAGTGTAATTGAGAAAGCACAGGAGTAATATGACTGCGGGATGATGTTTGAATTAAAACACGAGCAGCTGAATTTTGCACATATTGCAGCCTCTTAATAATACTTGCAGGTAACCCTGCAAAAAGAGAATTGCAGTAGTCAAGCCTGGATGTTATAAAGGCGTGAATAAGCCTTTCTGCATCAGACATAGAAAGAAATGGTCTTATACGTGCAATATTCCGAAGATGATAAAAAGCTACTTTAGTAACATTCTTAAAAAGGGTGTTAAAGGTCAGCTGCGCATCAAAACTCACACTTAAGTTCCACGCCTGTATAGAAGGGAGAATCTGGCAATCATGTACTGTAAGTTTAAATTATTGCATCTATTTACAGCAGTTGAAGTGACAACCAAAAGAACATTTCAGTTTTTGAGCAGTTTAACTGTAGGAAGTTCTGTTTCATCCAGACCTGTATTTCCAGTAGACAATCAGATAAAATTGAAAGTGCTGATGTAACATCAGTTTGAGTGCTAATGTAAATCTGGGTATCATCTGCATAGCAATGATAACCCAGTCTGCTGCTACTTTAAGTGCTGGGGAACAATCCCTAAAGTAAGTGAAGTGTTAACAATCACATTAAAAGAGACAATAACTGGCAAACACTTCTTCTAAACGCTAGTTGGAAGCGGATCAAGTAAAGAAGATGAAGAATTCATTGGCAAACCAATTTGAAATAACATCAGAACTAACATGAGTAAAACTTGAAAACAGAGGAGGGGAAATAAGAGGATGCAGATCTAATAGCTCAGATGAAGTAGAGACATATGCTATAGTATTAAATGTTCTCGATTTTACACGATAAATACTTAAGAAAATCATTGCATTGCTCTGTGGTGAGGTGATTATCCCTAGTAATTGGTTGGGTTAGATTATTAATTGTATTAAACAGTACTCGTGGATTATTTTTGTAATTTCCCATTTTGTCCATTTTTGTAATTTTTAGAGAATTGTGATATTTCCATCTGATGCTGTTCATACATAAGTTTATGAACTGTTAAGCTAGATTTCCTATACTGTCGCTCCAACTGCCTCCCAACTGCCTTAAGCTTACGTAGCTCAGGCGTATACCATGGAGAAGGCCTTAAAAGAAACAACATATTCTTCACAGGGGCAAACTCATCCAGAATAGATGAGAAGACAGCATTATATTGGTCAATGCAAGTCACAACTGGCAGTTCACCAATAGTATGTATAAAAGCATCTAGGTCAAGGTCTCTAATTTTTCTAAAGCAGATTACATGCTCCTTGGTTTTTTGCAGAGAAGGAGGAAACACATTAAAAGTAATCGTTTGTGATCACTTATACATGATACATCAGTACACTCAAGCTGGTCAATAGTCACACCTGTAGCACAAACCAGATCTAATATATGACTATACTTATGTGTTTTGGTAAATTGACATATTGAGTGAGATTAAAACACTCTAATGTTTCCATAAAACAAACAGTATTATTACAATTTTGATTGTCCATATGAATATTAAAATCACCAGTTAGAACAATAGCTGAACAATTTGCACTGACAAGTGTCAAAAGTTCAGAGAAAAATACAGGGTTGCGTTTTGGAGGGCAAAAATATTTAAGACAAGAATTGGTGAATTCAATTTGAATGCCAAACATTCAAATGAAGAAAAGCAAGGCAATGTAACTTCAGTGACGGAGACATCAGATCTATAAATAACAGCAAGACCAACACCTTTACCAGTGATTCAGATATACCTAGAAATAAAGTGAAACTGGATTTGAAATGCCACAGTGATGCCTGGAATTACTTTGATCATGAGATACAGTTAAGTGCAAGATGTTCACCTATGTTCACACATGTTGACTTATGGAGATATAATTGTTCAATTCAGATAAATAGATTATGATCCACAAGTAAATTTAAAGAGATTTACAAAAAATAATCATATGCACAAATAAATAGAATGAGATCCACAAATATATGTCAGGAATTTCACAAAAATGAAGCCAGTATTAACGTCTGGATCTGTGCACAGCTGAATCATCAGACTAGGTAAGCAAGCAAGAACAACAGCAAAAATTGGCAGATGGAGCAAAATAACTGACATGATCCATGATTACATGATATTTTATATAAGTTAAGTTATCATTGTTTATTACTGTATCCAGTAATAAATGCTCTGTGGCGTGATAGATCGCTGTAGCGCTCGTGAACCGACCATCTCTTCTGCTTTACTAGTTACAGCACAAAATAAACATGATTGAACATCCGAAGGAATGTTGAAAGATAAAGTACAACTTACTGAATTCTGTATCACATGCAATCGATCAATCATTGTTTCAACTGCAGAAAGGCATCAATAAAACAGCATGTAAAAATATCACATTTAGCCTACCTCAGAAAAGCCGTTCAATGGCCAAAAACTCATTATTCAGCTACAAAAATGAACTTCAAGAGGAGCATTTTGCTAAATATATGCACTATAGGCTATTGCATATTCATTGTATTGTACTTAACATGTGCTTCGATATTAAATGTATAAATCTGTTTCATGACAGCCACCATTTAAATGTTTAGGCCTAAATAATAAAAAAAAGAGAAAAATAATTGTCATTAAAAATTTATATAAACTTCCTTATGTGTAATTTAGCCTATATGAAAGTAGCTTGCAAATCAGTTTTAACCAATTATTATAATGATGTACCAGCTGTGGTTCCTTGTATAATTTACAGCATTAGTTGATTTTTTTTTCTTTGAGGAAATTTGCCATGTACAGTATTTGACCTGATAGGCCCCAAATGAAATCAATATTGAATCGAAGGTAATCAAATCAAAATCAAATTTTCAAATTTCAAAATCAAAATTTCAAAAAAAAAACAAGCAAGCTTCTGAATCAAAATCGCATTCAATTGTGAAATTTGTGTCAATTCTCAGCCATACTGTCAATAATTTATTATTATTTTTATTTATTTTTATTTTTTTTTACTTGAAGGAAATGTTGGTTTTCCCATTTATGTTGTTGTCAGAGTGCACCAGAATGCTTCATTTACATGTTAAAATCACAAAAATCTTCTCCTGGGGAGGATGCCCCCAGACCCCCCTACACATCACCTTTTACAACTCTTTTTACTTTGCAGATGTTTATAAACTTGTGAATTATAAAATATTTCTAAAATTTCTAAACTACTGCGCTTTTGTAGGCTACTCTATAGAAATGTTTTGATACCAACAAATACTGACAACAGAACAGAATGGATAAATCAGAGAAGGATGTCTATGAAGTAAATGTGTCGAATTATTAGAATGTTAAACAAATTAAATATTTATGCCTATGTAGCGAGTGGTATGGTCAGAAAGGGAAACAAAGTCACTACCCTTTTAAACAGGGAATATATTAGTACTTGTAAATTAATCCACAACAGAAGTCACACAGCATGTAGTTTTAAGAAGAGAAGGACCTAGACGTAAATACTAAATACAAAACTTTATTTCAACAATCAAACACTGATTTAAAAATCACTAAAAGACTGTAAGAACCCTACTACAAACATGAAGCAGAGAAAACATAGAAAAGGAGACAGAGGCTTACCAATGGCAGAAAAATGTTTGGAAGGAGGTCTGGAAATTTGAGTCTGGAAAAGTATGGAATTTGGAAATGGAAAATGTGTAGGAACCCTGATTAAATGAATGTGTAATTATTCAACAGATTTAACAAGTGTTTGTTGTGAGTTCTGATGTCACAGATATCTTCATTGTTTCTGTGTGTGTTTGTAGATTGCAGGGCTGTGGGGTGACAGATGAAGGCTGTGGTTATCTGGCTTCAGCTCTGCGTTCAAACCCCTCATACCTGAGAGAGCTGGATCTGAGCTGGAATCACCTGGGAGAATCAGGACTCAAGATCATCTCTGATCTACTGAAGGATCCAAACTTCACACTGAACACACTCAGGTATGTTGAGCAGTAAGATTCAGTGGTCACCAAAACTTCAAAATATCACCTTTTGTGTTCGGCAGAAGAAATCCATGCAGGTTTGGAATAGGGATGGGCACAAGTACTCAAATACTTGAAGGTGACACCATCAAACGATCATGACAATGACGATCACCCTTATTTGATTTTTTTTTTTTTTTTTTTTCTGATTGGTTATTCTAGCATTTTAGGCAGTATCTGAGGTCTGATTTGTTAATGTTAGACAGCACGTCTTCCAGACCAGTGAAATAAAGTGAAACTGGATTTGAAATGCCACAGTGATGCCTGGAATTACTTTGATCATGAGGTACAGTTAAGTGCAAGATATTCAGCGCCAGTCTGTCATATGTCTACACATAACATTTTAATGAGAACATGAATGTAATAGAATATTGTACATTTTCTGTGCTTTAGTTGCCTGTTTTTCAGAGAGCTGTTAAGGGAAGAGTGCATTCACAACGAGTTACACATCAGACTATCACGGTCAAGTTCATGTTTGCATTTGCATCCTTTTGTGCTGATATAAGTTGTAAGATTACTTTTATGTTGTCTATATCTGATTAATCTCACATAGGATGTGTTTGGTTGAGTTTATTAACCTGTTATCAGAGTGCTGCAGTTTACGGACCGGTGTTCATTCACTGTTCAGTTTTAGCTCAAATGCCCGACACTGTTGACAGTGACTTATGGAGATAAAATCGTTCTAGCTGCATGATACTAATAGTTTATGACATGAGAGAGATTTAACTCTTATCAGTTTATATTAAATGGATGTGTAATTATTCAATATATATAAGTGTTTGTTGTGAGTTCTGATGTCACAGATATCTTCATTGTTTCTGTGTGTGTTTGTAGATTATGGGGCTGTAAGGTGACAGATGAAGGCTGTGGTTATCTGGCTTCAGCTCTGCGTTCAAACCCCTCACACCTGAGAGAGCTGGATCTGAGCAACAATAACCTGGGAGAATCAGGAGTCAAGATCATCTCTGATCTACTGAAGGATCCAAACTTTGCACTGAACACACTCATGTATGTTTAGCAGTAAGATTCATCTCATCCTGTGAATGTCTGTATTTGTATTTCAGTCTCTCCATCTACAAGTGTACAGTGGGGTGAAATGTGGAAAGAGTCTGTAGTTGATCTGCGTGGAGGAAAAGATTACTGATTTACTTTCTTACAATATCAATCTCAATGAGTAGACCTTCTTAAAAAGATAGTTCACCCAAACATTTAAAATATGTCATTATTTACTCACCCTCACACCATCTAAACCTGAATGCCTTTCTTTGTTCTGTGGAGCTCAAAAGCGCTGCAGTTTTACCGACCGGTGTTCATTCACTCTTCAGTTTTAGCTCAAATGCTCGACACTGTTGACATTGATTGGATTATTTGAGACGGTCATTTGAGTCGGTCATGGGATGGTGTGCTAGCCTTCAACCAGCAGTAGTTTAGGCCACAGGTAGGCACGGGTACCTGTACCTGGTTACGAGCCCAGCGGCTAAATTAATATATTAGCCTGCGTTGTATAGATAAGCTCATTATGAATTCTGTATCTGTACGTTACTGGAGAATTTCTCTCTCTCTGAGGCTGCGTACAAGATGGAGCAACTCAAACTCTGCAGCCGTGCCTTGTTCACACACAGCTTCAACTAACGATGGCAGAGGAAAACAGACCATTTTGAAAGTGTAATTACGTTGTAGTTGTAGAGTTGATGCCAGCCATGCTTATCATTAGTGCAACATGTCATTTGCATGTAAAAGCAGAAACACGTGCAATTCAGACGAAACTTCTGGCTAAGACTTTAAATTTCCTCATTTAATGTGTCAGTGGGTCTGACATAGCCTTATTGGGCCAGTGCACTTTTATGCAGGTGAGATGAAGAGGGAAAAAGAAAATCAGACAAACATATCGGCCAAAAAAATCAGCATCATATATCGGCATCGGCCAGAGAAAAACCCATTTCGGCCGACCGCTAATTTAAAGTCGTTTCTCGTTATGGCTTCAAAAACCTGCAGTGATGACTGTAATCATAATACGTAACTTAGCTGAAGTTCTTTTACAATTTCATCCTTTTGTGCAGACAGAAGTTGTAATGTTTCGTTTATGTTATGTATCTAGGATATTTGATTAATCTTATAGGATGTCATAGAAAGGACTTCAGTTGACTGGAGCTTCACCTCATGCAGCTATTTCATTCCTCATGTTTCTTTTTCAATAACAATAATACATCATAATCTAGCAGTGTTATTGTTTTCTAGTCATATGTTCATGTTCTCTTGTCATACTGGCAGGTTTGTCATATATCCTCTTTGAGTGACTGCACATGATCTACTGTACAGGTTTTATGGCATTTTTGATTGAGTTTCTTCATAGTGTTTAAAACCAAAATACTCCCATACAATTGAGGCTCTTCCATGTTTTGACACTGGATCTTCTTCTGCAGCTTCATTGTCTTCACCATCAAGGGATCATTTTGACAAGCTAACACACGTTTGAGGTCTTTCACAAACGGTTCTTTCATCTGTCTTCACTATTTCTTATAAACAAGCATTAGACAGGCGTCTTTGACCGTTGTGATCCTCGCTGTTTTTCACTCTTGCTCATGTGATATTGCTTAGTTAGCTTTATCTACAAAACACAGAAATCTGGTGCGTCTTTAGATATTATAATAAAACATTTATAATTATTATCTTAAGTAAATGTGTGTTTTTATAGTGTAAATCATGGAATATGACACAGGTATGTTCACACACACACATATTTGTGGTTAATGTTGTTTTGTTCTCTTCTTGTCTTCAGACTCAGGTAATCTCACACTGGATCCAAACACCGCTGACGCTCGTCTCATTCTGTCTGAGGAGAACAGAAATATGACGCTCGTGTTTGAGGATCAGCCGTATCCTGATCATCCAGAGAGATTTGATGAGTGTCATCAGGTTCTGTGTAGAGAGAGTCTGACTGGACGCTGTTACTGGAGGATGAATGGAGTCAGTCAATGAATATCAGTGACATATAAAGGAATCAGCAGGAAAGGAAGGAGATGCTGTAAATTTGGATTTAATAATAAGTTCTGATTACAGATTCACTGTCCATCACAATAATCAGAGAACATCATATTTGCCCCTTCATCTCCTCTAACAGAGCAGGAGTGTTTCTGGACTGACCGGCCGGTGCTTTGTTCTTATTCTTCTTTATTCTTTGTTTTACTTTGTACAGAATATCATCTGCTTTTGTGTATACCCATAAAGTACATTCATTCAAGCACTGTGATGCTAATTTCTCCACATCTTTGTGTAGATAGATCACAAACCACACTTTTTTGTCATACAGATGTTCATAATTTCACAATTTCAGTATAGTGTCAGTATTTAGACACTTAAGTTACAATGAATTTGCATTTATTTTTCGATAAAAAAAGGGAAAAGGGTACATATTCTGTCACTGGCGTAGAACCCTTTTACAAGAAACACCTTTATACCTTATTTACCTCTTAAAGCTTTTGTACCTTTTTTCCTATTCTATTGATTAGGACATTGATATAGAAACTGCTTTTGTCAATAAAGTTTTATGATGTTTCTCCAATTAAATCTAAATAAAATTTCATAACAGAACAAAAGTATCAAAGTGACTGATCATAAAGAGCTTCTGACATGGGCAACAGTAAACCAGAGGTTTAGTAAAGCCTATATTGAGTGTGTGAATAGATTTAAATTATTATATTTACAGTTTTTTTTAAATTACTAACAAGCGTTTAGCAATACTTAAAGTACTTTTTCTAAACTCTTAACACAGCAACACACATACATCACACAATTAACCAAATAGTTAATTTTCTGCCCAAAACCATATTTTTTTATATAAACACAAACTCCACATTTCAAAATGCTAAAAAACTTTTTCAACACATACTAACTCCATCAAAACACAGCAAACCTGATTCAAAATCAAGTCATTCTGTCAAAACTTGGCACTAGTTTTCTATCCAACATGAACATATAGTCAATCAAAGTGCAATGACTGTCAAAATACTAACAGTTTATGGCATTATGAAAACTGCATTACTTGTCATGTTTCGGTTCTACCTGCATAAAATATGAAATTCATATTTAAAATTTAGTTTCCTTTTACTGCAGTAATAGTATAATGCATATAAGCCATTCTACATTTTTGGTTGAGTGTTGAATGTGTGCATTCTTGGCAACAGAAGTGAGTCATTATTTTATAGAATGTACAGTAGAAAAAGAGAAGAAGAAGAAAGTAACAGAATTGCTCAGGGCAGCCACTGGTCAGATGAGTCCACTCTGCAGAACTTCAGTGTCCCCCTTGGTTGAAATCTCTTTCTGTGTGTGGTGTTGATGTTGTCCTCATAGAGGGTGGGATGGTGTCCCCTTGTTAGTTAGTGACCTACACAGACCACATATTCTGCATATATGAACAGTGGTAGTGGAATCGTAGTAGTAAAATTGTTGTAATATGAAGCTTTTACTGAAATGAAAACATGAAATTGTTGCCATTGATCAACAACAAATCCAACATACATGGTCTTTGGTTACTGTTAAAGCCTTTTTTCCACCAGAGAATAAAAAAAAAGTATAAAAGGTAATTGTGACTTTTTATCATACAATTCTATTTTTTAATTTATTTTTTATTTTGTAATTGTGAGTTTCTCACAATTCTGACTTTTTTCCCTCAGAATTGTGACATAAACTATAGGAATTGGGTTTAAAAAGTCAGAATTGTGAGATACCTTTTTTATTTTCTATTCTTGGCAGAAATAAGCTTTCATAGGTTCCATAGGTAAGTGAAAAAAACAGAGATGTACAGTCCAGCACACATTCTTCCTCCTCTCTCATACCTCTTCTTCTCCCTTGTCCTGATCCAACTCCTCCTCTCCTCCTTCATCTGTTCCTCTCCCTCACCCAGATATTATTTTCTCTCTGCTCCTCTGTGTTGTTCTTCATCCACTGAACAAATCTGACTCAAAGAGTCCTATTTTACTGTGTGTCCATGTAATGAAAATAAATTCAACACCAGACTATGCCTCCAACTGAGATTGGAATCTGCTATTTCTCAATATTTCAGTGATATGCTAATTAAAAATGCTTATCAATTGTTTCAGTATTTTTTTAAATATATTTTTTCAATACTTTTGAGCTGCTGTTGTTGCATAAGTACAGGTTTTATCCTATATTTAAAGATTGGAACATTGGGTCTTCATTTCTGACTTGCTGCGTTTACAGTTTTTTACAGACGCTAGGACACATTTCTCAATACTTGGGTCACTTTTGCAAAACTCTTCACACAGTGAGCACAACAGAAGTCTATGTGGGCTAAATTGAGGATCAATTATCATTGCTTTTGCACAAAATGCATTCAATGACTACATCTCTCAAATTTCATGAATTCTTTTCTCACTCAGACACAACAACTGCCAAAACTCTTTGTACATACAGGCCAATTTGCACATGCTTACATACTGTTTTCAAAACTGTTAAACTTATGTTCAAAACAATAACATCATACAAAACTGAATAAGACAGAAATATGCTGCATTTCTACAGTAATATTGTAATGAAATATATGATGAATCTAAAAAATCAAATACTATCAAAGCAATTAGATGAAACTGAACACCTACACAAGAATTCGTTTTTTCAATTTCATTATCATCCATTCAAAGAGGAAAAATTCGGAATAATTTTGTACTGTTATGTAAACATGGTTCATGTAACAAACTGCAGTGAATTATAAACAACAGAGAGTGTTATTCTTGTGTTGTTAAGAAATTTTACTAAAGAAAATATTGTATAATGATACCTAATGTCAGTGTTTTATGACTGACAAAGTGTGTTTGCTGGGTGAAAACCTTTGCTAGTGTTCTGGAAGAATGAGTTGATTTGAGACATGAATGAAGTGTTTTGGTAGATTTAGTGCATTTTGAATGTGAAATGAACTGCTGTGCCAAGATGAAAGTTGGTTAGCAGAACTGTGTGAAGAGTTTTGAAATTAGTGGCCTAAGTATTGAGAAATGTGTCCTAACGATTGTAAAAAACTGTAAGCATTTGCAAATAAGATGAGAAAGATCCATGATTTTGGTATGGGGTAAGCTTACATGAAAAGAAAATTTAAGCATTTAAGAAATGTGTTAATTGACTGCATTTTGTGTGAAAACGACATGAATTGTATTAATGGTATGGTCACAACAGATGGATGTTCTGCTAAAAGTGTTTAGAGTTTTGAAAATGTGACTACAGATTGAACAAAAGTATGTTAGCAATTGAAAAAAACTGTAAGCAAACAGGAGGCTGTTGCAGTGTTTGACCGCTAGATGGCGTAATAGAATTGAGTTTTGTCCTGGTTTAAGTCTTTCACCATGAGAAAACTGGTGTACATAAATGTGCAATCACTGCTTCACATACAGTGGGGTCTGAAATAAATATAATTATGGTATGTGTATTTGTACTTTTTACCAACGTTGCTATGCAGTTTTGTATAATTCTGCGTGGTTGCCAGGGAGTTTATAATGTTTGTGTGTGTGTTTTTGTTTGTTTCTACTTTTAAAAATATTGCTATGCAGTTTTTTGCTGATTCTGGCAGGTTGCCAGGGTGTTGCTATGCAGTTTTTAGATTATTCTGGGTGCTTGCAACCCAGGCTTCAGAACTATTGAATTAATTTTCAAAGTGAAGATGTCCTCTATTGGTTGTTGTGCTGAAAGTCTGTTTCACTTTAAACCAGCTTGAGTGAATGAGATGGACTGTGAAAGCGAGAGAGAAAGAGTTTTTTTCTTCTCTCTCAGATGCACAGATTATTCATGGAGGATATTGTCTCGTTCTATCTGTAATCTTCAGACTGGATGCCAAAAATCTGCCTGTTTCATTGAGAAAACCATTCAGAAAACAGGATACACCCTGAATCCTGACCTGTGTCACATATAATTACATTAATGATTCCAGCCGTACACAAGCTGGACTGTTTTCTTCAACACGAAGACTTCCGCAGTGGCCCGTTGACTCGAGACACCTGGCTTTAGCGCATTAGAGGATGTTTTATACACATCTGTCATAGTTTTAATGTACACACCACCAGAGGGGCTTTTGGCTCGTTTATATCTTTAAACAAATGATAACATGGATGCATCTGTGCAGAAAAGTAAGTGATCATGTTAGTAGTGTGAAAGAAGCCATGCTGATAGGAAGTTGGACTGAGATGGGGCTCCAGGTGCATTTGTGATGTCATTTCCTCTCTGAAAAAGTGAAGCTGAACGCCTGGGATGGATTTCATTAGAGTTGTTGATGCTTTAAGACAGTAAAATTATTTTTAAACTTTTCAGGCACTGTCAATGCAATACTCACATACTGTAGTTTCCCCAACAGCATATAGAGGGCAGCAGTGAACTTAGATTTTAAAAGATAAGGTCTGTACATTTTCTGAACATGTGAGTGCAAAATTCACCATCATGATTCTAGGGTGTTGCTATGCAGTTGCCAAGGTATTCTAATTGTTTTGTTTGTTTGTTTTTTAGAATGTTGTGGAGTTTCTGAGTGGTTAATAGGGTGTTAGTATTCAGTTGCTTTTGTTTTATTTTACTTTCTACCTCATTGCTATGTAGTTTCTAGTGTATTCTGGGTGGTTGCCAGGGTGTTGCTCTGTTGCAGCTAAAGTATTTTATGTGGTGTTTACTGTTAAACGTATTGGATGCAGTTTCTAGGGTGTTCTGTTTTGTTGCCAGGGTGTTGCTATGTGGTTGCCAATGTGTTTTATCATGTGGCTTTTACCTTTTACCACGTTGCTATGTAATTTGTAGGTTATTTTTGGGGTGTTGCTATGCAGTTGCTTTAGGGTTTCATATGGTTTTTAATTTTTACCACATTGGATGCAGTTTCTAGGGTATTCTGGGTGGTTGCCAGAGTGTTGCTATGCAGTTGCTTTGGGGTTTCGTGTAGTTTTAATTTCTACCACATTAGATGCAATTTCTAGGGTATTCTGGGTGGTTGCCAGGGTGTTGCTATGCAGTTCCTTTGGGGTTTCATATGGTTTTTAATTTTTACCACATGGATGCAGTTTCTAGGGTATTCTGGGTGGTTGCCAGGGTGTTGCTATGCAGTTGCTAAGTTGTTTTATAAGGTGTTTGCTTTTTACCATGTTGCACGCATGTTTCTAGATTATTCTGTCTCGTAGCTGTAAAAAAAAAAAAAAAAAAAAAGAAACATAAAAGTTTAACTCACTTGGTGTTTAGTTATGTTTGACCAAACTTGCATTATGTCAAAAATGTGTCTGGTTTTAAGGGTTTTGTCAGCATTTCTAGTAAAGCCTGATCTTGATACAGCCATGTTAGCGAACACTCATGCTATACATTTCCCATTGCTTTGAACTTTGACCCTGCAAGGGTCCTGCAGAGTCCTGCAAGGGTTCATTTGATAAGAACAGCGTAAGAGAGAGAAGGTCACTGTGGAGGAAACCGTATTAAGAGCTTAATAAGGAGACTAAATCTATATCTCGAGCATTCAGACTGATCTGAAGTCAGGGCTAAAGGGCAGAACTACAAACCCAGTCTAGCAGGAGCTCAAGGGACTAGTCAGTGAAGCTGATCAGGGCTTAACTGTGGGAATCAGAGGAGTAGAGCTGAACCAGTGACCTCTGATTAGACAGAAATCACTCCCTCCAGCGCTGACCACTCATTGATTATAATGAACCTCTTCAGGCCGTTTCCCAGGATTCCCTCTTCATGATGACTGTGATGTGTTCTGATGTCACTGTTACTGATGTAATCCAGGAAACTCACAGGAAGTCATAAAATGTCTCCCTCTGGAAGACGGAGGAGATTCAGAAGATTCAATATAGTGATTCTTTTTGTTCATGATATTACATTGATAGTTTAGATCATTTGCATGGTTTATCAATTAGGGAAACTTTTCTGTCCCCTTTTCTGGTGTTTTTTAAAAGACAAAAACAAAGAATAGTTTCAAGTTTGAAGGATATTGCGTTTTGTTACTCAGACTTTTTAAATATAATGTTTTATGTTTAATCATGACAGGGTTTTTTGTGTTATTTTGAGCATTTTACCATGTTTCTATGCTGTTTCTAGGGTTTTGTGGTGGTTGCCAGGGTGTTGCTATGTAGTTTAAGCCATTGAATTTGTTTTTAATTTTTTTGTACTTTTTACCACGTTACTACTTATGAAGTTTCTTCAGTACTCTGGTGGTTGCCAGGGTGTTGCTATGTAGTTTTTGAAGGTGTTTTACCACATTACTAGGCAGCTTCTAGTGTACTCTGGTGGTTGCTAGGGCTTTGCTATGTGAATGCTAAGGTGTTTAATGTAAAAGATGAATTTTGTGGGCAAGAAGAAACAGTGGAACATGTTATGATAAGAGACTGAAAGAAGGATTTTAATGCAAAATTTACCAAAATAAAAATGCAATTTATACTAGGAAATATTTTAGAAAGTAATTTGGGAAATTAATGTTATAGTTTTATTTTTCAGTATCTTAAAATGATATGACGTTTGCAAAGCGACGAGAGTCAGCAGGGAAAAGTAAATAATTAATGTGTTTTTGGTCATTTAAAACTGAATTCACGGCTGAATAGAACAAACTCTCGGGTCTCCTGTGCGCAGTCTTTGTTGATATTGAAGGGACTTTCGCCGCACTAGAGTGACGCTGTTTGTCACTGGAATAAACGAATCTGATTGCACAGTACGGTTTGGAGTTGACTCGAATCGCGATGGAGGGCGGACTGACCAGACTGATATATCTTGTAGATATATATCAGTCTGGCCTTGCCAGGCAAACAGACAAATAGCACTGACCTCAAACATCTGTAAGTTAATGGAAAGATTGATTGTAAATAGACTTGATAGAAAGTAAAGGTCTTTTTACACCGTACCAGAGTGGGTTTAGAAAGGGTAGAACAACAATGGACTCAATACTGTTTTTAGAATCAGAGATTAGAAAAGCACAGACAAATAAAGAGGCTGTAATAGGAGTTTTTTTATAGATGTAGAAAAAGCATATGATATGCTTTGGAAAGAAGGACTACTAATAAAAATAAAAAACATGGGTATTTTAGGAAGAATGTACAACTGGGTATTAGACTTTTTATTTGACAGGACAATTCAGGTTAGAGTGGGAACATCATACTCAAACGTAACCCCTCAAGGGAGTGTATGTTGCCCCCTTCTATTTAATATAATGATCAATGATATATTTAATGAGGTGGAAAAAGGGATGGGGAGGTCAATATATGCAGACGATGGTGCTCTTTGGAGAAGAGGTAGAAATATAATTTACACAGTTAAGGTTAGGTTAGGTTAGGTATACTTTATTGTCCCAATGGGAAATTTGTTTCAGGCTCACGAATACAACCACTACATTGACAAAAAATATAAAACAACACATAACATAATAATAAAGAAGGAAATACACAATAAAAAAAATAAAATAAAATAAAAAAAAAAAAAACCCTGCACAAATACCAAACTTAGAATAATAACTTCTACTTGATATTATTTAATAACTTAACAGCTGAAGGAATGAAAGAGTTCTTGAAACGATTTAATCTACAGCTAGGCATTCGTAATCTTCTCCCCGATGGCAACAATTCAAACTCAGAATACAAGGTATGTGTTGTGTCATGCAGAATCTTATTTGCCTCCCTCAGTAAAGAACTTTCATATAAGGTCTGGAGATAAAAAGGTTCTGTTCTGCCCATGATCTTCATGGCCGTTTTAATAAGACGTTCAAGCCTAGATTTCAGATGTACTGATAAATTACCGTACCAAAGATGTATTCCGAATCTGATCACATTCTCCAATACAGCCTGGTAAAACATCATCATAATCTTACTACTGACACCGTAAAGTCTGAGCCTTCTCAAAAAGTACATTCTTTGTTGTAGCCGAGTGCACAAAGTATCTATATGAACCTGCCATGTTAGAGAACAATCAATATAAACACCAAGATATTTATATGAGGACACTTGTGTGACAGGAACATCATGAATATATATAGGGCTATGGTTTCCGAATGACTTTGGGTCAAATATCATCTCTACAGTTTTCTTCACATTTACAATCAAGTAGTTGGCATCACACCACTCTATAAACTGGTTAATCTCAGAGCAGTAAGATGAAATGTCTTGATCTTTATATAATAAGCTCAGAATCGCAGTATCGTCACTAAATTTCACAATATAGTTATTACTGTTATTCCTCACACAACTGTTTGTGTACAGTGTGAAAAGAATTGGGGAGCTGACACACCCCTGCGGGGCTCCTATACTAATATCCTGAGGATCAGAAATCTCCTTGTTAACTTTAACCTGTTGTGTTCTATTCGATAGAAAAGAAAAATACCATTTAATAATAAAAGGATTTACATCCATCTCTTTTAATTTCTCCAATAATAAATAGGGTTGCAAAGTATTAAAAGCTGAACTAAAATCAATAAAAAGCAGGCGTGCATATGCCTTTGGGTGGTCCAGATGTTTAGATACTAAATGGGTGATACTTCCTACTGCATCATCCGTACTCCTGCCCTGTCTGTATGCAAACTGCCACGGATCTAATTTAGATATTACTTCACTTTTCAATATGGACACAATGTATTTCTCAAAACATTTCATTACAATGGATGTCAATGCTACAGGTCTAAAATCATTATTCTCAGACGTGTGTTGCTTTTTCGGAATAGGAATGATCACAGCTTTTTTCCAAAGCGCAGGAACTATATGTGAGTCCAATGAACGCTGAAAGAGTGTACACCACACTGGAGTAAGTTCTGCAGCACAGGTTTTCAAAAGCTGGGCAGAGATCCCATCAGGTCCTTTAGATTTCCTTGTGCATAGCTGATGAAATAGCAGTTGCACCTTAGAACTATCTACCTGTAGTCTGCTGCCCGTAACATCCGTCAGAGAACCAATAACAGATCTGCATTTATCAGAAGAATCATGAGTTTGAAACCGCAGGTAAAAATTATTAAGTTCATTAGCTTTCTGTAAATCATCACTCATACTAATAAATGGTCTATTTGATTCCATATTAGTAACAGCCTTCATTGTGTTCCACATTTTTTTCGAATTTGAAGTGGAAAACTGACGCTCAATAAGGTCTTTCTGTCATCCCCTTGCTTCTTTTAACTGATGATTAAGCTCCTTTTGTATTATTTTCAGCCCAGCAAGATCATGTTTTTTAAACGCAATCCTTTTCCTGTTAATACAATTCTTAATTTCTTTAGTTATATAGGGTTTGTTGTTTGGATATATAATAACATTCTTTTTAGGAAGTACATTGTCCACACAAAAATTAATATAATCCGTTATTGTCTCAGTAGTTGTAGATGTCCGGATCATTAAAAACATTCCAATCTGTGCAGAGTAAGCAACCTTTGAGTCTCTCTATGGCGTCGTCCGACCATACAGTTACTTCCCTCATACATGGTTTACTGCGCTTAAGCATAGTCCTGTATGTAGGAATTAGATGGATAGTGTTGTGGTCGGAGTTAGCCAGCGGTGGTTTCGCTCTGGCCTCATAGGCCTTTTTAATGTTGCCATAGCACTTGTCTAGAGTTCTGTCCTTTCTTGTCCCACATTTTATATATTGTTCAAAACCAGGCAAAAACAGTTCAAGCTTGCACTGGTTAAAATCACCTAAAATGAATACTGGGGCCTCTGGAGAGCACTGTAGTTGTTGGTGAACACAGTCCGCTATACATTCTGCTGCTCTTGCTGGATTTCCACTAGGAGGGACATAAACCGCACAAACAACAACGCTACCAAACTCCCTCGGTAAATAAAAAGGTCTCATTTTCAAACACAGAACTTCAGCATCCAGACAGCAGATTATGTCTTTAATAGTGTACTGTTTACACCAAGCGTTACTCACATACACCGCCAGACCACCGCCTCTGATTTTCCCTGACTGTGCATTCCTATCCGCCCGCACCAGCGAGAATCCTTCCAGCCCCAGAGCAGCGTCCGGGACATCGCGGTGTAGCCATGTTTCAGTAAACACCATCAAACTTGAAGTGCGGTATTCGAACATGCTTTGGAGTTAGCTCGAAGTTCCTCCATTTTACCGTGCAAAGATCTGGCGTTGCACAGTATCATCGCTGATAAGGGTGGTCTGTTTCCTTGTCGTCGAAGACGTTGCCGTATTCCGCCTCGTTGGCCCCGTCTCCTATGCCTTCTATTGCGTTCAGATGACGGCCTCACGCAAACAGGCAGGTTCAAGGGAGGTGGCCCGTCATGGTGAAGCGCAAGCAATGCATCTCTGTTGTAGCTGATTGGCATCCATGTTGATACACCTGTATGCAGTGTTTGGTACCGTGCCAGATATCCCAGTACAGCAACTACTAGACACAACTGAATGAACATAGTCGTACTTATACCGGCGTTAAAGCTGTCGCAATAAAAAAAAAAAGGACTAAAAAAAAAAAAAAAATGAACAAACAATGAACAAACAACAGACGAATGCAGTAGAGCAGGAGCCCGGGTCGCAAGCAGAGCAGCGCCACCGGAAGTTTAAGAAAGTTCAGCAAGCAGTAAATAAAGTTGAAGAGTGTGCACAGAAGTGGGGCTTTTGAGTATCGGTAGAGAAAACACAGGTAATATGTTTCACAAAGAAGAAAAATCCTCAAATTAAGTTGTCTCTTTATTGGAAAGCAACTGGAGCAGATTTCAGTGATAAGGTTTCTCGGTGTTTGGTTTGATGAGAAACTGAACTTTAATATACATGTAGAAAATTATTGACTAAATGTAAAGAAGCACTGAATGTTATGAGATGTTTAGCGGTTTGTGAATGGGCTAACGGCTAGCCCCGTAGTTCTCTCAGAAACATATATCTAGCAGTTATTAGGTCTGCTATTGATTATGGATGTATTGCATACAGATCAGCAAGCCAGCATGTACTATAAAAAAAATTGAGAAGGTGCACAAGGACACAAGCTTTGAGAATATGCTGCGGAGCATTTAGAACCCCACTGAGCAAATTATGTCCAGAAGACATCTTTTTGAGGTCTTGTCTCAGGTTGAAAAGACATCCACTGAGGAGCCAGAATGAAAGTTTTTATGACGTCTTTTTTTGACGTCTTCTGAACATCCGATATAGACGAACAAGCAGAATCACCAAAGGAGAAAATCACAATTTTTAAGCCACCATCGTGGAGATGAGTGTTTGCTTTAGTTGGGCTCTTGACCTTTGACTTTCTATATTAGAATTTGTTTGGGCTGTTAACTGAGTCATAATAGCCAGACAAGCAAAGAGAAATGATCAGGTGGTGTTGGTTATATTTTCACATAAACATTATTTGATCATTTAGAGCTCAATCTCTGAGTTAGATTTACATTATTGATTACAGCAGTACTGTGATTCTACAGGAGATCAGCTTTATCAATATAATATGAAGGATTTCACATGATAAAAAAAAAAGATCTTTCTCTTAGGCACACACAGACATCAAGAATCAGCCTGTGAATCTCAATGACGGTGACAAGCAACATATTCTGATCAACAGATCAACTCTGAACATTAGAAAACAAGCTACTAAAAAGTCGCATAAACGGAACTTTATATAAAATATGAGAATAAAGGAAATTACTAATACAATTAATCTTATAATTTATTCATGAAGCAATGCATGATGGGAGCCATGGATTAATTTTGATTGGTGGCACCCAGAATGCACTGCAAAATGCTTTTTGATGGCCACCACTGTTGAGATTCACAGACTGATTCAGGCCCCTCAGTGGACGTCTTTTCAACCTGAGACAAGACCTCAAAAAGACATCTTTTGGACATAATTTGCTTGACCCAGAGCTGCTCTGCAGGTAGAAATGGGTGAAATGCCCTTAGAAGAAAGATGCATGCATTTAAAAATGACTTATTGGGTATCTTTAAAAGGCCACAACAGTAGGCATTCAACTAAGGCGATATTTGAAGAGTGTTGGGAGCACGAGAGAACAAATATAAAAGCACTGGGTGGATAGCAGAAGATATGGCATAAACAATGGATTTAGTAAATAGGAAACACAGTGATGCAGTGCCTATAGCTGTACTCCCTCCGTGGTTATTTAAAATGCCTGCAATAGACCTGTATTTACCAAAAGTGGAAAAATACAATAGTGGTGTAATAAATGATGTAAATCAGTCTATGGAACGGATGTACTATGATAATTAACAGATTTATACAGATGGTTCAAAAGATCCAGAATCCAATAAGACAGGAATAGCAATAGTTATACCACAACAAGAAGTAATTATTACAAAAAGAACATCAGACTACTTATCTGTATTTACTACAGAATCGATTGCTATTGTCATATCTTAGTTTACAATGATTAGAAGAGACTCAGATTAAGAAAGCAGTGTTATGTTCAGATTCAATGAACATGCTTTAAGAAGTATTCCATCGGGTCAATCAAATTGCAGACAAGATATTATTATAGAAATAATGCAAATACTATATATATATGTTGACACCATTTTCTTTAAGAGCTGTTGTGCAGCCAAAATGATATACCAGTTATCACTGTAAAGCTGCTTTGACACAATCTGTTCTGTAAAAAGTGTTATATAAATAAAGGTGACTTGACAGACACCGACATACAACGACACACTGTATTTTTTGTGTATTTTTCAACAAATCCACTTCTATTTACTTCCTTATATACTAATTCTTTCAAATAATTGAAAGATTTGCAAAATGTTATTCTATGTATATGAAATAATAATAAATGATCAGTTGAAATATGTAATACTGCAGCGAATATAAACAGCATGTTTTTTGTGAGGGTTATGCTTAGGTGTAGAGCATATAAATATTACCTCAGTATAAAAACAATAGAAGTCAGTTGAAAGACTGAAGATACACAAGTATGGGCTTGTTTCATCTCATGTCTTTTGACTCCTGAAAAACCAGTTCTGCAGAGAAACTCCCTTCATGAGAACACGGAAGTGAAAGAAAAGATCAGTGCTTTTGATGATCGAGGCGCCATTTCAAATATTGTCATTATTCAAGGTAAGATAGTGAATATTACTGATGAATATTGAATTGAATTTTCCGCGTCTGAAACGAGGCTCCGAGTGTGAGATTACAGTCTTTACAGAGACATCCTCATAAAGCTTCTAGATTATGTCATGTTTAAAAGCAAAAACTTTCAAAACTGTTTAATAAAAGATGTTTTGTGAGCTGATCAATTATCACACTGTATTTCTACAGTATCACAGCCTCATTTTTCATTTGTCAAATATTAAATATGGCTTTAGGTCTATAACACTGATGCAGTTAAAAAGCTGTTTCTCAACTAAACTCATCTTTACCTCCTGTTCTCTACTCATGAATTAACAGACTGATTCAACATCACAACCTTTATTTATACAGATTAATTTTGATCATGAGAATGTATTTATTTTTAGCAATTAAGGTTATCAGATAAAATTATGTGTGTGTGTGTGTGTTCTTGTATGGTTTGCTAATGAGAGATGTAGACCTACATGAGTAGTGCTGTGCGAGGGCTTTTCAGTACATTCATTGCTATAATATTCATGGTGTGAGATGTCTCTAGGATATGCTCCCTGCTCTTTGCCCACCCAGAACCAGTTTCGGAACCGAAACATAGAAATCTTGAACAGTTCCGGTTCTTTAAAAAAAAAAAAAAAAAAAAAAAAAAAACCTACTGGTTCTGGATGAGAACCGGTTCTCCGTTCCCAACCCTGAGTCCGAAATTGGCCCCTATACACTTGAATAGGGCACTATTTGAGGGAACAGCCATTTGTAGTGGTGTCCGATACCATAGTGGACAATGTTGAGTGAGTGCACTCATTCAATCCCACAATGCACCGCAATAACAAGTGTAGCCTACAGCGGATGCATGCTCAACGGCTAGAGCAGTGGTTCCCAACCTCAGTATGATTTATTAATTATGATTAATTATGAATATGTAAATCTGTTAATCAGATTAACTGGATATAGCTACATTAATCTTAATATTATAATCAATTAACCTGTTGTCTGGGGAACACTCAGTGTTGATTGTTTAATAATTCTAAGAAATGTTCATTTCCAGGTTATGGAAAAATAACATTCTTATTGTATCGTGCTACTTAGAGCATAGATTCGGGATCTAAATCACTTAAGAGGCAATTTATTAGCAGACGGAGTCAGAACCAAACATATATATCGCAGATGAATCGCCTTCCATAATGAACGCGATATTGCGTGGCTTGTCAGTGAACTACGGCTCTGTCTATTAAATGCCGCTCCATTTGAAAGCAGGTGATGGTGTTTCGCAGTAATCAGGGAACTGGCTTTACTGACGAAATGTGCGTGACAATCGCATGCTATATATATCGCCCAGCCCTACCTAGACTGAGCTTAAAACTGTTGGTTAACTAACAAATAACTGTGTCTGATTTGTCTCAGTCATTACAAGGGTTTCCAGTAGTAGAGATGCACTGGACTACCAACCATTTATCAGAACCGGCCAGTTCTGTTTTTTGTCCCGGACTTGCGCACAAAATGCATTGCAATAACTTCTCAAAATGTAATTTGTATGGACGTTAATAGAGGCCAGAGCTGAAGAAGGAGAAGAGAAGAGCAGAGAAAATACTGTACTGGGCAGAGCAAGCTCTGAATACTGAAAGACAATTCTACATATTAAATTGCGGTGGGGGCTTGTGAATACATTTCTGAAGGAACTGACTTACTCCACAAAAGTTTTGATGACATTTTCTTTTAGGGGCCGTGCACAAAATCTGTCTTTTCCTTGCGCAAGTCAGTTATTTCAAATGTAGCCGCGCAGCAGGCCCACTCATAATGGAAGTGACACGGTCTCAACGTGCATGCGGTGCATTTTCCAGGTGCATCGGGATGACAACATCTCAACTTTTCAGAATGCTGCAAGCGAGGTCATGTGACAAGAACAACCCAATCAGCTTCAGCCTTTCCGTAACAAAACATTGAAATCTCAGTCAAACAGCTGATCATAGCTGTTCATCTTTATATCATCCCCATAAATATATCTAGTAGTAAAGATAATGCAAGGGCTAGAAATCAAGTTATCCTTTGCTGAAACCTCCTACTCCTTGTGGAGAGTGCAGTTCATGGATGCATAGCAAGGACAGATGCCACGGGAGCACAAGCGCTTTGGAAAGAAGGAGAAAGCAGTGCGGCCATGCTTTCCATGCGTTTTTAGACGCGATATGTGAACGGCCCCTTAATCTTACCTTCGTATGATGCCTATTAAAGTAATGTTTACATAAGTGCAGTGCTGGTGCTGCTTTGTTTACAGAAGTAACCAAGGAAACTCTGCACTACAAAAATGCTTTTCTTATTTAGATTTGTCTCGTTTCCAGTCTAAATATCAAAGAATTCTTAAATCAAGATGCTTTTACTAGATAAGTAAAATGACATAAGATATTTTTTCTTTTTCTTTCTAAAATCAAAATTAAGGGGGGTCTCAGGGTTTCTTATATGTATGAAGGGGGGCTTCATGGACATGTCTCGCCAAGAGATGGTGTCCGCAGCTGAATCAATCATCCATTCATTTTCCAGCCCGCGCTGGTCCAACATTATCATACAGGTATAAATTCCTTTTTATCATTTACATTTAGTCATTTAGCTTTTCTCCAAAGCAACTTACAAACGAGGATAGTAGAAGCAATCAAATCAGCATAAGTACAACAGTATGCAAGTGCTGTGTGAAGTCTCAGTTTAAATCAGTAAAGTGCTCGTATCAAGGAATTATTATTTTTTAAATACACAAATAGATGGAAAAAGAATAGAAAATCGAAAAAAAGAAGATTAAGATTAAAAAGTAAGTTACTGGGTCAAGTGCTGACGAAAAAGATACGTCTTTAGAAGTTTTTTGAAAATGGCTCGGATAGAGCGTGGCAGGTCACTCCACCAGCCAGGAACAGACCCGGAGAAGGGTCATAATCATTAAATCAATTAAGGATTGAATATGCTAGTTGAACACAAATATGCATTACTACTGGATCTGCCAGTTTGCTACATTTCAAAAGATTACTAACACACAAACGATGTGAAATCGGCAGCCCTTTCCAGTGCACTCAGTGTCTGAATTCACTCACTCATTTCATTCACTCCTTCAAGTGGACTATATTAGTGGAGTAATGTAGGGAATAGGGAATGAGGGTATATGGGGCGATTTCAGACACAGCAATGTCCTCGTAAACCAAATGGCTTAAAAACGTACTAAAGAAAATGGAAATATCTGTGATGGTATAGGGGTAGGGGTTGTGTAGGTGAAGATAATGTACAGTTTGTACAGTATAAAAACCATTATGTCTATAGAGAGTCCCTGTTACGAGCGTCTAGGGGTGAGCCATCACAGGAAAAGGAAGAAAAGAGTCTCACTACCAGAGAGATGTGGAAAATAAATGTTTCTTAATAAGGGTTTATCAATAGGGGCAAAATAACAAACAGAAGAATCTTTTTTTTAACCTCTACAATTACTAATTTGAAAATAAAGAAAACAAAATACAAGTTAAACTTACCTACCTCCCTAATCAAAAACGGAAAAGTCAAAATAAAATGGCATCAAACACCCCACATCCCTTGATTTGGCTAAAGTGTATATAGAAGAATGTTTACAGGTAATAATTTACAAAAGTCTGTAGCAAACAAAGCAAAAATCTGAATCCAGAATCGTTGTCAAACAGACGAGGGTCAAGTAAACAAGAATAATCAACGATCCAAAAATCTCAAACACACTCACAAACACAAACTCCAAATAACTAATCAATCTCTCTGTATGACACTCGACTAAACAAAATGATATGAAGTAATGGTGAAGAGGCACGATCAAAGAAACGATGGCACAATGATGGCGGACGTGGTGTGTTTGGGGCGGTCCTTATATCTGGATCAGGTGAAGAGGAGAACCAATTGCAGCCTTCAGCAGATTGTCACAAGTCACCGCCCATCTGTAACACAAACATGCACACACACAGAGAGAGAGGAGATACACAAGATACACACAGAATGAAATGAATCAATACATAACTTTGACTCATAACAGTCCCTGGAAAAACCACAAATACAAGTGTGTGTGTGTGTGTGTGTGTGTGTGCGCAAGAGTGTGTGTACTGTGTGTGTGTGTGTGTGTGTGTGTGTGAGAGAAAGAGAGAGAGAGGGTGTGTGTGCTTGTTTTTGTGATGGACGCAACTGTGTATAATGTCATGGGTATTACACTGGTATTACGAAGTAAACATGAAATATGAGGACATTTTACAAATCCTCATATCAAAAATAGATTTTTAAAACATACTAAACAATGTTTTATTAAAAATGTAAAAAATGCAGAATATGGCTGTAATGATTCCTCAATTAAATTTGAATACTCGATTTTAAAAAATCCTGAAAGAAACTGAAAGAATCTGAAACTGAAAAACAAAAGTTAGATTTAGACCTTAAAATGTTTCATAATAGTTGATCCAGGGGTGTATTCCAGAAAGCGAGGTTAACTTACCGTGACATATACCCTGAACTCTCGGTTGATTAACCCAAACCCTGCGTACTCGAGGTGTGCTGGTTCCAAAAACATGTCTGGGGGTAAGTTCAGCCAACCCAGAGTATGTTGCCGGTTAACGCATTCAACAGAGCGACGAATCGATGAGTCACCATGGAAACAAACGCTAAGAAAAAGTGCACCATTCTACTTCCTCCTTTTGTTTATTTACACAACCTTCTTTGTGCATATCACCACTTATTTGGTGGTTGTGCAATCATTTTTCAATCTTTTCATTTAATAAGTAATCTTTATTCATTGAGAATAAGAATTATAATGTTTGTTTACTGCTAATTATTAAGATATCACATTTTATTATAGAAATTATAGCATAGAAAACATCCTGTTATAAAAAGGAAAAAAGCAGATCCATGTGTGATTTGACAATAAAATAAGTGAAGTTCACAACGTAATTTCGGGAGGAGTGAACCCATCTAATCTTTAAATTAGTGAAACTCAAACATAATGATATCATGTCATTATACAATAATAATGATATGATATTAAAAATTAATATGATCGTTTCTTCCTTACATCTGCTATAATACAATATGTCTCGAGAGTATGTATATTAGTTAATAAATACGTGGATCCGCTGCTGAAACTAGATTGTCCTGATGGACTGGAGGCATTGTTTTCGTTAAGCATGCAAGAGATTCTGGGTTCGAATCCAACCATGTATGATTTTTTTTTTTTTTTTTTCTCATTAAAACCAAAGATGTTCGTCAGCGATTGTATATCAAGAGCAGGGACACGTTTATGTGTATTTTGTTTTGTGATTCAACGTAACGAATAGAGAGTCTCTGCAACAGTTAAGCATTAGATTGAAGCGCTCGTCCGTGTGAACACTGCGCAGTGTGCACGAGCGCCAAGAGAACACTTTTGTATTTTGTATTTTTGTATACACACAAAAACGTACATTTACGTATTTATAGCACTAAAGCGTACAAATACTTATGTATTAGCAGTTAAAAAACGTAAATCATCTAACGTAAAGTGTGAATGTATATGAATTCCCATGTATTAATATTAAAATCGTGGCTTTAATGATTTAAATATGTTGTATTCAATTGTCATATCAATACATGTTTTTAGTTGAATTTATTGAAAGCAGTTTACTTAATAGGAAATAACATTTCTGTTTGAGCTGCAAACTTGTTTCGGGGAATTACATAATGTTAAACGAGACTACACTTTGAAACCTTAAAATGAATAAAATTTCTATAATTGTTTAACCATTTTGTAATATTTTGCTGTGCGATTTTTTTCCTATGCAGTGACTGACAATACAACCATAAGATACACCAAAGCACAACATAAATTCACAAATCACACCCCTTTTATTTGTTTGCTGTATTCCATATCTTTATATCCATATGTTTGCGAGGAACAGATTCAAATTCAGCCCTTTATCCATCGATCTTCATCTTCATTCTCAGCAACAGCGACCGTCACAGTCAAAGCCCGCGCTTGTTATGATTCAAATTTTAAAATAGCGCCAGTGCGCCTGCTCTATCCTCGAGAAGCGTGACGACATGCCCTGCGTTCCATTTGGAAGGGCACATCCCTATGCCCTAATCCCTTCAAAGGGTTTACCCTCTGGAGTGAGAGCTTTGAAGGGATGAAGGGTGTAGGGGTAAAAAAAACCCTCTTCTTTTGGAACACACTTCAGCGTCATCTTAACGAGACAATCAAGGAGGCCCATACGGTAAAAAAAAAAATATTTTCAAATATATTTCAAAATATACAAAAAATGGCCAAAAAATATATGCACTATAAATATATTTTTACATATAAATATATTTTCTAAAAATATATTTTTTGGCCATTTTTTGTATATTTTTAAAAAAATATATATTTTCAAATATATTTACATAAATATATTTTCCTAAAATGTATTTTCTGGCCATTTTTTGTATATTTTTTAAAAATATATTTTCAAAATATATTTTACAAAAGCATTTAAAAATATATTTTGCCCTACATATATTTCAACCCAAGAAAATACATTCACGTGTCACATTTGAAAAACTTTTATTTGTTGTCTATAACACGTGAACATTTGAATAATAAGGAACATACTTTACAATGTTCAAAAAATTACAATATTCAAACAAATATAACTTTTTTGCTTTCAAGAAGTCTCAGTTTCCCCAGTTCAAATCCTCAAAACCTCTTTGGACACATTTGGAAATCTCTATTATTTTATTATTTATTTTATTATGTTATTTTTTTAACTTAATGTTTCTAGTAAATTTTCCATTCACTAAGTATTAACTTACCGTATATGTGGCTGCCATGGTTTCCTCTTCAAGGGCACTTCTTCTCTGTCTCTACAACTGTACTCATACAAAAGACAAAACACAATAACTGAACATCTGTACAGGTACAGAGGGCATGCACTTTGTCTTCTGACTAGTTTTGGATTTCCAGATATTTTTGTTTACACTGGAACTAAAACAATTACAGGTATACTGGATTTTAAAGATATTTAATGGGCATATTTTTGGACAGTACAGTAAAGAAACTGATGATTGAGGAGAGGTCAATTAGCTTTTCTTTACACTTCTGCGTTGCATTTTCACTTTTACAAATGAAGGGATAGTGGAATATCACAAAGTCACTCAGTTAAGCTAACTTAACAAAGGGATACTTACCCTCATGCTGTTCCAGTTGATTATGACATTCTCTTTTTCTGTGGAATACAAACAGAGATATTTAGAAAAATAATCCATCTCTGTGTGTTCACGCAAGAAGGTCAAAAACCAAAGTGAACATGATGGTAATCCACATGACCTCAGTTGACGAATCAACTTCTTCTGAAGTGAAACAATAGGTGTGTTTGAGGAAAATTTTATGTTAAATTTGTTACACTACAGATTTGCCAACTGTCCAGTATGGGCTCAAAGTCAACATGTTGTAATTTGTGATGTGTGTTTTAAAGCTTGAGGAGTCATTTGGAAGTACAGACTTTAAAATATTAGTATTTTTCTGACACACACCTAGTGTTTCACTTCAACTAGGGTCATGTTGACTACTGTTGTTTTTTACTCTCTGTGTGGTTTTTTAAGTGTCAACCTTACACTTGCACTCGCAGAGGTGGATTATTTTCCAAAAATCATAATTTGAAAGAAAGTCATATTCTTAGAGTATTTTAATTTTTGGGTGGAGTATCCCTTTTTTTAGTATTATCAGAAACAAAAACTTTATTTTTCTTAGCCAAAAAAATAAATAATAAAAGAAAAATCTGTAGTTTGGCCTTTATATTTAAATTCAACTTTTGAATTTCGAATTCTGTTAATTTCATGTTTATTACTGTGAAGCTGTTTTGTATAAAGTGCTACAGAAATGAATATGACTTGACTATGAACATTATCCTGTACCTATGACTTGTGGTCAGAGGCTCTCCAGCACAATCGTTGGGCTGGTGGGGCGGACAGCAAGTGGACAAGCGTCTTGACAGATGGGTTTGGACCCGCACCTGTTCCAGACAGAAACAGATATTAACACAAGTGCAGAGAACATATCAATTCATAAATTACACAAATAAAATAATATAATTTGACTTATTGACTTATTGAATCACTGGCTCAACAGGATAATCGAAAACAGCTTGTTATTCAGCAGAAAGTGAATAAAAATTATATTATAGTAAGGCCAGATTAATAATGATAATAATAATAGTAGAAAAATTGAGCGTATGAAATGCCATTAATACCAAACCAGCATGCCTGAACTCTAATAAAGAGCGAATAACGTGCCTAATTAACACGTTTAGTAAAACATTAAATTTAGCAAAAAAAAACTTACGTTACAGGCTCCACTATCAGTGTCAGGAGCATCATCGATCGACACCAGCAGTCTCCCAAACACTCTACAGCTAAAATTTATATAAAACAAAACAAAACATTTTTTGTGTGTAACGTTAGTTTTCACTAGTGTCAAAATTAAAAACAAATAACGTCAAAACGGAAATCTGAAAATATCAAATGCGTCTCCTCGTGAGCAAATAAAACAAACAGGGCATTAAATTGACAAATAAAGTTTAAAAAAAAAACCTTGACAATAAAACATTATACATTCAAAGTAGCAATGAACATTACATAGGTGAAAAATGACGACTAAAAATAAAGTTATAGCTCATTACCTTTTACTCCGAGAACTCCCGGTTGACTGACGACCGTTACAGATCAAAATGACGCGCATGCGCAGTACTCAAAAAGTCCGCGAGCGCTGCTAGTGGTTTCCCATTCAAATTACGTCACAGTTAACATCGTTTATTCATCTATTTATTTGTATTTGATGTAGATTTAAACGCTATATTACACTGACAATAAATTACAAATAAATAAATAAATGAATTAATTAATAAGTAGCCTAATAGACTAAAACACACATTTGTGAGGTGCCATGATCACTCTGTATTTTTTGGGAAGAAATGTGAACAAAGTGGTCAATGTGGAAAATATGGGGAAATTCATGTTTTTTCTGTAAGTGTTTAAAATTCTTCTATAACATAATGGATAGTTTTGATCGCAAGGCTTTCTTCCACTCACATTTGCATTGTCGACTGTAAGATTGGAAATGTAGCCTATTTTCTTGCGCCCTAAAATATATTTTATATATAAATATATTTTCCTGCCCCTGAAATACATGTTTAAATATATTTTAAGTATATGAAGGTTGAAACAAAATATATTTTCAGTTTCAAAAATATATTTCATTGAACTTCACTGTTTGTATTTACCATATATTTAAAGGTGCCCTAGATTCATTCAATTGAATTTATCTTGGCATAGTTAAATAACAAGAGTTCAGTACATGGAAAAGACATACAGTGAGTCTCAAACTCCATTGTTTCCTCCTTCTTATATAAATCTCATTTGTTTAAACGACCTCCGAAGAACAGGTGAATCTCAACATAACACCGACTGTTACGTAACAGTCGGGGTGTACGCCCCCAATATTTGCATAATGCCAGCCCATTCGACGCATTAGACAATGGCAGTGTCTGGATCTGTGCACAGCTGAATCATCAGACTAGGTAAGCAAGCAAGAACAACAGCGAAAAATGGCAGATGGAGCAATAATAACTGACATGATCCATGATATCATGATATTTTTAGTGATATTTGTAAATTGTCTTTCTAAATGTTTCGTTAGCATGTTGCTAATGTACTGTTAAATGTGGTTAACGTTACCATCGTTTCTTACTGTATTCACGGAGACAAGAGCCGTCGCTATTTTCATTTTTAAACACTTGCAGTCTGTATAATGCATAAACACAACTTCATTCTTTATAAATCTCTCCAACAGTGTAGCATTAGCCGTTAGCCACGGAGCCCAGCCTCAGATTCACTCAGAATAAAACTTTAACATCCAATTAAATACTTTACTCACATAATTCGACGCATACATGCCGCATGCATGACGAACATCTTGTAAAGATCCATTTTGAGGGTTACATTAGCTGTGTAAACTTTGTTTAGGCACTGTTCAAGGCAAGCGCGAGCTCTGTGGGCGTGGAGCAGGAGAATTAAAGGGCCAGTAGCACTGAATCGGCGCATAGTTAATGATGCCCCAAAATAGGCAGTTAAAAAAAATGAATTAAAAAAAATCTATGGGGTATTTTGAGCTGAAACTTCACAGACACATTCAGGGGACACCTTAGACTTATATTACATCTTTTTTTTAAAAAGTTCTAGGGCACCTTTAAAATATATTTTGGCCAGCTAAAATAATTTTTTTTTTACCGTATGGGGGCGCCTTCATCTTTTTTCCCCTGGTTTACTCTTTGATTTAATATGCATTCATTTAACATTATAAGCTACTGCCGGTCTTTTACTTTAAATATAAAGTATATTGTGTCTATGTATTTGAAACATTTGAATGGATTGATAAAGGTAGCTGTAAAGTTTTTTTGTTGACGTACAATGTCGTTTTGACCATAATAATGTACCAAATCTAACTCATATAAATATTGCAGTAGTAGCTATAGAAAAATACTATTATATACATTTATAGGTAAAATCGAACTCCTAACCTCTTTTACCTATTCTGTGACGTCAAACAACTTCCCTGTGCAAAGGATCATGGGGGCACGAAGTGTCCATCAGTTGTACCCTTCGAAATCCTTCATTCCGAAGGGCCCTTTGAAGTGGCCAGTTTTGAGCACTTCGGTTTGGAACGACCCTTCAATATGGCGGCCATGATTATTTTCACTCCAAAGTGCCCTTCGGAGGGCAATATATCCTGTTTGGAACGCACCGATGGTTCACGGCACTGATATCGATCGCTCATTGGTTCACACCTGCTTCGTCGCAGATTGCGACAGCCAACTTAGCGACTTTGTCGCTAGATTTAGCGACTTTTCAGACCCCTTTAGCGACTATTTTTCAAAAAAGCGCCTAGCGACAAATCTAGCGACTTTTTGGACAAACCTTAGTAACTTTCCAAATGTCGCCAGCACTGTCCTGTGAGTGCGAGGTCTTGCTTTCCCGCTTCCATCACATCTCCCTCAGTATCTACTCTGTTCATTGAGTGCCATAGTTGAGAGGAGCAGCAGCACTGTTGAGTGCACGGCATTTGACAGACGTGAATGAGCGAGCTATATACGAGCACACAGTGTTGCCACGGACCAAACACTATTTCAGACTGTCCTTTGTTTTATATTTAAAGAATTTTACCGTTTTGATTTCTTTTTTCTCGTGTGCTATCACTTATATTACTCACTATCACAGAGCTTTAGTTCATCCAGTTTCCGAACTCTCTGAATTCATGTAATTTACATATATAAAAAATGTAGTCATTCACTATATCATACTCGTTCTGTTGCCTGAAAAAAAAAAAAAAAAAAAAAAAAAAAAAAAATATAATATATATATATATATATATATATATATATATATTATATATATATTTATTTATTTTTTTTTTTTTTTTTTTTTTTTTTGTCAGGCAACAGAACGAGTATGATATATTCCCTATATTATGTTACATTGTATTAAAATACAGTATGTAACGGATTAGGAGAGAAAACACATTAGGAAGGCAGAATGCAACCGACGTGATGACGTCACGAATATGCTAATTGACGCATGACGTCATCTGGCGACATTTAGCGACTTTTTGGAGAAGGAGGTCTCTGCGGAACAAAAAGGGGCGGTTCCCAACTTTGGGGTGTTATCACACGGGAATAGGTGTTTTTCAACCTCTTTACCTGATTTGCTCAAATCGAGTGGGATATTTCCGGTGTTATGAAATATTCGGTGTCTGAGATTTTCAGTGACACTGGGCGGAGCATACATGAATATTCACGAGTTTCCTGTTTTGAGTTAAAGCGCCACTGAAAATGTCAGTGCACGCTCTTCGGCTTACATTAAAGGTAATTAGCCTATGTTTCAACGTTAAACGAAGTCAAGCTTATATTCTAACTGTTATTGATGCACAATATTTTATATATAAGCTATATTGTGTTATGTTGTGTCATGTGTTAGCTATGTTTGATATGAACACTGATTCGCCAGAGGTGTCGTTAGAATTCGCTAAACGAGCCAATAGCGTTTTACTTTTAAGTAGCCTATTTTTGTTGTTTCTGTATTACCTTGAGTCTTTTAAGCATATAATTTTGAAAGTTTGCCAAAATGTATGGTAGCATAATAATAATAATAATTGTTAACTCCTGTGGTGAAGGCAGCAGTGAACTTTCCTAGTTTGCAGAAGCACTAATCTGGGTAGACTTGAATTTCTAGTGTTATATATGTAATATGTTTCAAAAATTGCACACATGCATGAAAACATGTTAATGTACTTTAAATATAGTTTAATGATTACCCAAATCCATGATGAATTATGCATGTGATAACTAATATATCTATAGATAATATCCTTGATTCATTCCCAAATATGACTTTTGCCAATAAATATCCCTGTACACCAGACAAAGCAGACACTTTTATTTTTCACTTTGTTTTGAACATGACAGTGTATTAAAAATTTTAATAATACAGGTTTGTAGTAATGTCATTTTATTATATATTTCAGATTGAATGTGTCAGTAGCAAAGGCTGGTATCACTGAGATTGCATGAGCAGACCAAACTTTCATTTGTCTGAGATCACAAGACCCTGTGTAAAGTGTGTCAATGTGTGTTTAAATACAAGTGTTTTTGCTAATTAAATATGTCATATGTCGTGACTTGACTCCTCATTTGTGAATAAAATTTCAACACAGAATCATTTGCTCTTTTTTTATTCAAAATGAAACTACTCTCATTATTTACTTTCATCTTTGATATTACAGATATGCAAATTACTACATGGTCTATTATTTTAGCAGCTAATTTAACATAAATACAATTTTAATTGTTATGGAAAGCTTGTAGAATATAACTAATACATTTCATTGTGAATATACTGCAGGTTTGCTCATTTAGTTCCATATAGTTTCATATCAACACTGTGTGAAACTGAATCCTGATTCACAGTGCTTCATGTTTTTTCATATTTAAAATGTTTTGTTAATGAAAGCATCATTTTGTGGGAAAAAAGTTTGAGAATGTTTCCTAATAATATGAAAAAAAAAAAAAAACACTTCATTTTAGGATTTAACAAAGTCTCTTTAAAATTATTTACCAACTGAGCAAGCAATTAAGAAATGACAGAACAATCACAGTAGTGAGTATATGTCTGATTATCCACATAACAATAGCTAATATTCTTCATACTTTTGCCAGTTGTCTTCTCCATATAAATATTTGTAAATAAAACCCACATTAGTAACTTTAAGTTTTGTAGCTGATCAATTTAACCACTTGTAATTCAATTTTAACATTTTAATTGTTGTGGAAAGCTTGTAGAATTAAACTAAAACCTTATGAAAGTGCTGCAGGGAAGCTAATATCACTGTCTCATCATGTTTCTATTCACATAGAGCATTGTGTGTTTTGCAGAAAAAGATAAAGAAGGTTTACAGTAATTCATACATGTCAAAAACATAAACAAAACAAACCTAACCCTCATTGTGTTTTAAAAATAATAATGTCTGATTAAAGTTAGGCAGCCTATCAACTGAGAAAGCAACAGAGAATGACAAAATAATTACAACTGAAACTTTTATTATGCAACCACAGATACATTTATACAAGTTATCTTCTCAAACGAACTCAAATAAAATCCAAACAGTTACAAACAAACTCGATGGCTGTTGGCTCATTTCCTAACGATAGACCAGTGGCTGTAATCACTACTAAATTATATCTCAGGTCACGACACAATGTAACCCACAAACTATTGAGCATACATAAACAGTTATTAATAAAAAAGAATCTTAACTTCATTCGATGCGGAAACACAATCACGTTACCGAAAACAGTTCTGTGATCCAAGGACAATCCACTAAAATTTTCAGTGGCGCTTTAACTCAAAACAGGAATCTCGTGAATATTCATGTAAGCTCCGCCCAGTGTCACTGAAAATCTCAGACACCGAATATTTCATAACACCGGAAAAACAATAAGAGATATGTATTGTATATGAATGTAAGTGTATTGTTTAAGTTGTTTAACAGTTGTTTAACGTTTCTTTGTGTGAATATGCTTGCTAGCTCGTTGTAAAAAGCTCCAAGCAATCTTCCACTCACTTCTAGCGATAACTATTATTAGCTAACATTCGCTATTCTATTTGATGTATCTGTTAGTCACTTGATTTAGTTTTGCAATTAGGTTGTGGCTACAGTGTCTGTGGTCAATAAAATGATTATAAAGTTTAAAGTCTTCAGAGTCATCATTTCAGGTTAACACTTTTTTTTTTTTTTTAAAGTTTACACAAGGTCAGTAAGTCAGTAGTCTTATTAATGCATATAAAGCTTATACTTATACAATATACGCTGAGGCAGTCATGTGTTTCTGTGGTTGATAGCCTATAAAAAACAAACACTTAAAATTAAAGTTAATTATATCACAAGCACTGTCTAGCCTACGTATTCTCTCTGCTTGTCTGTTGATAGTGCAGTGGTTATGTCATTTTAATATTATATAATATTATATAGCTTTTATGACGAAGGTTTACATTATGCACGTGAAATTTGGCATGCGAGAGATTAAATAAAATAGGCTGTTGATCGCGTGCCTGCTCTTCTGCGTTATTCATATTGAAGAGCATCAATTATTAAACAAGACTTGTAGCACAAGAAGGATCTAGCCTTAAGAAACTATTTGAGGTGAAAAAGGTGAGGTGAAAAAATACCGCAGTAATTTATAGTAAGTACTGTAGTGTTTTTGAACCATACTTGAATTAATTTGTTGTGGTAATTCTATAGGCTATTGCTGTGGTAATATAACAACTATAGTAATATAAACAAATTACGTTACCCAGTACTGTACTATGTTTTCTTTAAACTATATTATACTACAATACACGCAGTTAACTGTAGTACAAACTAAAGTACTACAGCCTATGCTGTAGCAATAATTAACAAAGTGTTGTAAATACTATAATATACAGTATATTTACTGGTTCAAAAACACTATTTACTATCAATATAGTATTTTTACACCCCATGTCCAACCAAATGACGCCGATTGGATAAGTTCAGACAAATGACTATTTGTCTATGTAAAATATATAGCCATTGTGACAAAATTACATCCCGTGTCATTATAATTCGTAGGCTAGTTTATGCAAAATAATAATAATAATAAAATAAATAAATAACTAGCACTAAAAAAACGGAGTAGGCTAATAAAACTTGCATAAATCATATATTTCGCCCTCTCGAGCTATAAGCTACAGGTCTTGTAAAAATAGTTAATACTCTTCAAAATAAATGAATGCATTATAGTAAAATATATCTAGGCAGGCACTCGGGAAAAACGCATAGTTTCCCTGTTACGGAAGTCAAGCATGCAGCAATATTTTATTTATTTTTCATTATCTCGACATAATTGTTTCTCGGGATCTAAACATTAAAAAAGTAGTTGTAATCATAAGAAAACAAGAAAAAAATTAAATAATAATGAATGGCCTTTCGTACTTTAAAAAAAACGCATATCCCGGCTTCCGTACTTTTTTGGTTGGATCGTTATAAACACCTCTCTCAGTTAGAAAACACCCCAAAATTGGGAGACGCCCCTCTTTTGTTCCGCAGAGACCTATACTTGACTTTTTGGGCAGGCTTTAGCTACTTTCCTTTGAAAATAGTTGACAACAGTGGACATGACATTTGAAATGAGTGCGCGCCTTCACGGAGAGAAAAACAGATTCATAATTTCACGGATTAATAAATTAAATTCTGCTCTACCCTATAAAAACTATTACGTTACCGCCAGAGAGGACTGCGACTGGAACTCATCATTCGAACTACTTTTGGTACCACTTTTGACATATTCGCAAAAAATAAATGATTGTGATTAACGTTACACTTGTTTGTCTGTTATTCATTTATTTATAACAATATGTAGTGCGATCGAACAGCGGAAACATACAGTAAAAAACAGTAAAGTCGCTTTTGTTCAAACAGATAAGACATCATTAGAAAAGCAGATAGTGTTAATATTATATCATGTTCACAATAAAAACAGAACGCTGTGCTTTTGTTACGAAGAAAACAAACAGAGGATGCTCTTTCTGTCATGATGAGCCTCAAACATCAGCTGAATATATCGAACAATAATCTACTGATGAGCAGAATCTGAAACACAACCTGAAGAATTAGATTTAGACCTTTAAATGTTTCATAATAGCTGATCTGATCACAGTGTTGTTTCATTACACACATTTATTTGCATAGATCTCTGCTATAAACGTTTTTCTCTTTTTCCAACAGTTCATGAATGACGATGACATCTGTAAAAAAGCTGCTTCATGATACTCTAGATAAACTGATAAAAGAAGATCTGAAGAGATTTAAGAGTTACTTAAAAGATGATGGACCCGTTCCAGCTGGTAAACTGGAGAAGGCTGATGTCACTGATATAGCGGAAATAATGATGGAGCGTTTTAAAGCAGAAGGAGCTGTGGAGATCACACTGAACATCCTGAGGAAGATGGACCAGAACCAGCTGGCTGAAGAGTTACAGAACAACTACACTGAAGGTAATAAAGGGAAGAATAGAGAACGAGAGGAAGCATAGATTCATGGAAATATATATTCAGATTTTTGAAAGCTGCATTTATTTGATCAAACATAGTTCAAATATTGTGAAATATGACAATTTATAATAACTTTGGTATTTGAATATCCTGTAATCACAGGAAATCTTTCACAGCTGAATTTTCAGTGTCACATGATCCTTCAGAAATCATTCTGATATGCTGATTTATTTCATAGTTTAATAGTTGTTCATGTAGTGTTGAAACACAATATAGAGTATTTTTCAGGATACTTTGATGAACATAAAGTCTCATTCTTTTCTCTCTCTTCACAGTGCAGAAATCATCAGAGCCAGCTGAGAAACGCACAAGAAAACAAGGTGAATTAACCTTAAATGTATTTGAAACAAAAAAGCATGTTAAATTGCACTAATTGAAAAATAAATCCATTGCATTAACAGTTCTTGCACTTCAGTGTCTGTAATTCAACATGGTTGTATATTTAAGCTGTGAATATTTTGATTCAAAACATTTCGGACACATTTTCATAATTAAATTTTATTTTTGGTTACTAATGGTTACTAATAGTGTTGACATGTTTCTCAGGTTATGAATTGAATGAAAAAATGTTTCTCCTTTTGATCAATTCCTAATTTAATAAGGTTTTAATGACAGATTTTATTGGGAAAGAGGCTCAATGTAAACCACATTTTTTATTATTGACAGTTTTATTAGGAAAATCAGGTCAAGATGTATCACTCAAAAAAATAACTCATTACATGAACTCAATTTAATTGAGGGCAGTTTTTCCATCCAATAAATATGTGTAGCCCCAACTCAAAAAAGACAAATTCATGCAATGAAATGTAATTGAGTTTGTCCAACTTAATTTTATTAAATACAGTTTAAATGAAACTGATTCATAAAAATATTTTTTTATGCTTGTCCAACTCAAAATAAAGCATTTAGTTAGACACCCAACTTGGTTGAGATGTTTTTATTCAGTCGTCATAAAAACAAGTATAAAACAGTTATTTACTGTAAAACAACCACAATATTAAAAACAATGGAAATATACGCTAGCTGTCAGTGGTCAATATGAAAAATAAACATTTGCTGTTTATTCATCAATTATTGCATTCATAACTTTAAAATATTAATTAACCATTTAAACATTTATTCATTTAGCCAACATTTTTATCCATAGCAACTTAGAAATAAGGAACACAAACAATTCATCTTAAGGAGGCAATAAACACAAGAAGTGCTAAAAAACACAAAGATTCAAACATTGTTCAGAATAGTACAAACTAGAACAGAGAGGGATTTAATAGTGAAAGCATAGTGTCAGCAGGAAGCCATTAAGTGTTCATGGAAGAGATGAGTTTTCAGTTGTTTCTTGAATACTGTCAGGGATTCAGCTGTCCAGTTAGGGTTAGAGAGATTGCAGATGTTCGAAGAGCGTTGCAATAGTCCAGTCTAGAAATGACAAGGGCCTGGATGAGAAGTTGTGTTGGACGCTCCATTAGGAAGGGCCTGATCTTCCTGGTATAGTGCAGTGCAAACTTAAATGACCAAGTTGTCTTTGTAATGTGGTCTCTGAACGTGAGCTGGTCATCAAACATTACCACAAGGAATTACAGTTGATGAGCTTATAGCTGGATGGTGAAATCATGCTGAATTGTCAGAGTGGCTGGGAAGACGAAAAGTTCTGTCTTTGACAGATTGAGTTGAGCAGGTGATGTTCTTGTATCCATGCTGAGATGTCCATCAGGCAGTCCAAGATCTGTCCAGCTACTGTCAGACCATCAGCCTGAAATGAAAAGTAAAGCTGTGTGTTATCAGCATAGCAATGGTAGGAGAATCCGCGTACCATAATAGTATACAGTACAGGTGAAAGGTTTGGACATGAAGACGTCTCTTATGCTCATCAAGCCTGCATTTATTTGATCAAAAATACAGACAAAAAACAGCAACAACGGTAATATTGTGAAATATTACTACAATTTAATGATTAAATATATAACAATTAAACATTTTAATTTTAATATGCTTTAAAATATAATTTATTCCTGTGATCAAAGCTGAATTTTCAGCATCATTACTCCAGTCTTCAGTGTCACATGATCCTTCAGAAATCATTCTGATATGCTGATTTATTTAATAGTTTAATAGTTGTTCATGTAGTGTTGAAACACAATATAGAGTATTTTTCAGGATACTTTGATGAACATAAAGTCTCATTCTTTTCTCTCTCTTCACAGTGCAGAAATCATCAGAGCCAGCTAAGAAACGCACAAGAAAACAAGGTGAATTAACCTTAAATGTATTTGAAACAAAAAAGCATGTTAAATTGCACTAATTGAAAAATAATTCCATTGCATTAACAGTTCTTGCATTTTAGTGTCTGTAATTCAACATGGTTGTATATTTAAGCTGTGAATATTTTGATTCAAAACATTTCAGACACATTTTCATAATTAAAAAAATTATTTTTGTAAATATCATTGTAAATACTTTAATGGTTTCTAATAGTGTTGACATGTTTCTCAGGTTATGAATTGAATGAAAAAATGGTTTCTCCTTTTGATCAGTTCCTAATTTAATAAGGTTTTAATGACAGATGTTTCTGTTTTATTAGGAAAATCAGGTCAAGATGTAGAATCCATGGCTCACAGAAGGCCCATGGGTATGAACTCAAAGTGCAATTGCAGTAGTTGCTCATTCTTTCTATCACTGAAAAGTAAGTTGAATTATTTTTTGTTTGTTTGTTTCTATCAGAATCTGAATTTGTGGAAAAACACAGAGCTGATCTCATTCAGAGAGTTTCATCAGGGATGGCGATTGCTGATGGTCTGAGGGCCAAACGCATGATTCCAGATGAAATGTACAGTAAAGTTCATGCTGCAGGAACACGACAGGAGAAAATAAGACTGTTGTTTGACGTTCTCGACTCTCAAGGATCTTCTGTAAAAGCAGAATTCTACAGACTGCTGGAGAAGAATGAATCCTATCTAGTACATGATCTGGAGCCTGGACCCAGTGTACAACAGTAATGCACACTGTAAAAAGTGAACAGTTGGATCAACTTAATAAAAATTACTTCAATTGGTAACACCTAAAATTGTTTTCTCTAATTTATTACTTTTTCTCAACTTAATTTCACTAGGTCAATCACACTTATATTATTTGAGTTTGTTCAATCCTATTATTTACATTAGACTAACTTAATTTTACTGCATTCCAACTTAAATGTGTTAATTTTTCACAAATAATTTTTTAATTGCCTGCAAGTAAAAACATAAAACATATTGCATAAAAGTACTATCTTTTCATTAAGTATTTTTTTTTATAACTAAATGTACTTGTGGCACACTATAAATGGGTATATTTAAAGTCTGCTAAATTGGAACAACTAATTTTGAACTAAATGCATTTTAGTTGTCCTAAAGCAGTGCTGAAGTTCAACTAAAGTTGTATTAAATATGCTTGTTTGTGCTAAAGTGGAACTATTCCAAGTATACTTAAGTACACTTTAAATATACTCTTGTGTTTAAGTTTTGAAATGCAGAATTCACTCAGCATAAACTTCAAATGTATTTTGGTGACATTAGAATTGCAATTCAATTACACTGTAAGAGTGTTGGACATACATTAATATTATACTGATAACAAATTTTTAGTGATTTTAAAACACATTGCAATGGCATTCCAAGTTAACTTGTAGTGTGCTAATGGCATCATTATAGTGTGCTTCAAATAGACTACAATAAAGTAATCTTTATAAATAAAGTTACAGCTTTAGAATTTGCCTTTTACAGACAGCCCCAGTATACCAATAACTTACTTATCCAGTGAACATCAGTGAGACAATGGGAACAGATTTATATGTATATTGAATACAGGAACCAGTACAGGCTGGAATCGAACCCGGGTCACACGGGCTGCTGTCACACAAGAGCACTCGGCTTACCTGTTGCGCCACCAAACAGATATAAACTACACTAAACTGGTGTTACTTTATGTTCTCTATACTGTTACAAGTACAGCTATAAGTGCACAGACATTATTAATCACAGCACAAATTATATGGATTAAAACACTGTGAATGGCCGAGAAAAGTGTTAATATAGACACAGTAAGTGGTGCGTGATAAACGTGAAACGGCCTGTTGCTTTACACACGAACGTGCATTAAACTTCAGCTGTTGAAGAAATAAAACCATTAGATGCAAAATTAAATATGCTATCAAGAATGAATTTGAAATACATGGTGAGACTTGTGTCTTTAGCTACAATGATTTTCTCTAAAGTTTCCTTCTGACAAATGTGCCAAAGTCTGCAACACAGATTCCCAATAGTGTGCACTCCAGCGAGTTCAGTTGTTCAGCAAAAGTACAGCAAAACTGATTGTTGGTGAGTGTGGTGCATGGCTTTATGGCGTGTTCAAAACATATCAATCATTGTGGTTCAACCAATAGTAGGACGTTGGGGCAGGCCAGTGGGGGTCAAGGTTTGGCTTCAGCAGTTACATGTCTTCAAGTCATGTCTGAAAGAAAGTAGGCTATTTAAAATACACATGAACATCAGCACAACTCATAATTATGAGTTTAGGTAACTCTGGATTTCCTTAAGAGTTTTTCTGAGTTAAGTACATGAGAAATCATGTCAGAAGCAATGGCAGAGTCTGCCCTAGTGAAAAAACCCTACCAAAATGTGTTTAAAGCCGGGTTCACACTGTGCGATTTATAATAGTCCTTTACGATGGTTACTTGTCAGACTGTACGAACATTATCTTCATGTCACAATGTGGGATCTCAGCTGTCATTAATGTCAATCTGCACGACAGTCAAGACGCGTTAAAAATGGACGTGCGCATGAAAACTTGTCTGGAGTTTTACATCATCAAAACATACACATTTGATGAAAGTGAGCTGCGTTACACACGGGACTGAAATGGTGGCTAACAACGACATCTCTATCATTAATTTTGATCAGGGCTTGTCTTGAAAAATGAAGACAATTTGACGTTCATCGTATGAGAAGTCACACTGGAGGACTGTGCGCCAAATCTTCTGACACTGCCAGAATTTAACATTTAAACATTAATTTAAAACATTTAATTTAATCTTCTGACACTGCCAGAATTTCGTCGGAGGTAAAATTTGATCGCAACGGTCATTAATCGGCTGTCGGTGAACATGTCAAACTAGCGATCAAAGATGACAGATTTTAGACTAGGATTATAGTAATCTTTTAGGATTTGCAAAATTTGTCTCAAGACAACCAAATCGTGGCCAAAATCCCACAGTGTGAACCAGCCTTAAAATAGGCCTACATTAATTTCACACTAACTAAAAACCCATTAATATACAGTAGTCAGTATTTGAAGTGGATCAAAAAAGTTTATCAAAGTTGTCCTTAGAAGAAGGTTTTAGGACAACTTTGATGAAGGGTTTGATCCGCTTCAAATGTTGACTATTTACAGACTATAATTAAACTTTATTTGGAGTTCTTCTTTATATTGCACAATGCATTTTTCTAAATATTAAGCCTAAAATGTGTTTAATATCACTATTAGTAAGGATAGTATGATCACTGTATAATTTGAATGCAAGATGTACTTGTACTAAAGTATACTTGCAATAGTTCCACTTTAGCACAATTGGTCCGTGTACGTTTTGATAGTTTGTTTTCCAATTTGAAATGAAATAGGCAGAAACGAGAAAACGGTCGTTTCCCGTTTTTTCGTGTTAAAAAAAAACGGAAAAACGAGATTTTGGCTCGATTTTCGTTTTTTCGGGTCACGAATAGAAAACAGAAACACAACTTCAAAACTCGTTTTCCACATGTGGGCGGTCATTACACGCCCCTTTCAGCCGATTGGTCAATCAAATCTGAGCCAGTGACGTCACCATCAGTTCGTTCAACAAAATAACAGTCCTCTGCTGCATATCAGTAGATGTCATATATCGGCTTTCTTCTGTGTAACTTAAAGCGTATTTCACAGAAATATGTAGGCCTATGCACCATAGATTGGTATGCACAGATCAGAAAAATATTTAAAAAAAAAAAAAACCTACAGTAAATTTAATTAAGTCTGTTTTAAGCTGTCATTGTGTTTTTAAAATGTAAATGCCTCTACATCTGTAGCCAAGCGCATGACATCCTTTGGGCTACTACCACCGATCTATATATAAGCTAATGATAGGCTATTCTCTATTATAGATCAATGACTACTGCACTCATTTTTTCTACTTTAATGTTTTGTTTACATTTTATACATTTGAATTCAATCATTTAGCAGAGGCATGACATTCCTTGAAGTATATAGTAGGCTATGCAGTCATATTAGAAAATAGGCTATCCACTAGGTGGCGCACAGGGACAACTATCACCATGGCCGCGATAACCTCCGTGCTGGGTTTCTTCTTTTTTACAGTCTATGGTTTCGTCGAAAGGCGATCCTTTGCCCCGCGGTAGCTATTTTCATATTTTCAGTTATTATTCATGCACAGCAATACTAATGCGCTGCTAAGTCATAAATTAAGAGCAGCTTTTTAACAGCTTTTTTGTTGTTGGTGTGTGTGTGTGTGTGTGTGTGGTGTGAGTTACATTGTTTTCACGATATATGGACAAAAGACAAATATGAAATATAATAAATATAGGCTAATAAATGTTATTCCTATGTGACAATACCTAATACCGGTATCACCGTCGGTATCACCGTCTAGTATCATTAATGAACATTAATAGGCTTATGTCACAGTTTACTTGCTATCCTCACTTTTTCTGTCTTTCCTTCGCTTTTAAATGAATTAGCTATAAATGGCCGTTAACATTTTACTTTCAATTTAGATTTAACTGGGTTTCTTAAACGTACGTGAATTATTTAAACCGTTGATAGATAATTAATTGGCAGAGCTTTGCACCGCCTGTATGCAGCTAATCATAAGGTGTGTGCTTGACTTTATCAGTTTCTGACTGAAACTTTTTTTTTTATCACTTTTCCAACATTATCTTAAAAGTAATGTAAATTATGTTTCAGCAAGCTGTAGGTTTGGCCTCGATTAGCGTGAGACTGAGATTGTGCCACAGACGGAATTAAATAAAGTGAATCTTTGCAAATATTCGTGCCTTAACAGCGGGTACTGTAATTGTCACGATCACCATCTGCCCCTGTCACGCCCTGGACTACATCTCCCACGATCCTCTCTGCCAGTCACATGTTCTCTCCTTGTTAATCACCACACCCAGCTGCAGCTCATTACACGGACTATAAAGGACTCATACACACATCACCTCACCGCTAGGTCTTGTTTTCACTTGTGTTACACTTCCAAGCGTTTCTCCTGTCTCTCTGTCTGTTCCGGTTCCCGTTACTGATCCCCGTCTGGTTCTACTGTTCTGTGATTGATCGCTGCCTGCCTTAATTTGACTACTGCCTGTTATCTGACTACGATTCTGCTTAGCCCTTGCTGTTCCTGTTTACCCCTGCTTAGACCCTGCCTGTACGACCACGCTCTACATTTAATAAAGCTTTGCAATTGGATCTCTGCCTGAGTCTCCCTATCGTTACAGAAGACCTAGCCACATCAAGATCCAGCAGCTTTGTTGGGCGTCCTAGTCCCAGCATGGATCCCGCAATGCGCCTTGTAGGCCTTCGTCAAGGTAACTGCACCCTGGAGGCACATATTCAGATATTCCTGGACATTTCTCAATTTTCTGATTTACCGGACTGTGCCCTGATTGACTTTTTTGCCCATGGACTAAACGAACCTCTTAAGGGGTATTTAATCGCTAATGGTCCCCGAGGGACGTTTATGGAATTCTTGGACTTTGCCCTGCTTTTTCCCCTCACGTTTTACTGTGAACCAACGGTAATGTGTCGAGGGGAAATGCGACACCGCAGTGAATCATGTAATGGCCGCCGCATCAAAGAACACTCACAAAATGGCGGTCACGACAACATCACATCACGTCTTCGCTGATCTCCTAGAGCCACGTCCTGTCTTCGCTGATCGCCCAGAGTCACGTCACGTCTCCGTTGATCGCCCAGAGTCACGTCATGTCTCTAGATCAGTCAGGGAGCGGAGAGCATGGCCGTATCTACCATTGAGGACACCGAGGTCATGTCCTCGGTATTTTTTCCCTAAATTTCAAATTAGTCAAAGCTGAAATCCAGCAGTGATGATCAATGCCAAACACAGAACCCGGTCCGTGTCCGAATCCATATGTCGTCTGTATTTTCCATGGGCGTCGGAACCATTGTATGTGGGTGGGACAAGACCCACCCACTTTTTAAGACCAATGATATTGGACCCACTCACTTTTACCGTCTCTAATCCCCCCCAGGTGTTGCTACTCCACAAACCACCAACAGAGCATAAAAAATACCAAAAATAAAAATATTTTTTAAAACATCGCCAAGTAAAACGCTGCGTTTATAAAGAAATGTCTCTTTACGACCACAACAAACGGGACAATTTCAGACGCGCATTCCACCTTCGGCTCAGCGCTAGGCGCAAGTCAAACGAGCGCGGAAAATGTAGCTTCATTGAACAACAGTGAACTGTGGTCAGATGAGATGTTGTCAGGCTATGTCAGTAAAACTCCAATCAGCTGTTAGGCTATAGCCTACTGTGCTCGAAGCGTGAACTCAAGAATTGCTCGCGCAAATGCGCGGCGCGTGCTGCATATTACTGCATTATAGTTTAACTAAAGCGCTAAAGAAACTACGGGCATGCACCATCATTATTCTGAGGTAAATGAAGTCGTGGAATTACCAAACATGCGATTAAGCTGCCTCAAACTGTGCATGCATGTGTATTTGTTGACATGGTTTTAAAGCTATCCAATTTGTTATCCAATTTGTTGGCCTTAAAACGTCTTAAAATGCATATATGTACATCAAGGAAATCAAAATTTTCTCGGGGGAGCATGCCCCCGAACCCCCCTTTGTGACCTCGGTAAATATAAAACCCTGCGTACGGCCCTGGCGGAGAGGGTTGCGTTCCAGCATGAATGATGCACGAGCGGCTGGCATTCCGAAACCCATGCCGGCCGCTTCGCACTCAAGTCAGCTGGCCGCTTCGCTCTCAAGCCAGTCGGCCGCTTCGCACCCAAGCACGGCGGCCGCTTCGCACTCGAACCAGCCGGCCGCTTCGCACGCTAAATTAGAATTAAATGAAATTAGAATGATAAGTGTTGTGAGTCATTAACAAAATCCAGGGGTTTAGTTTTAGCCTACATGAACAAATAGCAGAATAAAGAACAGAACATGAGGATTCATCATCATACGCACCTGCAGCGCTTCTGAGAATGAAAAAAAAGGATTAAATTATATAAAAGGAATAAATAGCCTATTTCTATGCGCAAAATTTATTTCACTTAAATAATTAACATATTAACAAAATGAAAGGGAAACAAATGCGACAATAGACTAGGCTATGAGTTTCGGTTCATGTTTGAGAAATTCACAGAAAGGAAACCGCGAGATGGCAGAAATTCTTTGTTTATTTTACAAGCAATTTTTTTTTATTGTAAGTGTACAAAAATAATAGGCCTATTTAACCCTTCACAGATTCGAATGGTGTTACATATATGAGACCATAAATGTCTGAGTATTTTAAGTTGTTTCCGCTTTTATAAGAAAATTCAAGTGAGCGCGTCGGCACCTCACCCGCACACCCAACATATAGGCCTAAGTTTTAGTATTAGAGAGGCAGCCTAGGTTATAACGTACTCGGTTACTAACGTAACCTCGGTTCCCTGAGATACGGAACGAGTACTGCGTATGGGGAAAGGTCTCCTTTTTCCCCGTTACTGAAGCCTTTTTCAATAACGCAGTGTAACTGCATCGTCATTGGTTCACTCATAGACAAGTTGTTGAACCAATGATGGCGCGGCATAGCTGCGCGGCCAATGGCGACAAAGCCCGCGAATATTCCCGCCGAAATGGGCGGGGTTTAGGGCTATATAACCAGGCGCTTCGCCATAGGATTTCAGGTCATTCGACTGAAGCGACGACACTGAAGCCGCAGCCTCGTGGCACGGCATGTAACGCAGTACTCGTTCCGTATCTCAGGGAACCGAGGTTACGTTAGTAACTGAGTACGTTCCCTTTCGATACTTCACTCGTACTGCGTATGGGGAACGAATTCAACCGCCTTTTTTTTTTTCATAACTAAAATAGCTATGTGTTGGCGCCACATGAGCGTTTTTTTAATTGCTTACACTGCGACTTCAAAACAGAATAAAATAAAAACTGTAGTTTTTTTAATCGTGCTTCTCATCCACTCCTGTGGCGCAGTTTCACCATGCATATATTAAAACAGCATTACAACAGCCTGCGTGCTAATTAACATTTCTGAAATAAATATTTCTGTGAAATACGCTTTAAGTTACACAGAAGAAAGCCGATATATGACATTTACTGATATGCAGCAGAGGACTGTTATTTTGTTGAAGGAACTGATGGTGACGTCACTGGCTCAGATTTGATTGATCAATCGGCTGAAAGGGGCGTGTAATGACCGCCCACATGTGGAAAACGAGTTTTGAAGTCGTGTTTCCGTTTTCTATTTGTGACCCGAAAAAACGAAAATCGAGCCAAAATCTCGTTTTTCCTTTTTTTTTAACACGAAAAAACGGGAAACGACCGTTTTCTCGTTTCAGCCTATTTCAACCCAGCAAACACATTTACGTTGTGGCAACGTCTGTGGCACGTTGGAGTTCTACTATGGCAACGTCGCGGTCTACGTGCCTACAACGTTGTGACAACGTAGAATTGTAAGACGCCACAGGGCTGTAGCAACGTTATAGTGCAACTTTGAGCAACTGCGACAGGACGTTCTGACAACGTTTTTTTTTTTAAATGGTAGATTATAAATATTTCCCATTCAGCGTGTTATATTTTTGATGTGTTGTATTATACAGAGCATGTTTGTGAAGGTAATTTGCAAGAGAGAGAGTGTGGATGCCAGGGGTCTACGTCTACATTAACCCAGATACTTTTGCATATTTCTCTTTATGTTTGGGCCTTCCTTTCACACTGAGTCCAGAGAAAACATGATCATTTCTTACAGCATGCGCAGGAAGATGACTTAAGAGTCTTCCAACATCTCAGTGTGAAAGAGAAACTTTTGGAAAATGCTGTAACGATAATGTGGTCTAAGAACATCTTAATATTAAAACAACATTTTCAAATGTGTCCAGATTAATGTAGATAGATAATGTAGAGAGAGAGTTTCATAAATGTGTTGATGTATGAAATTAACTGCTGGTTTCGTACCTCTGCAAGAACTCCAGCGTTGCTCCTTGGCCTGCTGGGTACAAGATGTTCAGGTAGTTGTAGGACGCAAACTCAACAGTATCACTGAAAGTGGTGCTTGGCCAATGATTTGGTCCCACAGGAATCAAAGTCTTCCTGTTATTCATATAGACAAGAGAAGAGATCTGTAACTTTTTATGAGAAACAAAACATAAAAACATAAATTTCAGCAAATATAATCTTTAAATGGTGCAACTCTCACCTTTTCAGCATGTCTTTATCAGAAACTCACAACCTATCAGCAGAGAGAGAGAGAGAGAGAGAGATATTTTGTGAGAAAAAAACATAAAAACATAAATTCTAGCAATTATATAATCTTTAAATGTGCATCTCTCACCTTTTCAGCATGTCTTTAATATCAGAAACTCACAACTTATCTTAGTTGTGAGTTTCTGATATCTGATCTTATCTGCAGAGAGAGAGAGAGAGATGAGTGCATCCCATACGGTAAAAAATATATATTTTTTAAATATTCTTAATAGGGTAATAAAAGGCTATTACACCCACGAATCACGATAACAAACACATTTGCGCATGCACAGAAAACACCGCAAACTTTCTTATTTCTGTCTGTGGAATAGGCTATGCAAGATTATTCTTGATAACATTTGCAGTAGAGAAATCAGATGTTTAATTTGTCTAATCTTCATTCAGTAAATGCATACAATATTCAGCTTGTTAATGGATTGCACCGTCGACTATTGATTGAATCAGTCGTTGTTTAGCAACCTAAAAAAAACGAAATGAATTTGCTAACTTCTCCACTGATAAATAATAACTTTTTATAATAAGCATAAAATTGCATATCGGCATTTATCTCCAAACATACCAGACCATCTTACTCTATCCGATATCTTTGCTTGAATTTTCGATTTTGCGGGTGTAAATTAACAGAAACATTTAACAGTGTAACTAATTTAAAACGAAAACAGATAGGCCTACTCCCTTATAGTTGCATTTCTCTCCAAAAGCGTGTCCTGCGGACATGAGAGCTTTGTCAACTCAAAATTATGCAGAAAATGAGAGTATGGATGTGCATGAATTAATAACGATCTATTTGCTTAAAATGTGACTTTCATAGAGCAGTATCACGACCTTATGTCCGCTTTTAAGCATTCTCTGTGACGACATGAATGGCTGTAGCTTTCCTGACTCACATTAGTTAACTTTACTCAGTAATATAAAATACATACTTCTAGGTTTTTGTTGAGTTACAGTCAATTGCAGGTTGAAAATAACAATTTACTTAATTGTTTGAGTGACGCTTACTTGAAACAAGTGCTTAATGGTCAGAAAAAAACGAAGAATAAGAAGCGGTACTTGCAAGAGCATGCGCGATAGAATCTGTAGGTATCTTGACGCCAATTTTGGAAAGACGTTGACATGCTGCCTACGTTTTTATCCGGAGCTTCGTTACTTTTTTGCAAGAATAATAATAATAAGTAATCAAGTAATCAAGCATGCAACATTTGAGTGAATGTTTGTTTTACTGTCTGTTGCTAATTTTTGCTGATCTTCTTAATGTGTAGGCCTACCAAATAATTTTGATATTATTCAGATCTTGAAGAATATGGTTTGACCTGTTTTTTTGTTTTTTTTTGCATATAAAACTATCAGGTCGAGTGACTGGCGCGTATATCTGTGGCAGGTCGAGTGGCAGGTCTCAGTGGCAGCTGCCCCTGCCACGCAAAGATTTTACCCCTACTGCGGTCCCTCCTGAAAAATCCAGCTAAAAGCAGCCTAAACTGGTCAGGCTGGTTTTAGCTGGTCTCCCAGTCTGGTCATAGCTGGTTTTAGAGGGGTTTTTGACTTTTGACCAGCTTAAACCAGCTGAACACCTGCTAACCCAGGCTGGGATACCAGCTTGACCAGCTAAACCAGGCTGGGAGACAAGCTAAAACCAGCTACTTCCAGCTTAAACCAGCTAAGACCAGTCAACCAGCTTAGGCTGGTTTTAGCTGAATTTTTCAGCAGGGGTTTTCCTAACTGTCAAAATCTAATGGGTAACTAGCATGAATTAGCTGCGGTCGTTAACCAAGGACTGAAACAAACCAATGTAAATATAATTTCGTAACAGAAATATAATTTCGTAACATTCAATAGGCCTATCATAAAACACATTCTCACTTGTGAAA
>JAOTNS010000194.1:0-7500 GCA_028476615.1 Culter alburnus
ATCCGCTAATGCGGCCACGCCCACTGAGCAGCGCTATTCAGATGCAAATTCTGAGGCATCTTGTATACATCGTCTCAATCGTGTATTATTGTCTTCAAAAGTGTTTGAATAGCCATAGTTGGCGATCTCTGGAAGCCTCTGTTAGTTCGGTTAGTTCCTGGATTGTCACATGGCCTGTTCTTCTTTAGGAGGCATTTGTGAACTAAAGGTGCACAGAGCGCCCTCCGCTGCAAGTGAATTGAAAACACAGTGGCTGCATCCGAAACCCGCCTACTTCTCTACTATAGTAGGGGAAAAGCAGTAGGCGAGCGAAAAAGTATGTCGAATCCGAAGTATCATAAAAAAGTAGGCGAGAATTACCTGGGGACGTCTTATTCTCGCGAGATTCGGACGTGCGTCTACTGAAAGTGCGTCCGAATATGCCAACTTACCTACTATATAGTAGGGGAAAATAGTACGTGAAAGGAGCAGTATGTCCGAAATCCAGTAATCATAAAGAGTAGGCGAGAAGTTCCCGGATGATCTACTGCTCCCGCCCAGATTCTGAAGTGTTCATCCGATGGACACTCTACTATCCCAGGAGGCCACGGGAGAGGATACGTCACGCTCGAAACGGAGGAGAAAAGCGCCGCGGATGTTTTCAAATGTGAGTATTAAAAACCAAAACTTGGTTCTGTGTTAAAAATCGCATTTGTTGAACTACTGTAGAGGTAGTAAGTGTAGTATAGTTGTGATTTTGCTGTAAAAACACGATTTATTATGTACAGCTAACAGGAGCTTCAATAACCACGTCTCCAAAGTGGATTTACATGAATTCCAAACCATATCCAACATAAAGTTGATTACTAAATGTTTTTAACATCTGACAAGAAAATATTCAATAAGTATTGCAGCTAATGAGTACATCAAATATGAAATATACATCTTGAGTGATGTGTGCTAGAATTCACTGTTGTCAACACTTTACATGAATGTTAGTAAATGAATGAATGTAAATAAACAAGTGTACAAGTACTAGACCTAAGTTATCTATTTCATTTTGGTAAATTAAGGAACATTTGTGTTGGATAAGAAGTGAGTTAACACATCATCAACATGTGAATGTAGATTTGAGCTCATAAATCTCAGAGGAAACATGAATCTTGTCTGAATGTTACAGGGACAGATGATCACGTGTGTTTATCCGCTGATGAAGGAATGATGCCATCAAAGGCTTTGAGTGAGTATACTACAGAAATCAATACAAATCTATTTAAATATTAACTTGTAGTTTATTTTAATTACTGTAATTTAAACAGAGATATTACAGCACTTCTGATTCTTGATGTCGGTATGTTTGCTGCAGAGCTTTTGTGGTGGAGCAGGACCTGCAAGGCAAGATGATGGCGGCATTTGTGGGGAAAAGATACCAGCAGGGATTGAACAGCGTGAAGGCGAGTAAATAATGAGTGAATTTATATGTTTGGGTGAACTAACCCTTTAAGCCTCCAAATACAAACTGTATGTATGCATTTATATTATGGTAGTATCTTGAAAAAGTAAACTTTAAGAAATAATGAGCTTTATTGAGTGTTTGTGCCCAAGACACTAACAAAAAAGGCTTTACAAAAATCACACATTTATTTACAGGTTTGCTTTTGGCAGATGCTTTTATCAAAAGTGACATACAGTGCTCTTATTACAGGGATGATCCCCATGGAGTAACCTGGAGTAAAGTGTCTTGATTAAGGACGGTGACGGCTGCGGAGATCGAACCAGCAACCATCTGCTTACCTTTAGCCCACTACACCACTAAAAAATAAAGCTGAAACAAAAAAATAGCACGTAACTGTAAAAATATTGAATGAAATATGTCAGGAAACAGAATTCTGACATGAATTATTAAACGTTTCAATCAGTTTAAATGTTTTACATGTAGTCTTGTTCATGGAGAGCACATGAATGTTTGCAGCAGACACAGCAGCAGCCAGATTGTCCCGCACATCTTCTCCCACTCTTGCTTCAAGGTTGGGGTTAGGGTTCAGGGGTCATCATCATTCCTCATCCTCTGGATCAAAGATGTCCCCATTGAGAGGAGCAGCAGAGAGGGACATTATAGATGGCAAAGACAGGCGAAGGTGTTCATCAGAATAAAGCTGCAGAATTGGCACATCTGTGTGAGATGGCAGCAGGACTGAAATATGCGATTGTAAAAACAATAAGTTTGAATAAAGCTTTGTTTCATGTGTTGTTGACTTGTATATGTATTTATTTATTGTGGTGATTACTTTTATTCATTCTATAACTCATTTATGTTTCCTATTGTCCGTAAATAAAAATATATTTATTTATTAATTCATGCATTAATTCATTGCTTGACTGTAAATTGAGATGTATTCATCTGGTTGTATTTGTCTAGTGTGTATTCATGCATAGCTATGCCATATGACAAAACATTACATTTGCTTGTTTTACTAATAATTATGTAACAGGGACGACAGAATAAGAGGTGAGTGTATTTTACCCAACAGAGGTTAAATAAGGCCTAGGTTCGGCTCTGGGAGGATTTAAATGAGAAGTTTGGGCCAAATTTAAATTCAAGCAATTAACAGCCGGCAAATTTATTACAAAGACTCAAAAAACTTTGAGTGAACAATTCTTCACAATGTACACGAAATCACAATTGTCCAGTTTCCACTCAACAAGAATGTGAAGTCAAGGAAAAAATAAAATAAAACAAAAAGTCTCAATAGTCCTTCTGGATTCCTTGTATGTATGTGTGTGTAAAATACTCAAATGTCCATTGTGTATAAAGGCCTTTTTGTGTTTTCTACCCGGGTAGTGTGTATGTGCTTAGCTCTCAGTTCGGATCCGTGTTGAATCACTGATTCTTTTGAATCGTAGATCAGGGTCTGGCTCGCCGTTCAAAGGTAAATCACTCAATCAGAATCAGCATGCAAAAAAACCAATCAGAGTTCTCGTAAAAGAAAAACCAGTAATCAAAAGCATTGACCGGTTTTTTTCCTCAGTAACAGGATGAATTAGTAACCTCGTGCGTGCATGTTCAGCTGGCTTCTTCGTCTGAATTTAATATAAATCGACTCTCAATGCTGCGGAGTTAACGCCCTCTAGTGGTTAATCACAGTACTGCACCAAGATACCGGTTTCTTTTTGTAGTATACAAATCAAAAGTAGCTAAAATAGATTTACTGTAGAACAAAAACAAGTAAAATAAAAAAATATGAATGTACAATTCAAAGGGGTTACAATTATTTTCAGTAAAAAAAAGTAATTAAGTATTGATCAGCATTTATTATTATTATAAGTGTTAGGGTGGTCTAGCAATGCTGTTCATTCTGGGGTAATCTTATCTTTAGTAGTAATAAGTCAGTCTTCTCCAAAGGCGAGATCTTCGAGCAGCTGCCCAACATCTCCTTTGTGCAGATATTGCAAATGCTGAGGAAAACCGTACAAGGTAGCGTTGTCAAGTTACTGGTGCTGTGAGGTGTTAGTGCACCTCCCAGCTAACACACGACGTAACAGTTACGTAATGTATTCGTACTTTTTGGTAATTTCATGACTTACTAACTGACAACGTAACTATGACGTTGCATGCTAGTAATTTCATTACCTTCAGATTACCATCTCACAACGTCGTCAGTACGACCCCCTAACGTTATAAGATTACCAAGGACGTTCCAGATACGTACTCTATACGTAATATGTTGGTAATTCCATGACTTACTAGTAACGTAACTACAACGTTGTATGCCCATAATATTATTACCATCAAATTACCATATCACAACGTCGTCAGTACTATCTCCTAACGTTATAAGAAAACCAAGGACGTTCCAGATACGTACTATACGTAATATATTGGTAATTCCATGACTTACTAGTAACGTAACTACAACGTTGTATGCCCATAATATTACCATCAAATTACCATATCACAACATCGTCAGTACGATCTCCTAACGTTATAAGAAAACCAAGGACGTTCCAGATACGTACTCTATTCGTAATATAATGGTCATTCCATGACTTACTGGCAACGTTATAGCAACGTCATGTGCTCGTAATTTCATTACCATCATTTACACATTCTTATATGTTATTATTATCAGAATTTGCCATTTAAAATGTGTAATTAAACGTCAGACACAAGACTGAAATGTCCCTTAAGAAAAAAAAATGTTTCTTTTCACCAAGTCAGAATATGGATAACTGCTTTTTATAGTGACGTGACATACAGCGCGCGCCTCCACAAATGGAGTGCGCGCCGCGCGCACAGTATGTTGACAAGAGAGTAAAGTTAATTTTTCTGAGAGAAGAATTTATTTTTCCGAGGTGACAACGAATAAATGGCTTTTATAAAAATGTATAAGTTAACTTTGGAAAGACACAAAACCTTTTTTTATTGTTATGTTTACGTTAGTGCTGGTGGCCGTTAGAGTTGCCATGGCAACCGGGAAAACATTCAAGCTGCTGGAGAGGACAGCGTCGGCGTTTCTCCGTGTTTCTCGTCAGTTTTATAGCAATAAAGTTCAACAACTGCGTCAGATTGGTTAAGTAACATTACCCACAGTCTACTTTAAGTACTTTTGTTAATATTTTTACCTCTGTGATTGAACGTCTGAAATATATGTTAGCAAAATGTTACGCTAGCATATGTTTTTAATGATACTGAGTGCAAAACGTCTTGAATGCTTTTATTTTATGTTTCGCTGTAGGCGATATGTTTTTATTATAGTTTGGGTGTATTTCATTATTTTTATTTGGATTTTTGTTCATGTTCTGTGTGTTTTTCAAAATAAATGAATTGAATTCATTTTGAGCTCTGCATTCATTGTTCACAGTGGAATAGCCTTTAAATTAGTTTGGGCAAATGAGGACATAAATTAGGTTAAACTACTGCATGTCCGCCCATAGAAAAATAAATAAATATAAAAATTACCAACTGATTACCAACACACAACCATTGATACACAACGTTGCCACAACGTCGCAGTTACTAACCAACGTCACAAAGTTACGTTGTGGCAATGTATCCGGGAATTTCAGCTGTCACTCATATCTTTTTTATTATTATTGCAGGGATGAATTATTATATAGGGATGAAACGACAGTTATATTCAACAAGAAAAAGGAAAAAGGAGATTTAAGCCACTTTGCTTGTGGATAAAATTGTATGCATATAAAATAAAGAAATTAACAACATATTCAAGAGATCACGATTTTGGGTTTTCATTAAATAAAAAAATATATATTTAAGGATAAAACTGTGGGTCACATTAGTAGGGTAAAAAAAAAATCAATTTCAAGATATTACAGATAGATTAATTAAACCTGTCACTCATTTCTTTAAGTTGTTGCGCTTGTGATAACGTCGTAGGTCACATGATAACGTCAACATGGCGGATTATATCCGGATCACATTCATACTCAACGAGATTAGTACCTACTCTTTTAGGTTCGTTAAGTAAGTACTTATTGAAATTAAGTACCTACTCAGTGAGTAGGCGGTTTCGGATGCAGCCAGTATCCAGTGTTCATAGTGATGACAATAAATATTGAATAAATATTACTCCTCTGTATAGAAAAATATAAACATATGAGAATCCATCAATATTCTCCAAATGTGTATGCTTTTAAGCATATTAAGAAATTACGGTCAATATAAGATTTTAAGAGTCAAAATGTGAAGCTGGAGTCTTAGATCTTTTAATGATGTATAGTTTGTCAACTGCACATCAACATTAGGCTCTATAATATAACAAATATAGTAGCCTATATGAAATGCCTAGAGGTAGGAATGTTCAGACGCTTTGCATCACAGAAATACATTATATTTAAAGTATATTAAAATAGAAAACTATTTGGTTAGACTTGAGACTTCTTTTAAAAACATTATAATGGCAGTGTGTTCAATTTTGACTGGTACTGTAATTTAACATAGGCCTAACAAAATTTTCTTCATCATGTGCAATAATACGTGCATGCATGAGATCACAAAATCATGTATTTTTTTTGTCCAGAGTGGACATTAATCCTGTTATCAGCGTGATCACAGAGGGTTTTTTCACAGCCTACCTGACTGAAAGCTCATTATTTATGCAAGTCATTACAACTCATTATGCGATTCTTTGTCTTCTCAGGTGTGAATTACAGCATTATTCATGAGGATTCACGCCTCCACGCATACTGTGTTTCTTGACAAAAAGTGTCTTAAATTTAAATCTCTCTATGTTTATATGAACGAGTAGGTTGGATAATTTTTACTTCATTCTGAAGCAAAAACTCTAGTCTACAACCTCCAATACCCAGAAGTCTTGTGAACACAGATTTAATATATATTTTTTGGCTTTATTTCAGTGACTTAAGTTTTTTGTTTTTCAATAACCATGCATAAACATTATTCCTTCAAAAATACAAACATGTACATACATGTTCACATATTATGGTAGCCTAGTTTGTGCTGAATACTGTGTAATGACACTTTGTCATTTATATGTTATGAACAACTGAAAAAAGCACAAATGTCAGGGCATGTCAACATCTCCAGGGCCCCAAAACATTCTCAGACCCGGAGGGTTAACCTATTAGCCAGCACCCCCACTTTGGAAAATCCCAAAAAATGACATACCCAAACTAAAACAGATACAGTTCATGAACCCTTTGCACTAAAAGCATAAGTAAGGTCTCATTTGAAAGCAGACACTTTGCAGTTTATGGTAAACTCATAATTAATTATTGTCACAATGAAGAAAATAGTTAAAAATAGCTTTGAAATTTTGAAAAATTATTAGAAATTTATTTTTATGAAATATTTATGAAAATGAAAGTGAAGTTGGCCTTGTGGCAATCTAGAAATGCACTGCAGCTAAAGCCACATGTCTGACCATGTTATATTTCAAATCTGAAGATGATAGGTTTAAAACTCTGAGTTTTTTACATGTTTTCAAGACCATGTCATGAGACTTTATTTAGAAAGGACTCTAAATGTTAACTGATGTTTATTGTCATCTATTCAAGGGTATTGTCGATATTGTGTTTGTGGTGCTAAGTGCCCCATTCAGTTTCAGTCTCCCCTGAACACATTCACACCTCTCCAGCCAGCTTATGGCTCTTATTATTCTTTTTTTGTCTCTATTATAATTACTGATGTTCTATTCAAGATGATTTAATCCCTCATTTCATTCACCAAACTTCTCACTTCACCTTCTTTCAAACTGTATCTAATGCCCTTCTTGGAAAAAAAAGAGAGAAAAAAAGTGAGCTTTACTATTAAAAATTATTTATTTGCATCTCGATTAGCATTGCATTATAAATATAATCTACTATTATGAATACCTGACATGGCGTGAAGAACACAGATAAACCACATATCGTCACAATCGTGTATTTATTACTTTCAAAAGTGACGTTCTGTATGTTTATATCAATGATTATAGCGATGTCTGGTAGCCTCTGTTAGTTCTGTGTATGTCACATGACCGCCTCTTGTTCATGCTGTAT
>JAOTNS010000194.1:12500-50594 GCA_028476615.1 Culter alburnus
TGACACGTGAGCATCAGAACTGGACCATGAGCAATGGAAGAAGGTGGCCTGGTCTGATGAATCGTGTTTTCTGATTAATCACGTCTGGGGAAAACATGGCACCAGGATGCACTATGGGAAGAAGGCGAGCCGGCGGAGGCAGTGTGATGCTTTGGGCAATGTTCTGCTGGGAAACCTTGGGTCCTGCCATCCATGTGGATGTTACTGTGACACGTACCACCTACCTAAGCATTGTTGCAGACCATGTACACCCTTTCATGGAAACGGTATTCCCTGGTGGCTGTGGCCACTTTCAGCAGGATAATGCTCCTGACACAAAGCAATGGTTCAGGAATGGTTTGAGGAGCACAACAACGAGTTTGAGGTGTTGACTTGGCCTCCAAATTCTCCAGATCTCAATCCAATCGAGCATCTGTGGGATGTGCTGAACAAACAAGTCCAATCCATGGAGGATCCACCTCACAACTTACAGGACTTAAAGGATCTGCTGCTAACATCTTGGTGCAGATACCACAGCACACCTTCAGGGGTCTAGAGGAGCCCATGCCTCGACGGGTCAGGGCTGTTTTGGCAACACATTATTAGGATGCCTGATCGGTGTACAACTCTTATGTACATTTTCAAGTCAAGTCACCCTCATTTAAATAGCGTTTTTACAATGCAGATTGTTTCAAAGCAGCTTTACAGGGATAATAGGAAATTTGAGCAACAAAGATTGTTGTGTCTGTACAGCAGCTTTAGAAGAATGTCCAGCTTAAGTGTACTCATGTATGTACTGGGTGTGCTGAACGCCGCTACCAGAAAAAGTTGTAGAAGGCAGAAGTAGTTCAGCACTAGTGTTCAGGTTGTATCAGGTAGAATTGCCACTGCCTCTTTAATAGCAGCCCACTCGTTTCCTGTTCAGTTTCCTTCTGCGGTAAACACGAATCACATGCTCATAAAAAAACTATTCCATTTCCGTTACTCATTTGTGTTATTTTATTTTTTCCAGTAACACGGTTGACAGTGGAGTGACTGATACTGGTCCAAGTCAGAGGTAATAAAAGTGTGTTTGTGTGTTGAGGTGAAAAATGTAAGGTATTTATCCACAATCTGCCTCAGGAAGTTATGGCTGTATTGTTTTGTATTTGTATTGTTATAGTAGATTTACACCAAAAGTCCTTTAACCTGTACTGAACCTGACAAACAAACCCGGCAAACAACACTGCGTTTATAAAGTGTGATTTCAACTCTTGTCAAGCTCTTGTGAGAGAGTGCTTTGAGAAGCAGCAGGGTGTATTTACAGTAGGGCAAATGTGTTTCTGAATTATACATTTGTGTGTAGTGTTTTTCTTAGGATGGTGCAGATATAGAGCCTAGTAAATACAGTTTATATATATATATATATATATATATATATATATATTATATATATATATATATAGGTGCTGGTCATATAATTAGAATATCATCAAAAAGTTGAATTATTTCACTAATTCCATTCAAAAATCAAACTTTTATATTCATTCATTACACACAGACTGATATATTTCAAATGTTTATTTCTTTTAATTTTGATGATTAAACTGACAACTAAGGAAAATCCCAAATTCAGTATCTTAGAAAATTAGAATATTGTGAAAAGGTTCAATTTTGAAGACACCTGGTGCCACACTCTAATCAGCTAATTAACTCATGTAAGAAAATGTAGTCTGCCTCGACCCAGATTCCACTCCAAAGTATATTTTAGAATCAGCTCATCCCCAAAATGGCTTAATATCATAGAGAAGAAGAAAGTCAACTGGTATATTGTTTATGTATCATTTGGTTGATCCTGAGCAAATGGTAATCAATTGTAGAATGGGAATGGGTGTGGGACACAGAGAACCATCTCAGACAATGAGGTGTCACAACTTCATTAACATACAGACCACAGCTGGTAAAACATGAGAAACTACATTTACATGAAGAGTGGTAAACTGTAACAGGATAAAAGGTTTGAGATTTGGATGTTCTGGGTTCATTCCGACTCTGATGAACCCACGGTGCTACGTGTACTTTGTCACTGCTACGCTGCAATAAACTTCTTCATCGAAATCTTCAACGTCCTCATCATTTTTTCTTACACTCAAAACACCTGCAAAGGCCTTTAAATGGTCTCTCAGTCTAGTTCTGTAGGCTACACAATCATGGGGAAGACTGCTGACTTGACAGTTGTCCAAAAGACGCCCATTGACACCTTGCACAAGGAGGGCAAGACACAAAAGGTCATTGCAAAAGAGGCTGGCTGTTCACAGAGCTCTGTGTCCAAGCACATTAACCCCTTACCAGTCACCCCCATTTTTGGCCAGGTAGTGAAAAATGACATACCCAAAATAAAATGGTTGCTGCTAACAAGTCCTCCGGACTACACACAAAACCAAGGTATCATTTGAAAGCTGACACTTGACAGTTTACTATGAAAGACTCAGAATTACTCTAGCAATTACTAATAGAGAGAGAAAAAAGCTCAAACACAATGGATAATTTTTTTTTTTTTCATAATAATTGTTTATGGATATTAAAAATGCAAAAGGCAGATACATAGGGGCCTGGAAACATAAGCAAACTAAAGCCATATGTCTAATCAATATATGTTTAAAATTTGAAGGTGATACGAGCAAGAAGTCTATTTGATCATTTCCAAACATTTTATCATTACAATATGACAAAGCACAATTTATATACTATATCTGGTATATTTTTTTCCTCTTAAAAGTTTAGAAAAATGCAAGTATGTTCATTTTTTGAAAGAGCTCCAAAAAGACCCCAAAGTAACACTTGGTAACTTGCTAATGTAAGGAATGTAACAAAGTCTTTGTTCACTTCCAGTCTTTTAATGGTTTAGAAAGACACATTATTTAGCAAATAAAGTTTAAATACAAAAATTAAATAAAAAGTCTATAAATAAAATAAAGTCTATAAAATTAGGAACAGTTGTTCATAGCTATATACTAAGTTATAAGCAATCAACACAGTGATAAACATTTACCCAAAAATATGTATGTTTTGTATAAAACATAAAAAAACTAATACATATATAAAAAAATAAATATATACCTATACTTTGCATAAATGCTGTACATATACTCTGAACATAATCTGAATGCAGCGGTACAAAAAGACAGGACATGAGGGACATTCAGGGCAAACAGAACAACTTAGACAAAGTGCATGTAAACATATGCATTACCATGGTGAGTCTGGGTATCAGTGTGAATGGTAAAGTGTCCAGTATGCATGGGGAAAAAGTATTACCACTGGATTAGATGGTTTCTTCAGCCCACTCATCCACCTGTACATACATGTACTCTCTTTCCTCTGCCCTGGAACTTCTGAAGGCAGCTGAAGATGCTGCAGCCAGTGAAGGACACTTTGCCTGCTGTCCAGAGGCATGTGGTGCCCAGTCACTATCTGACATTCCATCACTGTTGAATTACACAAGTGGATTAGAAATGCACCCAACACAACAGATAATCTTGCACAAAGTATAAATATTTTTGCCTTTTCAAACCTGAAATTAAAATTATCATTCACAAGCAATGTGCCTTCATACCCACCCTGGTTGTTGCCCTGATGGCACATTTACACCAGCTTACAAATTTTATATTCAAATTCCAAGGATCATTTACACAGCAATATAAAGCAATACCCACCCTGTTGTTGCCCTGATGGCACATTTACAGTCACAGTTTACATTTATCTATTCAAACACAAAGGATCATTCACACAAAGCAATTTAGCTGCTGTCCAGAGGCATCATCTGAAGTTTCATCATCACTGTTGAATTACACAATAAGAATTAGAAATACACCTAACACAACTGATACTCTTACACACCAAAAATTACACATATTATTTCATATTTTTCCTCAGATACATTTGTCTGAACTTTGTCTTGCTTTCGACATACATAACTCAATATTCATAAAAGTAATATGATCAAGTTACGTTGCATTGTATACAGTTTGTTTATAACTCAGCAAATGAATAAGGAATTTCATAGCAATTTGATATATTCGTAAGATGAAACAGTGGAGAAACTGAAAACTAGAAAACAACGAAGAAAAAAAAACACTACAATGTTTAGACACTTACCGATCTAAATCAGGGTCGAGACCTTCCAAAAAATATCCTCCGCTTCCGAGTCGACGCTAGATACAGCACTCTCCTCCGAATAATCCACATTTTCTTCATCACTGCTTCGCATAAGTTCCTCCGATGCAGCAGCAGGATAAAACTACTTATGTGCACGAGGCTAATGCATGGCTGGGGAATGCTGGCTGTGCTAGTGCTAGTGGGCAGCAGGTGCGTCCCTTGTATTTGCGTCACCCAGCGGGCGTGCGTAAATTTTCCAGGAAGCAAGTTGTTACACACACTAAACAACAATGTTTTACACGCGAGATTATGCAAATCAACACATTGGCGTAATCGTTATGGCATAGGCTAACGTTACATGACAACACAATAGTTTGTCATTGCTGTCTTTTACTTTTTTCCCACTTATGTTTGCCTGTGCGTAATCGCACGTCACTGAAAGCGCCTGTCCACTTTTTTATATACTTGTTTATGTGTCCAGTTTTCATCGGACATCTTCTGGGCTGTTCTCATTTATTTACAGACACTCTACTAAATGCAGTGATAAGTTATATTTCATTGAATAAAAGCGCTAGATGTGGACAGTTTGTCGAATAAACACGACAGCGCCCCCGTGAACAGCGCTTGCAGGATGTAAACAATGGAAGTTATATCGATTTTTATACCAGTTTGCATGCTTTTGGACAAATATTACTATGGAAATCGTGTATTGGACTCTTACCATGGAAAAAACGTCGATGTCACCATTATATTGCCAAACATTACAGTTCCACGACACAAAAAGGTAAGGACCCCCCTCCACTTTTTGTCTTAGGAAATTGTTCACGGTCATACAGAATAACAAAAAACTACTATAAAGTTCTTGATTGTATAATGCTTGCACAGGTTGAATCAGCATTCTTGTATCTTTCACACAACTTGATAAATTTAACTCAACTTGATCATTTTAACTGATAAAATGTATTGTAAACCAGCGATCACTGTAAACAATGTCACACGTGGGGCCGTCACCGATCTTTGACCGCAAAGGGGTTAATAGAGAGGTGAAGGGAAGGAAAAGTAGGAAAAAGTGTACAAGCAATAGGGATAACCGCAGAGAAGAGAATTGTGAAACAAAACCATTCAAAAATGTGGGGGAGATTCACAAAGAGTGGACTGCAGCTGGAGTCAGTGCTTCAAGAACCACCACGCACAGACGTATGCAAGACATGGGTTTCAGCTGTCGCATTCCTTGTGTCAAGCCACTCTTGAACAACAGACAGCGTCAGAAGCGTCTAAAGACAAAAAGGACTGGACTACTGCTGAGTGGTCCAAAGTTATGTTCTCTGATGAAAGTAAATTTTGCATTTCCTTCGGAAATCAGGGTCCCAGAGTCTGGAGGAAGAGAGGAGAGGCACACAATCCACGTTGCTTGAGGTCCAGTGTAAAGTTTCCACAGTCAGTGATGGTTTGGGGTGCCATGTCATCTGCTGGTGTTGGTCCACTGTGTTTTTCTGAGGTCCAAGGTCAACGCAGCCGTATACCAGGAAGTTTTAGAGCACTTCATGCTTCCTGCTGCTGACCAACTTTATGGAGATGCAGGTTTCATTTTCCAAAGGACTTGGCACCTGCACACAGTGCCAAAGCTACCAGTACCTGGTTTAAGGACCATGGTATCCCTGTTCTTAATTGGCCAGCAAACTCACCTGACCTTAACCCCATAGAAAATCTATGGGGTATTGTGAAGAGGAAGATGCGATATGCCAGACCCAACAATGCAGAAGAGCTGAAGGCCACTATCAGAGCAACCTGGGCTCTCATAACACCTGAGCAGTGCCACAGACTGATCGACTCCATGCCACGCCGCATTGCTGCAGTAATTCAGGCAAAAGGAGCCCCAACTAAGTATTGAGTGCTGTACATGCTCATACTTTTCATGTTCATACTTTTCAGTTGGCCAAGATTTCTAAAAATCTTTGTATTGGTCTTAAGTAATATTCAAATTTCTGAATTTGGGATTTTCCTTAGTTGTCAGTTATAATCATCAAAATCAAAAGAATAACATTTGAAATATCAGTCTGTGTGTAATGAATGAATATAATATACAAGTTTCACTTTTTGAATGGAATTAGTGAACTAAATCAACTTTTTGATGATATTCTAATTATATGACCAGCCTGTATATATAGTGAAACTTAAGAAACATCCAGAAGCAGGAAATAGTGGTTTATTCTTTTTACTTTCATTTTCATTGCAATACCTTTCTGATTTCAGAAGATTGTAAACTCCTGTTTTTCTACAGTGAATCTTCCACTGGGTTTGAAAACACCAACATGGCAGAATCTGTCCTTGATCATGAAAATCCTTTAAACTGCCTGATGTGTCCGAATCTGTTTAAGGATCCAGTGACGACTACTTGTGGTCACAGTTTCTGTATGAACTGTATTAATAAATTCTGGGACGAGGAAGCTGATCAGGAAGCTAATCGAGGTGTTTACAGCTGCCCAAAATGCCTGACAGCATTCAACAAAAGGCCAGCTCTCGGCAAAACCAAGGTACTAGCTGATATGTTAGAGGGAATGAAGCAGGAAGCTCCAGCTGGACCTGGAGACGTGACGTGTGATGTTTGCAAAGGAAGAAAAGTGAAAGCCATCAAGTCTTGTTTGGTTTGTATGGCTTCTTACTGCCAAACTCACCTCCGTCCTCATCTGGAGTCTGAAGCTTTTAAAATCCACAAGCTGGTTAAAGCTTCTCCAAATCTCCAGCAGCAGATCTGCCCTCAACATCATAAAGCTCTGGAGGTGTACTGTTATGGAAGTAAATTAATGCCTAATGTTTTTGAAATAAAAAGCTTGTTGAATTGCACTAACTGAAAAAAAAAATACGCATTACATTAGTGTGCTTGAATTTTGATGCATTGTATTTTTAAGGTTTGCATTTTTATGGGCTGAAATTCAACATGGTTGTATATTTAAGCTGTGAATATTTCAATTAAAAATATTTCACACACATTTTCATTATTAAAAATTCAATAATTTATATTCACCTTTCAGATTTCACTTCCAAAATATTCATTCTGTTTAAAAATACAACCTATAAAATTCGACTAGCAATTTTCAGTCCATTTTATTTCGCTTTACAAATTCGCTTCCACAAATTCAGTGGTTCAAATCATAGACAGTAAAAGAAATGGACACAGCGACCCCATTGGAACTCAATTGAGTCAAGTGAAGCCCATTTTTAGCGATTTTTAGCACTTCCGTTTCTGACGCGCAGACTCACACTAAGCTTGATGACGTCAGCAACCTGTCTAACAGATGTAAATCTTCTAGTAGCTGTGCGCGCAAACTGCCATCGGTAATCTTGCAGAGACGGCGAGCTTGAGCGGGGAGTTCTTTGGCGTGAGTGAGCAGGAGTAAGTATTCTGATTAATTAGTTTGTATAGTATTTTAAAATGTAACGCCAGTAGGCTTCTCTCTTGACGTCTCCCCGATTGCCTGCGAGCTTCTCCTCCTGTCTGTACGGTAACTTCTCTTCTGTGCGACAGAGAGTCGAGTGGTTATGACGCAATCGTTAGCTTATTTTTACAAAAACTGTTTCTACGGGGCCATAATGTAACATAGAAGGTAATGGAGCCCTTTATACATTGTCGTGTATCTTTGGAAATAAATAATGGACAAATAGAGTCTTTAAACGCCTCAGATGTAAAGTTATTCACTGTCAAAGTGACGCCAAAATGAATGGGAGTCAATGGGGATGCTAACGCAAGTGAAGTTCTGCTACAAGATGGCGGCACCCGGCCGACTTCAACTTCCGGTCGACTTCCTTGGGCACTGGTTCAAATTCGGCAGAAAATTCAACATTTCACATCCGGGAACTGCAGGAAGAGCAGTAGAGTGCCGATGCATCATCTCTATCTGCTGTTAGTCTTCTTCACCAGCAGGTGCCGCTAGCGGCTGTTTACGAAGACCAAAGCAACGCTAGTATGTCATCATTCATTCATAAAAAACGGATTTACAGAAATGGAGCAAGCGGTAAGTGAATGTGTGATGATTATCAGGGCCAATATAAATGCAGAAAAGCTGATAAAGACACAAAAGCTGCATTTATGTTTAATTCAGTGTCTTTATGGTTACCTGTAGTCTACATATAAGCAGCTTTCTCTCCAGTGAACGAGATTATAACGTTATTCCCGAAGCTGGTGTACAGATCAAATGTTAAATCTGAGGTAGACATATATTTCTCTCTGTTGTTTAGTTTCCTCAACTTTATATAGCGGCGCTGTGTTGTAATACTAGGGTTTCCCTCATCCGTTTATGGGATTCCCCTGCCGTCAGGACATATAAATCTCTTAACACAGCTTAATGGACTCGTACAGTGATATAAAAGACCAAACTCGCACCTCATTTGTGATGTAGGTTATACTATATAGTAGGGTGACCATATGCGCCATTATCCCAGGACGCGTCCTGTCCAGGATTTCTAAATTGCCTAAAATGGCTTGAGCCCTTGCCTCTTTAATTGTGAAAGTGGTCATATCGATGTGCCCCCGGAACGCGATTTCTACACGGAGGTCTGTGCAAGCCACTGTTCTTATTGACATTCTTCATACAATGCATTAAAATGTTGTCGTATTTGCAATGCTTTGACCGTTCTCTGTAGATCCAGCCTTCTTGCAAGCCACTACATAGGCCTACTATATAGACTCCAAGAAAGCAGATACTCGCATAAAGTTGTTTTGATGCTGAACGTTTGATATTCGCAAATTTAGGGACCGTCTCTAAAGTTACGACATTGGTATTCACGTTTCTTCCTTCAATAGCGTTTAAAGAGAATGATTTACAGTCAAAAACCAACTCTAAAGTGTTCATCTAGGTCAGGTATAATGAAGACCTTTTAGATTTTTGATGTTTATTCAAATAAAAGGTAACACTTTATATTAACTAGTTAATATGAACTAATAATGAACTGCATTTCTACAGCACTTTTGTTAATGTTAATTCCAGCATTTACTAATACATTATTAAAATAAAGAGTTATATTTGTTAACATTAGTTTATGCACTGTGAACTAAAATGAACAATGAACTGCTGTATGCTTATTAACGTTAACAAACGATTACCAAATACAGTAACAAATTGGTCATGGATAGTTCACGTAAGTAAATACATTATGAACCTTATTGTAAAGTGTTTCCAAATAAACTGTCAAGTAATATGTAAATATTGATATGTATTTCACTACTGTATGGGATCGTACAAAAAATGCCATAATTTAAAGCTCAATAGAATGTGACGAGAATGACTTACAGTCACAAAACCAACTGTAAAGTGTTCATCTAGGTGTCAGGTCAAACAGTGATGCGCCCTACTCTCTCTCTCTCTCTCTCTCTCTCACACACACACACACACACACACACACAAACAAACAAACACATACACACACATATTCAAACACACAGAACTCAAAGTACATACACATATACCTTTTCTTTTATTTTTTACACATTCATCACACAATTTGTTCTACTTTGTTAATTTGATTTTTCCTGCTCATATAAATGCTTTGGCAAACCAATGTAAAATTTGTATAAGCAGGATAATATATCGGCAGGAAAAATAAAAATGAACAAAGTAGAACGAATTGTGTGATGAACGTGTAAAAAAAAGAAAAAGAAAAAGGATATGTGTATGTAGGCTACTTTGAGTGGGGTGTGTTTGAATATGTATGTGCATGTGCGTTTACAAGAGTTTGTGTGAGTTCACGTGTGTGTGTGTGTGTGTGTGTGTGTAAGAGAGAGAGAGAGAGAGAGAGAGAGAGAGAGAGAGTAGGCACATCACTGTTCAACCTGAGACCTAGATGAACACTTTAGAGTTGGTTTTGTGACTGTAAATCATTCTCTTTAAACGCTATTGAAGGTAGAAACATGAATACCAATGTTGTAACTTTACAGACGGTCCCTAAATTTGCGAATATCAAACGTTCAGAATCAAAACAACTTTATGAGAATATCTGCTTTCTTGGAGCCTATATAGTATAACCTACATCACAAATGAGGTGCGAGTTTGGTCTTTTATATCACTGTACGAGTCCATTAAGCTGTGTTAAGAGATTTATATGTCCTGACGGCAGGGGAATCCCATAAACGGATGAGGGAAGCCCTAGTATTACAACACAGCGCTGCGATATAAAGTTAAGGAAACTAAACAACAGAGAGAAATATATGTCTACCTCAGATTTAACATTTGATCTGTACACCAGCTTCGGGCAATAACGTTATAATCTCGTTCACTGGAGAGAAAGCTGCTTACATGTAGACTACAGGTAACCATAAAGACACTGAATTAAACATAAATGCAGCTTTTGTGTCTTTATCAGCTTTTCTGCATTTATATTGGCCCTGATAATCATCACACATTCACTTACCGCTTGCTCCATTTCTGTAAATCCGTTTTTATGAATGAATGATGACATACTAGCGTTGCTTTGGTCTTCGTAAACAGCCGCTAGCGGCACCTGCTGGTGAAGAAGACCAACAGCAGATAGAGATGATGCATCGGCACTCTACTGCTCTTCCTGCAGTTCCCGGATGTGAAATGTTGAATTTTCTGCCGAATTTGAACCACTGAATTTGTGGAAGCGAATTTGTAAAGCGAAATAAAATGGACTGAAAATTGCTAGTCGAATTTTATAGGTTGTATTTTTAAACAGAATGAATATTTTGGAAGTGAAATCTGAAAGGTGAATATAAATTATTGAATTTTTAATAATGAAAATGTGTGTAAAATTTTTAATTGAAATATTCACAGCTTAAATATACAACCATGTTGAATTTCAGCCCATAAAATGCAAAAAAAATACAATGCATAAAAATGCAAGTACAGTTAATGTAATGCATATTTTTTTTCAATTAGTGCAATTCAACAAGCTTTTTATTTCAAAAACATTTGGCATTAAATTACTTCCATATACTGTCATGATGACCGGAAGTGTGTTTGTGTGGTTTGTATGTTGAATGAACACAGTGGACATAGAATGGTCTCGGCTGCAGATGAAATGGCAAAAAAACAAGTAAGACCTCAAGGAACACATCTAATTTTACCTGTAAGATAAATAATTGAGATATTAAAGGGGTCATGAACTGCGTTGTTTTATTGTTATTGAATGTTTCCTGTGGTTCACTTATAATGTTTAGTATGCTTTTAAAGGTGGGGTAAGTAGTTTTTAAAAAAACACTGTTTGGAAGTTAGTCGGGCTGACACCAACAACAAACGTCTAACCAATCAGTGCAGTTGAGGAGACAAAACGAGCAAGAGGGAGATTTGAAAAAAAGGGGAAAAAAACTACAGAAAGTGAAATGAGACGATACAAAAGAATATCACTGGAATGAAGGTTTGTGACTGGGCAAGCACTTTAGGACCCGTGTCAATATTAGATATGTTAATGTCATTGGTAGTGCATTCGTCTCGCCTGCCAGCAGCCAGGGTTCGAAACCGACTCGGAGCAGGGTGGTTAGGATTGGAGAGTGCATTTTGGAGGCGGAGCAATGAAGAGAGGGGTGGGTTTGATTGGGTTGATTTCAAGTGTCAACAATGTCCAACAGCATTATTGAAAAACAACTTACTCCTCCTTTAACATTAAAAATTGTCATAATTTAGAAATAAGTCATTTCTCCTACCCTTATTTTATTCTCTGATTTGAACGCTGTTTTAGGGGCGTGTCTGCTGTGAGACTTCACTGTCAACGCCCACTGCTGTGATTGGCTGACATATTTGCATATGAAATAGCTAAGTATTACTCTCTTGAAAAGCGATTGTAAAGGGAGCGTTCTTTGATCGCTTCTATACATAATTTAATCATCGTTTAAATAACAGATTATATTCATTCTACTAAGAGAAACAACGTGAAGTTGAGCGTTTACCAAAGAATCCACAGTGAAATGTACTGAATACAAATAAATAAAGCTCAACTTAGACATTGTTGAAAATAAATAACCATATTCCTGCATTAGGATCCTCTGGCTGGTGTTATTTTTAGTCCAGTGAGTCCTATGTTCTTCTCTGTTCTTCATCTCAAGTAGGTGTTGATTTTCTTCTGCAGAGGTGGTCTATCCTCTATCTATTACGTCATAAAGAGTCACATTCCAGGATCAGTCATTTGCTGGGCTTGGAAACATTAAAAGCCGTTTTTGGACTAACAAGGACGTTTTCAGTTCTGGATATTCTTGTAGTTTGATGACCTCTTGTATATCAAAAGCTCAAGGAAAATTTGATTTTTCAGTTCATGACCCTTTTAAAGAATATCTTGTTTGTAAGAATAAGTAGCTCATGGTAACAAATTAGTAACAATAGATGAAGTAAGCTGACAAATGCAAGTATTTTGAATCCATTCGACTGTTGATTTTATTGCTGTTTTAAGTTGAAAATCAGGATTTTTATTGATTGAGAATTCATTCACAGGAGGAACTGAAAATAAAAAATATGGATTTCATTCAGAAAACCAACGACTTGAAGAAGGAGGTTCAGCAGTTTAAGGAAGCTGTGATCTCTTATAAAGTAAGTGTGATTAACAGATATATATAAGGGTTTGAACAAGATGGAAAAGGCAAGTTCTTATTGCTGATAACAAATAAATAATTAACAACAAACGTGCGCTAGTTGAATAAAAAGTAGGGGCCTTGTGCCACACGCTGCTGCTGAGTTTGAGTCCCGGCTCGCGGTCCTGTTCCTCTCTCCTCTTCCATTGTTTCTTGTCTATATCTGTACTATCAAAATAAAGTTGAAAAAGTTAATGGGATAGTATTTGGAGATGTGTTTGCGTCTATATTGAATAAAATAAATCCTTGATCACTTGACTGAAACAAACAGCAACGTTTCCATATTCATGAAGCCACTGTGTTTTTCACTGTATGACCCATATAACCTTAACAAAGATCAATAAATACTGTAACAAATTTATTGTTCTTAATTAATTGATACATTAACCCTTGAGCGTCAGTTAAAAAAAGTTACACAAAACTTTTCTCATTTTAAAGGAAACCTTTGGTAGATTATTGTTGAAGTTAAAAAAAAAAGTTATAAAGTGAAAAAAGTTATAGAGGATTAAGTTTATTAAAATTATTTATCAATATTTTTATATAAAATATATTTTATGAATCACATTGAACTCTAAATCTGCTAGAAAATCAAAGCCATAAATCTAAACAACTTGTGTTCCAAATTTTGAGGTTAATATCTCAAAAAATGGAACGAGGGTTACATACGTAACCAAGACGTTCCCTTTCGGTCGGTCACGTTCGACGTACGTCAGTAGTGACCGACGAATTGGGATCCCAAATAAAGCGCCACAGTTACGAAAACCCTTCCAGTGCCCAGCGCAAGCTCTAGCCACCCGTTGCACCAACTGGAATGGTGAAGGGGGCGAGCTTACGCCAAGAGAGTCTACTGCCATTACCGAAATACCCACTAAGTAAACTAAACTACACTGGGGTAGCAAACCCGTAGGGGACGCTGCGGAGGCCACAACCTACCCAGTAGGGGAGGAATTTATGTGGAGAATACACATATGGACTGGCCCGGGGGGGCAGTACGCATATGAAGTTCCTGGGACGGCTGGCTCCACCTGGAAAGGGGGAGACACGTCTGACAGGTGACAACAGAGCTGGCTCTGCTAAGGGAAAGACACGGGCTCACCGTAGGGACAACATATGGAACCCAGCCAACAGACAACGTCAGTGACGGATGTTGGCCTGGCATCAGACACGCCATCAGACACTGGCATCAGTGGGCTCTCAACCCGAACAGGCAAGGCACGCCCTGGGATTCGTACGCCAGGGCGATGGCATCCACTATCCAGTGGGCCATCCTCTGCTTGGAGACAGCCTTTCCCTTCTGCTGGCCTCCGTAACAGACGAAGAGCTGATCTGAGGTCCTGAAGCTTCGCGTTCTGTCTACGCACGCAGAGCGCGGACGGGACAGAGTGAAGCTAGGGCTGGGTCTGCCTCCTCCGAAGGCAGCGTTTGCAGGTTCACTACCTGATCTCTGAAGGGAGTGGTAGGAACCTTGGGCACATATCCGGGCCGGGGTCTCAGGATGACGTGAGAGTCACCGGGCCCGAATTCTAGGCACGATTCGTTGACCGAAAATGCGTGCAGATCCCCTACCCTCTTAAGCGAAGCCAATGCAACCAGGAGGACGGTCTTGAGAGACAGTACTTTTAACTCGACTGATTGCAAAGGTTCGAAGGGATGACCCCGGAGAGATGTAAGAACCAGGGTCAGATCCCAAGGAGGGGCTGTCGTGAGGAGCATCAGGTCCGAGTGGGCCAATACAGAGCCACTAACAAAACCTGCTCCTCATCCTCCCTGACCTTGCACAGGAGCTGTGCGAGAAGGCTCACTGGGGGAAACGCATATTTGCGCAGACCCGGGGACAAGCTGTGTGCAAGGGCATCCGTGCCGAGCGTGCCACCGGTCAGGGAATAAAACCACTGGAAGTGGGCAGTTTCTGGGGAGGCAAACAGGACTACCTGGGCCTCGCCGAAGTGCTGCCAGATCAGCTGGACCTCCTGGGGATGGAGCCGCCACTCGCCCGCAAGTGGCGGCTGCTGTGAGAGCTCGTCGGCTGCACGGTTGAGCACACCTGGGACATGAATGGCATGAAGCGACCTCAGACGCTTCTGACTCCATAGCAAGAGATGGCGGGCGAGTTGCGATTTGCGACGGAAACGTAGGCCATCCTGATGGTGGCAGAGGCATCTGTGTTGGACCACAGCGTGCCTGGACACTTGTTCGAGGGGCACTCCCGCCCGCAAGAACGAAGGGTCCGACCACCGGACGAGGGTGCGACGGCAGCTTGGTGTCACAGGGACATGAGAGGAGAGGAGCTGGTCACAACATGTTTGCGATGCACTAGAGGAGTGGGGGGCCCACGGAGAATGGCTCGGCGGGTATTGCCCCACTGTGATCCTCTGGTCACCCAGGCTTATTAACCAAAGTAGTATTTTTCTGATTCAGAAAAATAAACTAGATCGGGGAATAAGTGAGGGGACTCCACCTCATTAAAGGCGCTCAAGTCTCGACCGTGCATCTAGAGCGCCAGACAACGCGCTGGTTTGCCATGGCAACGCGCACTGTCAGCCGGCAGCTCAACGGCACACGGCGTGCTGAGCACTCAAGCCCTTACGAGAAAGGCAAGACAGACAACGTGCCGACGTGGGCATATTCTCATAAGAGAATATGAACCAACCACAAACACAGTCTCAGCACGCTAAGCAGACATGAGAGAAAGTGATTGTGGCCGTCAGTGAGGATAGGAAACGACCGCCTCCAGAAACTCACAGACTGAATGGCGTCTTAAAAAAAAACAGTGTCTGTCTGTGAAGCTCTTTTAGAAGCTTTTGTTCTTTGTGCCGAAGCACACAGGGAACAGCCGCGATGTGACTGCAGGTACACTTTTCACTCCCTGAGTCACATACACAGAGGAACCGGCCCAAATCGCAAACCAAGCGGGGCTAATAATGCTGTGAAAACAGCAGTTGAGAGCTGTATAACAGCTCGGAAAGCTCACTCTGGGAAAGCTCGCAGCCTCACTGTATGGTGCCATAATGCCAGCACTGTAGAACGAAAGCTCTTCAAAGGCTTGAGAAGTCACTCTCAGTCTAATAGCAGGAACACACAGGTTGGCTCCGAAGCGAAAGAGTGCGATTGCATCTGCTTCCTATTTATATACACTTGTCGGAGGCGGTGCACATTATGCAAATATCGCATGCCAATTTCATTGGCTTGTTTTAGTTCACTCGAAGCTGATAGGGCTCTCTAGCGATATCCCGATTCGTCGGTCACTACTGACGTACGTCGAACGTGACCGACTGAAAGGGAACTCCGCTGATGCAAACAGTGGTTGGATTTGTGATTTGCAGTAGTTTTTCTCTCTCAAAATATTACAAGCACACATATAAATCACACTTTTGCATCCACACCAACACACCCACACAATTATAGCATAATTTATCCAATTTGCTCTATAATATTCAAAAGCAGAAAACAAGAATAAAGTGACTATTTGCTTTATAGGTCAAACCTAAGAAAATGGCACCATCTGGTTAAAAAAAAAAGTAAAAATTGTAATTTTAAATCCTAGCCAGCAGAATGAAAGCCTATTAACAAAGACTGCATCATTTTATAGTTAAATGGCCCTGTGATTAAAACTTGCAGTTTCAATAGGGGCATTTTTGTCCTTAAGGTCCTGAAAGGGAACTATTTGTGTTACCAGTCTAAAATAGATTTATTAAAGGAAATGAGGGTGAAATAATAAAATTCCAATAAATATACACACTTGTGCCAAACTGTATGCAGTTGGCATTAACACAAGCAAAATGATTTAAAAAAAAAAAAAAAAAAAAAAGACAAATGTCCATAAGGACACACAAGGGTAGCTAATGTTAACTAATGGGACTCAATCGTAAAGTGCTATCAGTTTTTACAAATGTTTCAGCTAGATAATGTTTCCTGGTCCAGTGTGTCAGAAGTTGTGTTGTGTGTGTGTGTGTGTGTGTGTGTGTCTGTGTGTGTGTGTGTGTGTGTGTGTGTGTGTGTGTGTGTGTGTGACAGCGCTCTGCACAGGCAGCAGTGGAGCACAGCGACAACATCTTCACTGAGATCATCTGCTCCATTCAGAAGAGACAAGATGAGGTGAGGGAGAACATCAGAGCTCAGGAGAACAAGGAGGTACGAGATACAGAGAATCACATAAAAACACTGGAGAAGGAGATCTGTTTACTACAGAAGGAGAACCGTAAACTGGAGCAGCTTTTAGAGACAGAGGATCATGTTTATTTCTTCCAGGTGTCAAAAACTTCTAGAGGATAGCTTACTTGTTCATGAAATGCTGCACTGTTGATTCTGTTATACTCTTCATTATTATTATTATTTACAAACCCGATTCCAAAAAAGTTGGGACACTGTACAAATTGTGAATAAAACAGAATGCAATGATGTGGAAGTTTCAAATTTCAATATTTTATTCAGATACAACATAGATGACTATCAAATGTTTAAACTGAGAAAATCATTTTAAGGGAAAATAATTTTGATTTTAAATTTCATGGCATCAACACTCTCAAAAAAGTTGGGACAAGGCCATGTTTACCACTGTGTGGCATCCCCTCTTCTTTTTATAACAGTCTGCAAACGTCTGGGGACTGAGGAGACAAGTTGCTCAAGTTTAGGAATAGGAATGTTGTCCCATTCTGTCTAATACAGGCTTCTAGTTGCTCAACTGTCTTAGGTCTTCTTTGTCGTCTCTTCCTCTTTATGATGCACCAACTGTTCTATGGTGAAAGATCTGGACTGCAGGCTGGCCATTTCAGTACCCGGATCCTCCTACGCAGCCATGATGTTGTAATTGATGCAGTATGTGGTCTGCCATTGTCATGTGGAAATGCAAGGTCTTCCCTGAAAGAGACGCGTCTGGATGGGCAGCATATGTTTTCTAGAACTTGGATATACCTTTCAGCATTGATGGTGCCTTTCCAGATGCTGTAAGCGCCCATGCCTCACACACTCATGCAACCCATACCATCAGAGATGCAGGCGTCCTGAACTGAGCGCTGATAACAACTTGGTTGTCCTTGTCCCTCTTAGCACAGATGACATGGCGTCCCAGTTTTTCCAAAAGAACGTCAAATTTTGATTCGTCTGACCACAGAACAGTTTTCCACTTTGTCACAGTCCATTTTAAATGAGCCTTGGCCCAGAGAAAACGCCTGCGCTTCTGGATCAGGCTTCTTTTTTGACCTATAGAGTTTTTAGCCGGCAACGGTGAATGGCACGTTGATTGTGTTCACCGACAATGTTTTCTGGAAGTATTCCTGAGCCCATGTTGTGATTTCCATTACAGTACCATTCCTGTATGTGATGCAGTGCCGTCTAAGGGCCCGAAGATCAACGGGCATCAGTAAGGTTTTCCCGGCCTTGACCCTTACGCACAGAGATTGTTCAGATTCTCTGAATCTTGGATGATATTATGCACTGTAGATGATAATAACTTCAAACTCTCTGCAATTTTTCTCTGAGAAACTCCTTTCTGATATTGCTCCACTATTTTTGGCCGCAGCATTGGGGGAATGGTGATCCTCTGCCCATCTTGACTTCTGAGAGACACTGCCACTCTGAGAGGCTCTTTTATACCCAATCATGTTGCCAATTGACCTAATAAGTTGCAAATTGGTCTCCAGCTGTTTCTTATATGCATTCAACTTTTCCGGCTCTTATTGCTACCTGTCCCAACTTTTTTGGAATGTGTAGCTCTCAGAAATCCAAAATGACCAATTTTGCATGACATTTCAAAATGTCATTTGATATGTTACTATATCTATTGTGACTAAAATATAAGTTTATGAGATTTGTAAATTATTGCATTCCTTTTTTATTCACAATTTGTACAGTGTCCCAACTTTTTTGGAATCTGGTTTGTATTATTACTACTAATTGTTTTTTTTTGTTGTTGTTTTTTTTGCTTAAATTGCAGAATAACTCTCTCTCTCTTGGAATTTTACAATACAATTCATCCAGAGATGTTAATAACCTGACATTTGAGAGAGCAAAACAATCTCTCTCTGCGATGAAAAGCCAGCTGGATGAAGTCTGTGAGGAGCACATGGGCAGAATATTAAGCAAACGTGTAATAAAAATAACCCATGCGAAAAGTAAGTACATTTTCTAATTAAAAATGGATCATTTAAAAGGGGCTATATGTAGAATTCATAAACTCATGTTATTAGTTATTACTGCTTGTGCTCATGTAACGTACAAGAGACTGAACGTGATTCAATGCCCTGATATACTTCTTTTTCATTCTTCATTTCATGTGTCACAGAACGGAAGAGAGAACCAGAGATGGATTCAGTTGAATCTGTGGTGGAACAGCTTTCGTAAGTTTTGAAAATAGAAATAAAACCTTGTTTCTAAAAATGTGTTTTGATTGAGAAGTTTATTAAATAAATGAAGCCCAAAATAAATGACCAAGTACAGATCCCAAACTTTTGAACGGTAGTGATTGTGCACATTTAGCAACTGTCAAATAATTTTTCATGTAAGATTGCTCCTTAAAATGTGTACTTTGATTGCAGGGACAATAATGATGACTCCGAAGACTCCACAGACATTGAAGACTCCACAGACACGATTTACATAGAGAGCAGTTTCCCTGACAGCCTTGAAAGCATCTAGACATCATCATCATAATATTCCTAGATCACAATAAGGCACCAACATTGGAGATGGTCTGCATCTATAGGACCTTTATTGGCTGTTTTTTGTAATTGGTAATATGGCTTTAAAAACTGTGATTTGTAAGCAACCGTACCTTTTCCCAGTCAGTCACCATTGCACACACAGTTCCATAAGCTACAGAGAAAGATGCCTTTATTTGTGTTGTGAAAATTTTTCCAGAACATTCAAATTGGACGATGAATTGTTTGGTGGAGCCACACAAAATATTGTCAAATTCCAGCACTAGGTGGTGCTATAACAGAAATGTTCTCATAATTCTGCAACCATTTTATGATGGAAGTTGAAGACCATCATTCCATTTCTTTGTCATAGATGTGTTTACACATCCTTATTGGTCCAAAGATCATCTGTACAAACCAACAAAAATCAAATGCTCCAATTTCAACTAAGTCATGTATATAATTTGTGTTGACTTCAAATTTTGTGATAGTCAGCCATGAGGTGGCGCTACAATAAGGGAATGTTAGACCTATTATGGGGTGTTCACACCAGATGCGACTTGCGCAAATAAATCGAGCGTAGTTGGGCACTTGAACATTTTGAGTTTACCGCTTCTTCGCGCGTAAATTTCACTTCACAACAGACACAAACTCTTCCACTTCTTTCTGCACACTTCCTCTGAATAAACACATCAACTCGTCAGCGGGAAAGTAGTTGTAAAAGACGGAGAATAAGCTCAATTTACCGGCTTTAGCTAGCTTGTAGTCTCAATATGTATATATATGTATATATTTATAGCTCAAATTGAGTAAAGAGCGTTTTTTACAACTTACAAGATTGTCCGACCTCCTCACTCACTTTCTTCCGAGCAAGATCCTTTTTATTCCTGTTTCTATAAAACGAATCTGTATCGTACAGCTCCGGGTTTCCACATACAGCGACGATGATTTTTTCCTCCATTGTTGTTTCGGATTTCTGCTCCGCTCGCTACAATCGTAATCACGCACTACTATAACAGCTCCTGATTGGTTAACGCTGTGCGAATATTCGTCAAAGTTCAGATTTTTCAACTTCGTAATTCGCACGAATCATACGTTACGTGTGTCAAACACCTGAATCGTGTCATCCGCGCCGCAGGATGTCTATCGTGTCTTTGCATTGACTTAACATGTAAATCACTCGCGCTTAATGCTTCATTCGCGTCTGGTGTGAACGCACCATTAGGCTTGTTCAGACCGATCGCCGCATGACATCACAGTACCGCGAGAGCGACTGGAGAGCAGACGACTCTTTTGAATCGCTCTCGCGGTACTTTGATGTCATACGTGATCGGTCTGCGCAGCACCGATGCATCTCGAACAAGCCTTTTTTTTCCGTCTCGAACAAGCCTATTTTGTGTTTGCAAACAGCGATGATGGGGTTTTTTTGTGGGCGGAGCCTACCAGATGGCAGAAAGTGACAGTTCTGCAGTAGCAATCTGTGTAGGCCACGGAATAAAAGAATTACAAAAAAATAATTTTGAGTTTCTCACACTTCTGACTTTTTTTTGAGTTTATATCTCACAATTCTTATAAAGAAAAACAGAATTGTGAGATACACTCGTTATTCTTTTTTCCCTCAGAATTGCAAGTTTATCTCCTGCAATTCTGACCTTTCCCCCTCAGAATTGTGATATAAACTCACAATTGTGAATTATAAAGTCCGAACTGGGGAGGCAATAAATGCAAATGCAAGCCAAAAAGTCAGAATTGTGAGATATGTATAGGCTATGTATAAAAGTTATCAATGTAAAATGTTATAGGTTTACTGTAAATATTACTCCATGCAGTAAATGCTATGTGTGTATGTCCCCTATGAACTGCATATGAGAATATTACTTCTGCCTTGGGAAAAATTATATATTTTAATAACAAACTAAAAAAGACTATTTAGCGTTTTTTTTTTCCTTTCTTTTTTTCTTGCAATATGCAAATTGACTTAAAATTGTGTTCAATAATACCATTCAAATGTTAAAAACCCCTTAAAAAGTAGTAACTGGCCTGACCCAGCAGGAGGAGCCGGTCTGTCTCTGAAGACACGCTAGTGAAGGTAGATTGGTAAGATTACAAAACTCCATTTTACTGCTGTATTTAGAGCTAATAAAATACAATTCAAGAGCAAGAACAAGTCACTATATTCACATTATTAGATGAAGTGAGATGTTAACACACTTTCATCCAACAGGATCTTAAATGGCACAGAAACTTCTTAATTCCCAGGACAATCATTGCTCGTTTATTTTAACACTCATTACAGAGAAAACTCCACATGGATTTAGTATTACATCTGCAGAAAGCTTCAGGTGTAGAAAAGACTGGTCCGAGCAATTGCTCATAGAGACAAGGGGGTGGGCTCATTTTACTCAGGCAACCAATCAGTCTATCAGGATAATTTTAAAGCTATCAAGCCACGCCCTAGCAACCATAGAGAGCACCTTAGTAACAACTCCATAGACTTCCTGTGAAAAAGATGAAATCTGAAAATAAAACTGAATATCTTTGGATAGAAGTGTCATAGAAACATGTGGGTGGGCTTATTTGACTCGGGGCAGCAAACTGCCAATCACACATCACTTTAAAGACTTCATAGCCATGCCCTAGCAACCATTTAGAGCACCCTAGCAACCCAAAGCATAGAAGGATATCTTCAAATCTGAATATCATAGAGGCATGGGGGTTGGTTTATATCATTCATACTGGCAGCACCTTTGGAGTATCATCATTGGCAGCTGCCAAGCCGCTCCCTAGCAGCCAAATGGAGTACCCTAGCAACCGTTTAACAAGACCTGTATCTCTGCATCAGAACATCGTAGAGACATGGTGGTTGTCTCTTTTTACTCATGCTAGCAAACTGGACTTCCAACATGCTACACATGCTAGCAGTGATTAGCTAAGTGCTAAAGTGGGCTGAGAACATGCTAAGAACTCTATAGAAACTCCATAGTAACTATCTGTGATAACTACCAAACCACCTAGTAACACCATAGCAAACACCCAGGTTACCATAGCAACCGCCTAGCAACTGTCCAGAACACCCTAGCAACACCGTAGTGACCACCCCAAGTACCTTAGCAAACTGCCTAGCAACCACCCAGGTTACCATAGCAACCACCTAGCAACCGTCCAGAACACCCTAGCAACCATCTAGCAAGACCGTAGGAACCACCCCAAGTACCTTAGCAACTGCCTAGCACCCCTAGCAACCACCCAGGTTACCATAGCAACCGCCTAGCAACTGTCCAGAACACCCTAGCAACCGCATAGCAACACCGTAGCAACCACCCCAAGTACCTTAGCAACTGCCTAGCAACACCCTAGCAACCACCCAGGTTACCATAGCAACCGCCTTGCAAACACCCAGGTTACCATAGCAACCGCCTAGCAACCACCCAGAACATCCTAGCAACCGCCTATCAACCACCCAGAACACCTTAGCAATTGCCTAGAAACACCCTAGCAACCAAGGGCGAATTTTGCCCTGCAAGCCCATTCACATTTTCTTCAGGAAAATCTAGTTGGTACACTTTCCATGTATGTGTGTCCTTTGGTCCTTAAAATATGATCTTTGATTGCAGGGACGAGTTGAGGCTGAAATGCTTCCTGGTATATATTATGACCTTCAAAACATCTGGACATCATCCTCTTTGCTATTGTAAAATAAAATTTGTTACAGCACCAAATTGGAGATGGTCTTCATTAGTGCTGGGCATTTTGACAGGTTTTTTTAAGATCTGGCGGTTTCACGGTATGTCACATTTTTTTTTGCACTGGACCTTTATTTTGGCATATTTTACTGTCAGGAGTACAGGGAATATATTTATATAACATTGACGAGGATTCGATTAGAACTACAAAGTGTTTTAAAAATTACAAGTATGGTGGATGTGCGAGAGGTTATATAGTCTTAGATATAATCGCTATCTAATTTAACAAAAATATTTATTCAGTGTTATTCCACAGTTATGTTTCACCTGCAACAGCATTGTGAACTTTATAAAGATATTTGATCATTAACTTTTAAAGCATCATTTTGCAAATACATGAGGATAGTCTCCGCATGAAAGACCCATTGAAAGTATGTACTTTTTCTTCACAAAAACAGTACATACTTTTATGGCATGTAAGTAGGCGAATGGTCTACTTTCACTTTGTGAAGCACTTCTGTTTTGAATACACACCGATCAGGCATAACATTTGAGCACTGACAGGTGAAGTGAATAACACTGATCATCTCTTCATCACGGCACCTGTTTAGTGGGTGGATATATTAGGCAGCAAGTGAACATTTTGTCCTCAAAGTTTGTGTTAGAAGCAGGAAAAAATGGACACGCGTAAGGATTTGAGCGAGTTTGACAAGAGCCAAACTGTGATGGCTAACGACTGGGTCAGAGCATCTCCCAAAACGCAGCTCTTTGGGTTTTTCCCGTCTGCAGTGGTCAGTATCTATCAAAAGTGCTCCAGGAAGGAACAGTGGTGAACCGGAGACAGGTCTGACGGCCGAGGCTCATTGAAGGCTGACCCGTGTGGTCCGATCCAACAGACGAGATACTGTAGCTCAAATTGCTCCAGAAGTTAATGCTGGTTCTGATTAGAAAGGTGTCAGAATACACAGAGCATCAGTTTGTTGTGTATGGAGGCTGCATAGATGCAGACCAGTCAGGGTGTCCATGCTGACCCCTGTCCACCGCCGAAAGGGCAACAGGGACACGTTAGCCATCAGAACTGGACCGGGCAATGGAAGAAGGTGGCCTGGTCTGATAAATCAGGTGGATGGCCTGGTGCGTGTGCGTCTCTTACCTGGGGAACACATGGCACCAGGATGCACTATGGGAAGAAGCAGCCTTCGGAGGCAGTGTGATGCTTTGGGCATGTTCTGCTGGGAAACCTTGGGTCATGCCATCCATGTGGATGTTACTTTGACACGTACCACCTACCTAAGCATGTGCAGACCATTACACCCTTTCAGGAAACGGTATTCCCTGGTGGCTGTGGCCTTTCAGCAGGATAATGCCTCCTGACACAAAGCAAAAATGGTTCAGGAATGGTTTGAGGAGCACAACAACGAGTTGAGGTGTTGACTTGGCCTCCAAATTCCCCAGAATCTCAATCCAATCGAGCATCTGTGGGATGTGCTGAACAAACAAGTCCAATCCATGGAGGCTCCACCTCACAACTTACAGGACTTAAAGGATCTGCTGCTAACATCTTGGTGCAGATACCACAGCACACCTTCAGGAGTCTAGAGGAGTCCACGCCTCGACGGGTCAGGGCTGTTTTGGCAACACATTATTAGGAAGCCTGATCGGTGTACAACTCTTATGTACATTTTCAAGTCACCCTCATTTAAATAGCAGCTTTACAGGGATAATAGGAAATTAGAGTACAAAGATAGTTTTGGCTGTACAGTATCTCTAGAACAAAGTCATTATCCAGCTTAAGTGCTCTCTTAAGCTTAAGTTGTTGTGCTGAACGCTGTTATTGGAAACTCCCGCGTTGAAGGCAGAAGTAGTTCAGCACTAGTGTTCAGGTTGTATCAGGTAGAATTGGGCACTGCCTCTTTAACAGCAACCCACTCTTTCCTGTTCAGTTTCCTTCTTCTGCAGAAAACATGAATCATTCACTGTTCCATTTCTGTTGCTCATTTGCGTTATTTTATCATCTTCATTAACACGGTTGACAGTGGAGTGACTGACACTGGTCCAAGACAGAGGTAATGAAAGTGTGTTTGTGTGTCGAGATGAAAAATAAAAGGTATTTATCTACACTCCAGCTCAGAAAGTTGTTAGGGCTGTATTGTTTTAATTGTTGAGTATTAGATATACAAAAAAGAGCTTTTACCACTACTGAACCTGACAAACATGGCAGACAACACTACATACATTAAGTGACTCAACTCTTGTGAGAGAATGCTTTGAGAATTGAGCATTTACTGTAGAATTGGGTGTATTTACAGTAGGGGAAATGTGTGTCTGAATTTTACATTTATATGTAGTGCTTTTCTTAGGATGGTGCAGACATAGGGCCTAGGAAATATAGTGAGATATATAGTAAAACTTGAGAAACATCCAGAATCAGGAAATAATGGTTCATTCTTTTTACTTTCATTTTCATTTCATTACCTTTCTGATTTCAGAAGATTGTAGACTCCTGTTTTTCTACAGTGAATCTTCCTCAGGGCTTGAAAACACCAAAATGGCAGAATCTGTCTTTGATCCTGAAGGTCCTTTAAACTGCCCAATCTGTCTGAATCTGTTTAAGGATCCAGTGACGACTTCTTGTGGTCACAGTTTCTGTAGAGACTGTATTAATAGCTTCTGGGATCAAGAAGCTAATCAAGGTGTTTGCAGCTGCCCAACATGCAGGAGGAGATTCAACAAAAGACCAGCTCTCAGCAAAAGCAAGGTACTAGCTGATATTTTAGAGGGAATGAAGCGGGAAGCTCCAGCTGGACCTGGAGACGTGACGTGTGATGTTTGCAAAGGAAGAAAAGTGAAAGCCATCAAGTCTTGTTTGGTTTGTATGGCTTCCTACTGCCAAACTCACATCCGTCCTCATCTGGAGTCTAAAGCTTTTAAAATACACAAGCTGGTTGAAGCTTCCCCAAATCTCCAGCAGCAGATCTGCCCTCAACATCATAAAGCTCTGGAGGTTTACTGCTATAATGACCAGAAGTGTGTTTGTGTGGTTTGTATGTGGAATGAACACAGTGGACATAAAACAGTTTCTGCTGCAGATGCGATGGCAAAAAAACAGGTAAGACCTCAAAGACCACATCTAATCTTACCTGTAAGATAAATAATTGGGATATTAAAGGGGTCATGAACTGTGTTTTATTGATTTATAATGTTTCCTGTGGTGCACCTATGTTAGTATGCTTTTTACATCAAAAATGGTCGTCAAGTCAAGTCACCTTTATTTATATAGCGCTTTTTACAATGTGATTGTGTCAAAAGCCTTTACATTGATACTGGGATATATTTTGCGCACAGCAGCTCTGTCAATAGGTCAATGCAGGCAGATCAAAGCACTGTTGAATAATGTCAGAATACTATGAATATCAATGTCAGTGTCCCCAACTAAGCAAGCCAAAGGCGACAGCGCAAGGAACCCAAACTCCACCAGTGACATCAAGTGCAACAGGTGGCAAATAGGTTTAAAATGGAGAAAAAACCTTGGGAGAAACCAGGCTTAGTCGTGGGGGGCCAGTTCTCCTCTGGCGAACAGTGCTTTTGTTACGATCAGGTTGCTATCATAAGTCTGATAGGATCACAACAATCAAAGTATTATTTCATCCATCCATTGAGGATCGTATTCATCACGCCGGTATGGACGGTTTGTTGAGGAACTGTGGCACTGGCTGTCGTGTTGATGATGTCTTCACAATGGATGATCTAGTCGACTCGATCTCTCTGCTGATACTCAGGGCTGCGTTGTGGTCGTGTCAAGGCACACAGTCCTTGGTCTCAGCTGGATACGGCCCGGATCCGGTTGACTAGGTAAACCTCGGGATACAGAAAGACTTATTTTAGCATAGATGCCATTCTTTTTCTGAATGTAACGAGTACATCGTTGTTATAGGACGTGTTCCCGGGTTCCGGCTGAACTAATTTATGCAGCCTAATTATCCTTTAACGGATTTGAAAACATAAGTTTTCAAAATGACTTATTTCAAGTCACCTTTATTTATATAGCGATTTTTACAATGCAGATTGTGTTAAAGCAGCTTTACAGTGATAACTGGTACATAATTAATTTTGGCTGCCACAGCAGCTCTTAATGAATGGTGTTCAATGCAGGCAGATCAGAAGCACTGTTGTGTCACATGTTCAAGTCACAATTGTCAAGTGTCCCCACTAAGCAAGCCAAGGCGACACGGCAAGGAACCCAAACTCCAACAGGTGGACATCAGGTGGCAATAGATGACAATAGGAGTTAAAATGGAGAAAAAAACCTGGAGAAACCCAGGCTTAGTCGGGGGGCTAAGTATTCAAAGTATTTATTTTCATCCATCCAGTTGAGGATTGTATTCATCACGCCGTATGGACGGTCTGTTGAGGAACTGTGCTACTGGCTGTCGTGTCAAGGCGCCAGTCCTCTCTGTCTCATCTGGATCGGCCCGGGATCTGGTGACTACGGTAAACCTCGGGATAAACAGAAAGACTATTAGCGTAGATGCCCTTCTTTTTCTGATGTAACGCTACATCTGGTGTTATAGGAAGTGTTCCCCCGGTTCCGGCTGACCTATTTTTTTTGCAGCCTAATAATCCTTTAAACGGATTTGAAAATAAAATTGATAATGTGTTATGTGTATGCCAGGTTAAAGATATGTGTTTTTAGTCTAGATTTAAACTGACAGAGTGTGTCTTCATCCCGAACAATGCAGGAAGATGTTCCAGAGTTTAGGTGCCAAATAGAGAGGATCCTACCACCTGTGGTTGATTTTGATATTCTAGGTATTATCAGCTGGCCTGATGCTGAGAATCTCAATAGACATGAAGGACTATAATGCATTAAGAGCTCACTTAGGTACTGGGAGCTAAACCATTTAGTGCTTGTAAGTAATTAGCAGATTTTTAAAATGTTAACGATGTTTAACAGGAAGCCAATGCGTGATGACAGAACTGGACTATATGGTCATACTTCCTAGTTCTAGTAAGACTCTAGCTGCTGCATTTTGTACGAGCTGTAGTTTATTTTATCAAGCGGCAGAACAACCACCCAGTAGAGCGTTACAGTAATCTAGCCTTGAGGTCATGAACGCATAAATTAACTGTTCTGTAAATGCCCACTGCTGTGATTGGCTGATATCATTGCATATGAAATAGCTAAGTATTACTCTCTTGAAAACTTTTAGCATGTTTTACTATTACAGCTCTCAAGTTTAATTAATAATGAAAAGTGCTACGTTACATTTAGATTGTAGCTTTATATTTAGATTTTGGCATGAAAGGTTGGCAGTGATGACATTGTAGTCGATCACAGACATGTTGTTGAGCTCATGAAAGCAGTGATCTCTTCTCCTCATTGAAACTCAATTTCTGCACACTAATGAATGTTTTCATCATAACTAACAGTGAAAACACAATGTAACTAAGAGATTTGTTGAATAAAATGGGCGCGAGTCCAGAACTCAGTCACTGATAAACTCTGTTTGACTGACAGCTCCAGTGATTGTAAAGGGAGCATTCTTTGATCGTTTTCTATATATAATTTAATCATAAGCCCACACGGTCGGTTGCATGATTGTCTGCTGTGAATAAAATGACACATGCTTGGAATAGGAAGATGAATATGCTATATAGTTGAAATTGTTTTTTTGCATTTTTATCTCATTGTCATTTTAAAAATGGGGAATTTAGTGGAAATTAGTTAATGCAGCCTTTTATTTACAGAATAGCCTACTACATGAGGTAAGCATGAAGCTGCTTTGTTTATATTTTTAATATAATTGTATATAATTTCAGGTATTGCACACCTGTTGCTGTCAGAATAACTGCCCATTTGTGCTTTATTTCTCTTTCTCCTTTTTGATCTTCCCATCACTGTAGTAGAGCAGTGATAAAAATAGTTTCGAACATTTCAATAATATATATATCTTTAAAATGCATGCAAATAAGCTCAGCATTTATCATACTGTGCTCCGAAGTGACCAAAAAGGATTTCAACAGTGAATTTGGTATTGATCTCTTCTTGTAAACTCACAGATGTGAATTCGGACGGCAATTATTACCACACAACCTTGGTGTTTGTCAAAAACAGTAGGTACTTTGGCCAGGGATTTTTACGCAGGTGGTCGGACGGACGGCAATAAAATCACAGACTACCGTCTGTAAATGGTGAAAATACCTTGCGTCCCACTGAGAAACGATTACCATCCGAATAGGGCTTATAGTTTAAATAACAGGTTATTTTCATCCTACTAAGAGAAACAAGGTGAAGTTGAGCGTTTAGTCACTGATTTGATTTACTGACACACAGACAAAGATCATGTGACTGTACATGAATCATTAATATCAATCAGGCATTAGAATGAACACAGTTACTGACATGTTGTTGCATTACTGTCGAGTTCATATCGTAAAAGTCTGAAATGTGATTGATTTACCAAAGACCCACAGTGAAATGAACGAATACAAATAAATAAGCTCAACTGAAAATAATACATATTCCTGCATTAGGATCCTTTGAAAGGTAATGTTATTTTAGTCCTGTATCGCTCTTCTCTCCTCCTCATCTCACTAACACACCAGTGGGCGGGGCTAATGCTGCAATGATGAAGTAGGCTTGAATTTCTTCTGTGGAGGCGGAGTTTCACCCATCTATTCCAGGATCAGTCGTTCTCTGGGTCTGGTGTCAATAAAAGCTTTTATTGGACTAACAAGGAAGTTTTAGTTCTGAAACTTACAGGATGAACTCTTATATATCAAAAGCTCAAGGAAAAGTTGATTTCTCAGTTCATGACCCTTTTAAAGAATATCTTAATAACTGTTGATTTTATTGTGTTATTTTAAGTTGCTGAAAATCAGTATTCTTATTGACTGAAAATTCATTCACAGGAGGAACTGAAAATAGTAAAGGAGGATTTCATGCAGAAAATCAACAACATGGACAAGGAGGTTCATCAGTTTAGGAAAGCTGTGATCTCTTATAAAGTAAGTGAGGTAACACTTTAGAATACTGATCCTTCAATAACGAATAACTACACAGGAACAAATGAATAATGCATTATTAACACTCTAGTAACTAACTAACAATAAACTCTGATGAATGAATTAGTAAGTAATAGTGCTCAGTTGAAGGTGGTAGTTCACTATTAACTAATCAGTAACTACTGTTTTTTTTCATTCCTCCCAGAGAACTACTAAGAACTACTATATAAAGGTTCATAATTTACATGAATGATGCATAATGTATAATTAATTCTAAAGTAAAGGTCTTGGTAACCCACTAGTAATGACTGAAATATTACCAAATACTTAAGAAGGAATTATTAATTATTTGGATCAGTATTCTAAAGTGAAAAACATGATAACTCTCTAGTAACTACTGAAGTCCATTGTAAACTTATGAGGTTTTGAATGTTTTTTGTATAGTAATTCCTTATGATATATTTGGTAACACACTTGATTAATTACTCGTGGGTTACTATGATCTTCACTTTAGAATACTGATCCAAATAAGAGTAGTTACTTTAGAGTTTATAGTAACTCTTGAGTAATTACTATCCAATACTTTACAAAAACCTCATAGTTTACAATGACTTCAGTAGCTACTAGAGAGTTATCATGTTTCTCACTTTAGAATACTGATCCAAATAATTAGTAATTTTAAGGATTTGGTAATACTTCAGTCATTACTAGTGTGTTACCAAGACCTTTACTCTAGAATTAATTATACATTATTCATTTTCACATTATTATGAACCTGTATATAGTAGTTCTTAGCAGTTCTCTGGGAGGTATGAAAAACAGTAGTTACTGATTAGTTAATAGTGAACTACCACCTTCAATTGAGCACTATTACTTACTAATTCATTCATCAGAGTTACTTGTTAGTTAATAATAGTTACTAGAGTGTTAATAATACATTATTCATTTGTTCCTGTGTAGTTATTCATTAATGAAGGATCAGTATTCTAAAGTGTTACCATAAGTGAGATTAACAGCTATAAATGAGGGCTTGAAGGAAAGTTCTTATAGCTGATAACAAATGAATACTAACAATAAAGGTGCGCTGGTTGAATAAAAAGTAGTGCCCTTGTGCCATACACTGCTGCTGTGCCTCGAATGACAGGGTTTGATTCCTGGTTCGCGGTCCTGTTCCTCTCTCCTGTCCCATTGTTTCATGTCTATATCTACTGTACTATTAAAATAAAGTTGAAAAAGTTAATAGGATAGTGTTTGGAGATTTGTATTGCTCTTTGTCAGTTAATGTATTAACTAATGTGACCGAATCTTAAAGTGTTATCAGTTTTTACGATTGTTTTAGCTAGATAATGTTTCCTGGTCCAGTGTGTCAGAAGTTGTGTGTGTGTGTGTCTGTGTGTCTGTGTGTGTGTGTGTGACAGCGCTCTGCACAGGCAGCAGTGGAGCACAGCGACAAGATCTTCAGTAAGATCATCCGCTCCATTCAGAAGAGACAAGCTGAGGTGAGGGAGAACATCAGAGCTCAGGAGAACAAGGAGGTACAAGATGCAGAGAATCACATAAAGACACTGGAGAAGGAGATCTGTTTACTACAGGAGGAGAACCGTAAACTGGAGCCACTTTTACAGACAGAGGATCACGTTTACTTCTTCCAGGTGGCAAAAACATCTAGAGGATGGCTTGTTCATGAAATGCTGCACTGTTGATTCTGTTACTGTATTATTTATTGTTTTTTTCTTTTAATTGCAGAATAACTCTTTCTCTTCTGGAATTTTACAATACAATTCATCCAGAGATGTTAATAACCTGACATTTGAGAAAGTAGAGCAATCTCTCTCTGCGATGAAAAGCCAACTGGAAAAAATCTGTGAAGAGTTCATGGGCAGAATATTAAACAAAGATGAAATAACCTTCAGCCTCCCAAAAAGTAAGTACTTTCTTTCTTTCTTTCTTTCTTTCTTTTTTTTTTTTATTAAAAAAAGATAATTTAAAGGGGCTATAGAAACTCATGTTATTAGTTTAATATATATATATATATATAGATATATATATATATATATACACAGTGGGTAACGGAAAGTATTCAGACCCCTTTAAATTTTTCACGCTTGTTATATTGCAGCCATTTGCTAAAATCTTTAAGTTCATTTTTTTCCTCATTAATGTACACACAGCACCCATATTGACAGAAAAACACAGAATGTTGACATTTTTGCAGATTTATAAAAAGAAAAACTGAAATATCACATGGTCCTAAGTATTCAACCTTTGCTGTGACACTCATATATTTAACTCAGGTGCTGTCCATTTCTTCTGATCATCCTTGAGATGGTTCTACACTTCATTTGAGTCCAGCTGTGTTTGATTATCCTGATTGGACTTGATTAGGAAAGCCACACACCCTGTCTATATAACCTTACAGCTCACAGGCATGTCAGAGCAAATGAGAATCATGAGGTCAAAGGAACTGACTTTTCTACAACTTTCTCCAATCTCCCGAATGCATCTCTGGAGCTCAGCCACAGTGATCTTTGGGTTCTTCTTTACCTCTCTCACCAGGCTCTTCTCCCCCGATAGCTCAGTTTGGCCGGACGCCAGCTCTAGGAAGGTTCTGGTCGTCCCAAACGTCTTTCCATTTAAGGATTATGGAGGCCACGTGCTCTTTAGGACCTTAAATGAAGCAGAATTTTTTTTGTAACCTTGGCCAGATCTGTGCCTTGCCACAATTCTGTCTCTGAGCTCTTCAGGCGTTCCTTTGACCTCATGATTCTCATTTGCTCTGACATGCACTGTGACTGTAAGTTCTTATATAGACAGGTATGGCTTTCCTAATCAGTCAATCAGTATAATCAAACACAGCTGGACTCAAATGAAGGTGTAGAACCATCTCAAGGATGATCAGAAGAAATGGACGCACCTGAGTTAAATATATGAGTGTCACAGCAAAGGTCTGAATACTTAGGACCATGTGATATTTCAGTTTTTCTTTTTTAATAAATCTGCAAAAAATGTCAACATTCTGTGTTTTTCTGTCAATGGGGTGCTGTGTTTACATTAATGAGGAAAAAAAATACTTAAATGATTTTAAGCAAATGCTGCAATTATAACAAAGATGTGAAAAATTTAAGGGGGTCGAATACTTTCCGTACCCACTGTATATATATATATATATTGCTTGTGCTCATGTAATGTAAAAGAGACTGAACATGATTCAGTGTCCTGATATACTCACAGCGAAGATCTTTTTCATTCTTTGTTTCATTTGTCATAGAACGGAAGAGAGGACCAGAGGAGAAACCAGGTGCACGTGCAAGGCAGGTACAACTTTCATAAGTTTCGAAAATAGAAACAAAACCTTTTTTCTAAAAAATGTGAGTTTTGATTGAAATGGCTGAGATGTTTATTAAATAAATGAAGCCAAACTAAATTACCAACTAAATGAAGTCTTGGTGAACATAATCTACTTTCAAAAACAAAAAGCTTACAGATCCCAAACTTCTGAATGGTGATTGTGCTCATTTGCTCTGTAGTTGATTTACCAAACTATCTAATAATTTTTTCATGTAAGATTGCTCCTTAAAATGTAAACTTTGATTGCAGGGATGATGACGATGATGACGATGATGATCATGATGATGACGATGATGACGATGACGACGACGATGATGATGATGATGATGATGATGATGACTCCGAAGACTCCTCAGGCACAGTTTACATGTTTACTGGTTACACAGGGTCCTGTGATTCCTGTAACGCTGAGAGCCCTGAAAGCATCTAAACATCATCATTCTTTTTCCTAGATCACAATAAGGCACCAACATTGGAGATGGTCTGCATCTATATTATAATTAGCAATTTGGCTTTAAAAACTGGGATTTGTAAGCAACTGTACCTTTTCCCAGTCAGTCACCGTAGCACACACAGTTCTATAAGCTACAGAGAAAAGACATGCCTTTATTTGATTGTGTTGGGAATAAATTTCCAAAACATTCGAATTGGACAATGAATTGTTCTTTGGAGCCACACAAAATATTGTCAAATTCCAGCACTAGGTGGTGCTATAACAGAAATGTTCTCATAATTCTGCAACCATTTTATGATGGAAGTTGAAGACCATCATTCCATTTCATTGTCATAGATGTGTTTACACATCCTTATTGGTCCAAAGATCATCTGAACAAATCAACAAAAAATAAAATGCTTCAATTTCAACTGAGAAATGTACATTTTTGTGTTGTCTTCGAATGTTGTGATGGTCAATGTATGAGATGCATCAGCGCTGCGCAGACCGATCGGAACGAACGCGGCGCCAGTTTCGTTTTTTTCCGTAAGTAGAATAGGGAAGGCGTAGGACATACAGCGTGATTCTTTATTTCTTAAACAATTTAGATTTATAACTATTTACATCAGAGCCCAAGATCCGCCCACATTCATAAGATAGAGAGATAAGAAAAATAAAAAGAGAGAGAGAGAGAGAGGGGCATCATTGTTTAGAGGTATAACCAGTACCTCTCAAGATTTCAAGAGGTCTGATAAAGTCTCAATAAGGTCCAACCAAAACTGTACTGTCCTTGAGGTGGCGCCATGCACTTTAGCTGTGGTACACTCCAAAAAAGCAATGTCCAGCAAATAGGACATCCAAGTAGACGTAGCTGGGGTAGATGGTGATAGCGAGGAATCATCCAACAAAAGACTTTAGAAGATCAGTCAATATGTCCTGCACCAAGGACCAAAACACTCAATTCTAGAACAGTCCCAGAACATATGCATATATGTACCATGACTTGCACTGCTGCATAGGTGACATAAGGGGTCAGGCTTTCTTTTCATTTTATATAATAAACAGGGGGTGGCATACGCCTTATAGATTAACTTATAATGAATCATTTGATGAGCTGGGTTCTTTGAGGTAGCAAAACAATTTCTCCAGCAATGTCCCATCAATCAGAGTGTAGTTCCATCTCCCAGAAGCTCTCAATCGGAATATTTGAGTACTGTCGTACCACAAGTGATTTATAAATTATACTCACAATACCTCTAGAATCAATCCAGTTTATCATAGGATGAGGAGATAGTTTAGTCGACCAGGGTACATTATGCTTTCAATGCAGATCTCAATCTTAAGTACAAGAAAAAGGAGAATCCTGGGAGAGAGAATTCATCTTTTATAATCTGAAAGGACTCTTTTAAAGTGTGAATACCACATTCAACCCAGCATTTGGAAATAAACAGTTTGTTACCAGTACAAAGATTATTATGCCAGATGGGGGTAGATTCACAGTAGAGATTTAAAACTCCCATAATCTTTTCTGCTGCTTTCCAGATTTTAATAGAAAACTTTTCCAGCACTTTCTTCGATACATTAGTAAAGGATAAATCTTGTAGACGTAATGCGTAAATAATGTTAGCTTCTAGGGCCCCCATGGCACAGGGGAGTCAGCATCCATCCAAGTCCTAAGCAGCCTCATTTGGTATGCTAGATCAGTGTTTCCCAACCCTGTTCCTGGAGGCACACCAACAGTGCACATTTTGGATGTCTCCCTTATCTGGCCCATATATTTCTGGTCTTGGAGTCTTTACTAATGAGCTGATTAGCTGAATTAGGTGTGTTTGATTAGGAAGAGTTGGAAAATGTGTAGTGTTGGTGTGCCTCTAGGAACAGGGTTGAGAAACACTGTGCTAGATAATAGGAGCAAAAATCTGGTAGAGATAAACCACCATGAGGTTTTAGCCAGTGCATAGATTTGAAACGAATTCTAGGCCTTTTATTATTCCATAAGAATTGTGTTACTGCCGTATTAAGTTTTTTTAAATGACCAATAGGTGGTGCCTGAGGTCAATGAAAATAAACTTACCCTTGGAAGTATAATTCCATCTCAATAGTGGCAATCCTACCATCAGCGCTGGCAGAGTGGAGACCAACAGAGAATATACTTGTGATCTTATCAAGGAGAGACTGATAGTTCCACTTGGAAATGCGAGATAATGAAGGAAAAACTCTATTTCCAAGATGGTTAAACTGGTCACTAACGGGAATCATAGTAGGTAAGGCCTGAATCTCTGATTTGGCAGCTAGATTGAGGAGCAGAAGTACTGATTTGCTCCAGTTAATTTTATAACTGGACAGTTTACCGAATGTAACATCTAACCCAGGGGCTTTTATTAGTGCTCATGGAATCCAGGGCAGATTTTATTCCTTGATTGTCAATGGGCTATCCCAATATATTGCGTTGAGAGTCATTTAACTTAGGAAGACTTAGATGTTTAAGGAATAAATCAAAATAGTTGGGTCAGTGCTGGATTCTGAAGTACAAACCCGATTCCAAAAAAGTTGGGACACCCTGTGCAAATTGTGAGTTCAAAAAGGAATGCAATAATTTTACAAATGCGAGTCATAACATAAAGTATTTTATTCACAATAGAATTAGAATAACATATCAATGTTGCAAGTGGCGTGCGTTTAGAAATTCATGCCAATATTGGCTCATGTTGATTTCACAGAGCTACACTTCAAAAAAGTGGGACATGTAGCAGATACAGGCTGGAAAAGTGTAATGTACATATAAGGAACAGCTGTGAATTACCAATTTGCAACTTATTGGTCAAATTGGCCAACATGATGGGTAAAAAAAGAGCCTCTCAAGTGGGCACACCACTCTCAAGTCAAGATGGGCAAGCAGAATCACCCATTCCCAAACCCAAGGCTGCTCCAAAAATATGGAGCAGGTACAAAAGGAGTTTCTCATAGACAAATTGCGAGCACGTTGGAGAATTTATAGCATCTACAGTGCATAATTCACCCGAAGATTACCAGAAACTGGGAACGTTCTGTGCGTAAGGTCAAGGCCGAAAACCATCTTGATGGCCCGTGATCGTTCAGGCTCATTGACGGCCTGCTCACTACATGAATGCAACGTCAACAGAATCATAACATGGGCAAGTACTACTTCCAGAAAACGGTGTCGTGACACATCCACGTGCATTTTTGCCGTTGCCAGGCTAAAACTCCTAAAAGGTCAAAAAGAGCCATCTAACTGATCCAATACGCATGCGTTCTCGGGCCAAGCCAGGAAAACATGACGGTGGAAAAGTAAAACTGTTTTCTGGTCAGGAACTACAACAACATTTGAAGTTTCTGTTGGTCAAAGCTTGGGGGGGAGGTAGCACCCAGTCAGCTGTCAATAAAGAAAAAAACAGAGACAACCCAATGTTACATATACAAGCCTGCCGTCGGAACGGCTCTCGTATGTAGGGGTTCATGAGTGCGGGTGGCATGGGCCTTCCGCACATCTGAAAGGCAACCATCAATGCTGAAAGGACACCAAGGTGCAGAACAACAGATGCGCCCCCTCCAACCGTCTCTGTCGACAACCATTGCGGCCTCATGACAATGCCGACCACTCCTGCTTCGCTTACAACCTCATTGCTAGCGTAGAAGAAGGATCCGGGGACACACAAAGGAACACCTGCGGTCCAGTATCTTCCCCAGAGAAAACTTTGCCCTCAAGGTCAAGGAGGAAGATCCGCAAGAGACCAAGACAGTTTGAGCACCTAACGCCTGTATAACAAAATGGACCTTCCTATTCCAAACTTGGCACCTTGGAGCTCCTCAGTGGCCCCAGGACGTTGCAGCTGTTTGATAAAAGAAGAGGGGATGCCAACCAGGTAAACAGACAGCCTGTCACCAACATTTTGTGAATGATGTAAAGCCCATGGAATTTAAATACACTGATTTTCACCTTAAAGTCTCGATTCCTACCCGCACTTGTCGCAGGAAAAGAATTGTATTCTCTAGTGGAGTCTGAAGAAAAGATCACTGACTCATACACGGCCAACACTTGCTCATTCGGTGAATGTATTCACAATTTGTACAGGGTCCCAACTTTTGTTGGAACGGGTGGGTCATACAAGTTGTAAGAGGAGTCAAAGGGCTAGTACGGCCGTAGGGTGATGATACTGGACCCTCATGCCTTATAGCTGTGATATACTGGGCCTTCGATTTCAGCTCTTTCAGCCTCAAGCCACAGCTGTATAAGAGCATGCTCAGGGAAAATACATAGGAATGTCTTGTAAGTGATGA
>JAOTNS010000195.1:15000-17500 GCA_028476615.1 Culter alburnus
CCAGACCCTCTACAATACTCATTTACAACATTCATTACTTCTTTACACTCCCTTTTCCCTTTACAATTATCGTCGTATCATCAGCGTATTGAAAAACTTTCCCCTCAGCTTATTTTCTTCAATTTCAATCCCTATTATTCCTTCTTTTTCTAATTGCCAATCCTAAAGGTTCTGATACAAGTGAATATAACAATGCAGAAAGCGGACAACCCTGTCTAATTGAACGTGTGATTTTAAAACAGTCTGTTAAAAACCCATTACATTTAATCCTTGTTAGTGCACCCTTATATAAAATCTCAATCCATTTAATAAAATTCTCACCAAAACCAAAACTTCTTAAAATCTCAAATAAATACCCATGCTCAACCCTATCAAATGCTTTTTCAAATCCAAACTAATTACATATCCTTCTTCATTTTTTTCTTTCATGTACCAATTTTTATCTCTTATACTCATTGTTATATCCGCTATATCTCTTCCTTTTACTCCATACGCTTGATTTGTTTTAATTATACTTGGCATTACTTCCTTTAACCTGTTTGCTAAAACCTTCGCTAAAATCTTAAAATCTGTGTTCAACATCGTGATCGGTCTATAGTTTTTTAAATCTACTTTTTCTCCTTTCTTTTTATATATCAGTTTCATTAAACCCACCCTTGTTCTTTCATTAATTTCTTCTTTCTCAAAACTGTCTATAAAAACCTCCTTTAAAATCTTTACTAAAACTCCTTTAAAACATATATAAAATTCAGTTCCCAAACCATCTATACCTGGACTTTTCTTTTTATTCAGTTGATTTATTGCTCTTTCAATCTCTTCTTCTCTGATTTCTTGGTCACATTCTTTTTTGTCTTCTCGCTTACTTTTGCTTTTATCTGATTCAACAATTTCTTTTTTTCCTCCTCTTCCACACCTCTTGCACTAAATAGATCCTCATAAAAATACTTTATTTCTTCTAAAATTCTCTCATTCCCTTCTACAATTTCCCCATTTTTTCCTCTTATTTCTTTTATCGTTTCAGCTTTCCCTTTCTTTTTTTCCAGATCAAAAAGAACTTTGTACATTTTTCCCCTCCACCACATATTTTGCTTTGCTTCTTAGCCTCGCTCCCTCATATTCTTTTTCTTCTATTTCTTTCAGTTTTCCCTCTATTTCCTTTAACTTTTGTATGTCTTTATTTTCTTTATTCAATTCCTTTCCAAACTTACTTTTATTTCCTTTTCTTTGTATCTTTTACATTTCTGTATTAAGCTACAATATCTGATCGAGAATTTTTTGATTAAAAACTTTACATTCTCCCACCATATTCTCTTATCCTCTTCATACATTCCATTTTCCCTTTCTTTTTCTATAATTTCTTTAACTTTTGCCACATAATCCTCATTCCTTAAAACCTGCGTATTTAAAATCCATACTCCCGGCCCTCTTTGCATTTTACTCCAGTCCACTATAAAAAATAAAAACTTGTGATCACTAAAACTTGTTTCCTCATACTTAATCTTTTCAATAAAATTCTCCACATTTTCTACTACATAAAACAAAGTCAATTCTGGTTTGGCATACAAAACTCCCCACTATTTGTCTCCTTGAAAATTCTTTTTTCTGTTCATTCCTTTCTCTCCACACATCTATCATATTATTTTCCTCCATTAATGCTTTTAATTCTTTCCTTCCCGTATCAGTTTTGAAAACCATTCCCTCAGCCATATCTTGTTTACTAAAAACTGTATTAAAATCCCCCATCATTATTATTTCTTTATACTTATTTACAATATTTCTTAAAACATTAAAAAACTCTTTCTTTTCCTTCTCCTCCACTGGTGCATGTACATTTACTAAAATCAAATCTCTTTCTTCATATTTTGTCTCTACTACCATACATTTCCCCAACCTGTCCTTGTACACAACTTTACTCACTTTAAAAACATCATCCTTCATTAAAAAAGCCACACCTCTCCCAAACCTCCCATCTCCATTATTATATAAAATACCACCATCCCATCTCTTTTTATAATCAATCATAACATTTTCTCTCCAGTTCGTTTCTTGTAGTGCAATAATATCTTCCCTTTTACATTTCTCTTTTACCTTTTCAAATTTTCCAATGTCCAACAGTCCCCTTGCATTAAAAGTAACACAACTTAAAACCATTAAAAGAAAGACAAATAAATACTTAAAAACCATTATTCACCATTTTCTCCTTCCAAGCCCCTTAACACATCATATCTGTTCATTTCAGTCATTATTTTTTTCCTTGCACCTTCCAAATTTGGTTTTACCTTCAATGTTCTTCTTCTTCTTTGTCCTCTCCCCCCTTGTCTTTGTCCATGTTGTCCACTTTATTTCTTCTTCACTGTCCGTTTCTTTATTTTGATCCATCTTCCATGTCCATCCCTCTCCACGTCCTCCATAAAAGTATTAAAACTGTCCGATATTTCCATTTCAGTCCATTGAGTGTCCTGCTCCGTTGTTTGTTCTCATTTTACTGTTGTCTTTTCTC
>JAOTNS010000195.1:22500-27206 GCA_028476615.1 Culter alburnus
TTGCTAAAAACTTTCCCCAAGCACTAAAAATTTCTCTATAAAAACCAGGTAATCCTTCTGTCATCCAAAATTTTGTTTTCATCCATAAAATTCCATCCCCCATGTTAAAACCACCACATTTATTTAAAAAGTATTTCATTGTTTTCTTCCACTCAGTTTTGTGTTCTTCATTTAGGTATTTCTTAACAATTTTTACTCTCAATGCATTTTTTCGTTGTTCCACATCCATTAAACCTAAGCCTCCCTTTTCCACCGCCCCTAAAATCGTGTTATGTGCAATTCTCGCTGGTTTCCCCTCCCATAAAAAGTCAAGAAAGCATTTCTTCAACCTCTGTTCAGTCCATAACGGCATTTCAGACACATAAAAAAACATACCAGAGCTTAGAAACCATTAAAACATTCAGTATTAAAACCTTCCCCTTCAAATTTAAAGTTCTTAATTTCCAAAAATTTAACCTCCTCTCTATATCTGTAACTAGTTCCTCCCACATTTCATCTCTTACTTTCCTTTCATTCTTCCCCATTAAAATTCCTAAAATCCTCATTTCTTCCACTTCCTTGAACTTAAAACAATCTGTTAAAACCATAGCTTTACCAAATCTCATATATACCGTTTTGTCCTCATTTACTTTACTCCCAGACCCTCTACAATACTCATTTACAACATTCATTACTTCTTTAACACTCTCTTTTCCCTTTACAATTATCGTCGTATCATCAGCGTATTGAAAAACTTTCCCCTCAGCTTTATTTTCTTCAATTTCAATCCCTATTATTCCTTCTTTTTCTCTAATTGCCAATCCTAAAGGTTCTGATACAAGTGAATATAACAATGCAGAAAGCGGACAACCCTGTCTAATTGAACGTGTGATTTTAAAACAGTCTGTTAAAAACCCATTACATTTAATCCTTGTTAGTGCACCCTTATATAAAATCTCAATCCATTTAATAAAATTCTCACCAAAACCAAAACTTCTTAAAATCTCAAATAAATACCCATGCTCAACCCTATCAAATGCTTTTTCAAAATCCAAACTAATTACATATTCTTCTTCATTTTTTTCTTTCATGTACCATATTGTATCTCTTATACTCATTGTTATATCCGCTATATCTCTTCCTTTTACTCCATACGCTTGATTTGTTTTAATTATACTTGGCATTACTTCCTTTAACCTGTTTGCTAAAACCTTCGCTAAAATCTTAAAATCTGTGTTCAACATCGTGATCGGTCTATAGTTTTTTAAATCTACCTTTTCTCCTTTCTTTTTATATATCAGTTTCATTAAACCCACCCTTGTTCTTTCATTAATTTCTTCTTTCTCAAAACTGTCTATAAAAACCTCCTTTAAATCTTTACTAAAACTTCTTTAAAACATATAAAAATTCAGTTCCCAAACCATCTATACCTGGACTTTTCTTTTTATTCAGTTGATTTATTGCTCTTTCAATCTCTTCTTCTCTGATTTCTTGGTCACATTCTTTTTTGTCTTCTTCGCTTACTTTTGCTTTAATCTGATTCAACAATTTCTTTTTTTCCTCCTCTTCCACACCTCTTGCACTAAATAGATCCTCATAAAAATACTTTATTTCTTCTAAAATTCTCTCATTCCCTTCTACAATTTCCCCATTTTTCCCTCTTATTTCCTTTATCGTTTCAGCTTTCCCTTTCTTTTTTTCCAGATCAAAAAAGAACTTTGTACATTTTTCTCCCACCACATATTTTGCTTTGCTTCTTAGCCTCGCTCCCTCATATTCATTTTCTTCTATTTCTTTCAGTTTTCCCTCTATTTCCTTTAACTTTTGTATGTCTTTATTTTCTTTATTCAATTCCTTTTCCAAACTTACTTTTATTTCCTTTTCTTTGTATCTTTTACATTTCTGTATTAAGCTACAATATCTGATCGAGAATTTTTTGATTAAAAACTTTACATTCTCCCACCATATTCTCTTATCCTCTTCATACATTCCATTTTCCCTTTCTTTTTCTATAATTTCTTTAACTTTTGCCACATAATCCTCATTCCTTAAAACCTGCGTATTTAAAATCCATACTCCCGGCCCTCTTTGCATTTTACTCCAGTCCACTATAAAAAATAAAAACTTGTGATCGCTAAAACTTGTTTCCTCATACTTAATCTTTTCAATAAAATTCTCCACATTCCTACTACATAAAACAAAATCAATTCTAGTTTGGCATACAAAACTTCCCACTATCTGTCTCCTTGAAAATTCTTTTTTCTGTTCATTCCTTTCTCTCCACACATCTATCATATTATTTTCCTCCATTAATGCTTTTAATTCTTTCCTTCCCGTATCAGTTTTGAAAACCATTCCCTCAGCCATATCTTGTTTACTAAAAACTGTATTAAAATCCCCCATCATTATTATTTCTTTATACTTATTTACAATATTTCTTAAAACATTAAAAAACTCTTTCTTTTCCTTCTCCTCCACTGGTGCATGTACATTTACTAAAATCAAATCTCTTTCTTCATATTTTGTCTCTACTACCATACATTTCCCCAACCTGTCCTTGTACACAACTTTACTCACTTTAAAAACATCATCCTTCATTAAAAAAGCCACACCTCTCCCAAACCTCCCATCTCCATTATTATATAAAATACCACCATCCCATCTCTTTTTATAATCATTCATCACATTCTCTCTCCAGTTCGTTTCTTGCAGTGCAATAATGTCTTGCCTTTTACATTTTTCTTTTACTTTTTCAAATTTCCCCATATCCATCAGTCCCCTTGCATTAAAAGTAACACAACTTAAAACCATTAAAAAAAGACAAATAAATACTTAAAAACCATTATTCACCATTTTCTCCTTCCAAGCCCCTTAACACATCATATCTGTTCATTTCAGTCATTATTTTTTTCCTTGCACCTTCCAAATTTGGTTTTACCTTCAATGTTCTTCTTCTTATTTGTCCTCTCCCCCCTTTGTCTTTGTCCATGTTGTCCACCTTTATTTCTTCTTCACTGTCCGTTTCTTTATTTTGATCCATCTTTCCATGTCCATCCCTCTCCACGTCCTCCATAAAAGTATTAAAACTGTCCGATATTTGCATTTCAGTCCATTGAGTGTCCTGCTCCGTTGTTTGTTCCTCATTATTACTGTTGTCTTTTTCTCTTTCTCCTTCCTCTCTGTTGCTCTGTCCCTCTTCCTCTTGTTGTTCATCAGTTTGTCCATCCTCCTCGTTGTTTCTTTCATGCATTTGCCCGCTCACCTGGTCCACCCCACCACTCTCCTCCTCCTCCATCCAACACTCACATTTATTTAAAAACTTTTGGCACTCCGGGCACTTAACAGTATTGCAGTCCCGTGCAAAGTGTCCCCTTTCCTCACACTTAAAGCACTTAAAATCAGGGCAATCCTTTACCAGGTGATCTGGGCTCATGCACAGCCGACAAGTCTTCACCTGGTGGCTGTGCATCACCCTGAAATATTGAGGCCCTTCAGCTGTTTCCAGCTTCGTGCTGTATGGGAGTGACACCACCTCTCTGGGGAACCTTACTTTTATAAATCTAGTCCCATCCTCCACGTTAGTGCCCGGATATAGCCTCCTTTTAATTTTTGACATGGGGCAAACCCCCCAACCCTCCAATTTATCTAAAATATCTTGGTCTTCCAGGTAAACGGGCAAATGCATGAAAGAAACAACATAGTCTCTGTTCTGTAGTTTCTTTACCTCACAATCCGTTCCCTTTATTGTCAGTCCATCCATAAGTCCGTCGCACATTTCCTCCTTCTCAAGTGTCAGTTCATACTCCTTTCCTTGCCTTGGTCTCACCGCCAATATTTTTCCTCCTCCAATTCGCTCCGTTACTGCATCAATAATATCCACCGCTTTTGCATCCTTTACTCCATCAACATTTACAATCACCGTCGCCTCTTTTAGATATTTCCTTTTTTCCAAATTTTTCCCGTCTTCTCTATCCTTTCTGTTTCCAGCTCGTTGTCGTTGTTCCAGTCCATTGTCGTTATCTTGTCGTGTTCCTCCAGCCATTTCCGAGTCGTTAACGTTAGGTCCGTCCATTTTACACAAAAACAAAACAAAAAAACAACAAAAAAACACGCAAAAAAAACACACGAAATGAAAAAATAACCACCCTCCAGACAGCGTAAAGCTGCTGTTAGGTGGTTTGTAAACTAAAAAAGTTCAAAAAACAAACAAAATACTCCAAAAAAATCAAACAATACTACAAAACAAACAAAACAAACAAGGGTGTGGGAGAGCCTTCCTCTCCCAACTACTGCCAAATCACTTCCTGTGGACTCAACAGCGCCCTCAGAGTGGTATGGCCGTAAGCGAAATCTGCAGCCAAGAGTGGGCTATTTAAGACATTCAGACACTCTTTATATTTTCAGAAAAAACATAAAGCTTACAGCACCTGGTATTCCCAGGCGGTCTCCCATCCAAGTACTAACCAGGCCCGACTCTGCTTAGCTTCCGAGATCAGACGAGATCGGGCGTGCTCAGAGTGGTATGGCCGTAAGCGAAATCTGCAGCCAAGAGTGGGCTATTTAAGACATTCAGACACTCTTTATATTTTCAGAAAAAACATAAAGCTTACAGCACCTGGTATTCCCAGGCGGTCTCCCATCCAAGGTGAGACACTCTCAGACACTCTTTTTTTTTTTTTGAAAAAACATAAAGCTTACAGCACCTGGTATTCCCAGGCGGTCTCCCA
>JAOTNS010000196.1:0-116172 GCA_028476615.1 Culter alburnus
ATTAATTCACCGTTTTTTGCATTTTCCAGACGTTGTACTTAACGAACTCCTCCTAGAGATTTAATCAGATCAGTGTCATTTTTGTCAGTCTAATCAAAGGCCTTTGTGACGTTAAATTGCGAAGATTTAGAGTTTTCCGAGGGCGTGTCCGTGGCGCCTGACAAGTTTGATGTTTTCGCCATGAAACAGGAAGTTGTTGTAACTCAGACAAACAATGTCGGATCTGCCCCAAACTTCACATGCTTTTATTAGAGTCCTGACCTGAAGACATCTCATAACAATATTCAGTTACAGTCATAGCGCCACTGCAGGCAACAGGAAATGACATGTTTACCTGTGATTACTCCTCATGGAGATTTAACCAGATCAACACAATGTTGTCAGTCTAATCTAAGACCTTAGTGATGATAAATATCAAAGATCTTGAGTTTTCGCTGAAGGGCGTGTCCGTGGCGGCCTGACAAAGTCTGATGTTTCGCCATGAAAGAGGAAACTGCTGTACTCAGGCATACATGTCCGATCTGCTCCAAACTTCACATGGTGATAAGAGTCCTGCCTAAAGACATCTATATGACAATATTAGTTAGTCATAGCGCCACCTGCTGGCAACAGGAGTGGCATGCTTCATGATGTAATTCACTACCAGTCACATTTCATTATGCCACGAAGTACCAAACATGCTAGAGACACGTTAATCATGCAACACTTGGCGAGTGCTAATTTATGCGATTAACGCCACGAAAGAAACAGGAAGTTGTTGAACTCAGACATACAATGTCCGATCTGCTCCAAACTTCACATGTTCGATAATATCCTGGCCTGAAGACATCACATGGCAAATTCAGTTACGGTCAAAGCGCCACCTGTTGCCGCAGGAAGTGTGGCATTTCGAATGACTTTGGCATAATTCTCCTGTATTCACTCGCTTACATGCATGACGCCCACTGTTCACTGTTTTCCTGAGGCCAACGGTGGCGGTGAGCCCGGGTGGCGAGGGCCCTCTCAACGCTGCTTGCAGCTTTAATTATTTATTATTCTTATTCTCCAAAGTAAATCGCATTTTAGAGGGCCTAAACGTGCTCGAAAACTCAACAACTTTGCACACGCAGTCAGAAGGTGAAAATTTACGTCTGTTATGGGTTTCGAATTGGGCGGCAATGGCTCGATAGCGCCATCTAACGTACAGCCCCGCTCGCTACATTACACTAGGGTTTTGAAATTCGGTACACACATTTATCAGCCCAGTACCTACAAAAAATCTCTTGGAGCGAAATCCGAAACCGAACAGGAAGTCAGATATTTTGAATTAATTCACCGTTTTTTGCATTTTCCAGACTTTGTACTTTAACGAACTCCTCCTAGAGATTTATCAGATCAATGTCATTTTGGTCAGTCTAATCTAAAGGCCTTTGCGACGTTTAAATTGCGAAGATCTAGAGTTTTCACAAAGGGCGTGTCCGTGGCGGCCTGACAAAGTTTGATGTTTTCGCCATGAAAAAGGAAGTTGTTGTAATCAGACAAACAATGTCCGATCTGCCCCAAACTTCACATGCTTTATTAGAGTCCTGACCTGAGGAATCTTCATAACAAATTCAGTTACAGTCATAGCGCCACCTGCAGGCACAACAGGAATGACATGTTTTACCTGTGATTAACTCCTCATAGAGATTTAACCAGATCAACTCAAATGTTATCCAGTCTAATCTTAAGACCTTAGCGATGATAAATTCAAAGATCTTGAGTTTTCGCTGAAGGGCGTGTCCGTGGCGGACTGACAAAGTCTGATGTTTTCGCCATGAAAGAGGAAGCGGTTGTAACTCAGGCATACTATGTCCGATCTGCTCCAAACTTCACATGTGATAAGAGTCCTGGCCTAAAGACATCTATATGACAATATTCATTAGTCATAGCGCCACCTGGCTGGCAACAGGAAGTGGCATGCTTTATACTGTAATTCACTACCAGATCACATTTCATCATGCCACGAAGTACCAACATGCTAGAGACACGTTAAATCATGCAACACTTGGCTGAGTGCTAATGTATGCGATTAACCCACGAAAGAAACAGGAAGTTGTTGTAACTCAGGCATACAATGTCCGATCTGCTTCAAACTTCACGTGTTCAATATAGTCCTGGCCTGAACATCAACATGGCAAAATTCAGTGACGGTAAAAGCGCCACCTGTTGGCCGCAGGAAGTGTGGCATTTCGAAATGACTTTGGCATAATTCTCCTGTATTCACTCACTTAATGCATGACGCCCACTGTTCACTGTTTTCCTGAGGCCAACGGTGGCGGTGAGCCCGGGTGCGAGGGCCCTCTCAACGCTGCTTGCAGCTTTAATTAGGGCCAAAGCCTTAAGGGGCGAGGCCCTTTGTTTTCTTTAGGATTATTTTTTTTTATTTTATTTTTTTTTTTTTTCGGGGTTTTTGGGGCCTTAACATGCTCAAAACTCTTGAAATTTGCACACACATTGGAATCCGCGGCCATCAGGGCGGCAGAAGCTGGTACCGGGCGTGGCAGGGGGCTCGACAGCGCCCCCTTGAAGGGGTCCGAAAATTTGGTCTATATCAAACACGCTTGCACATACAAGTATAAACTCTCGGTACACATATAGACCTCATCGGGCCAAAACAACTTTCGTACTCTAAGTTAAACGCACCTCAACAGGAAGTTAGCTATTATAGGTTGTTTGAAAAACGCATGCTCTGGAATTTGATATACTCCTCCTAGGCGATTAATCCGATCGCCACCAAACTCGGTCAGCATGAAGTCAAGACATTGATGATAAAAATTGCCAGGGATTTTTGATATCTCGAACGGTTTGGCCGTGGCGAGCAACGAATTTATGGCGAGAAAAGGAAACAGGAATGTGTTATAACGTCTGCATACATATATTGATCTTTATGAAACTTCACGTGTGTTGTTATAGTCTGATCACATGGATGTGACTATTGTGAGTCAAAGTTATAGCGCCACCAACTGGCAGCAGGAAGTGTGTCACTTTCGAAATGCTTTGAGATCACCCTCTTTTTTTTTTACCTGATTTGTTTCAAACTTCATCAGTGTAATGTCAATACACAGCAGATGTAGACCTATGACAGGATTTGATATTTTAAATATTGTTGCCATGGCAACACATCAAACTTTAATAATATTCTTGAGTGTTTTTGAGGCTCTTAACATGCTTCAAATTGCATGAAACTCGACACACACCATCAATATTGTCAACCAGTAACATGGACAAAGCCATAGAATGGGCGTGGTGGAGGGGCTCAGTACGCCACCTTTTGACAAAAGTGGGGGGTTTAGTTTTTCCTACAGTCACCAAACTCGGTACACATATTGTTCTCATCAAGCCGGACAATTTTCTAATTTACATTCATTAGCTCCGAACCAACAGGAAGTCACTATTTTGGTTTGAATGTTAATTTTTTGAAAAAACAGGCTATGAATTTTATACTACTACTCCTACAGGGTTTATACAATTTACACCAACTTTTTTGAACTTGGTGCAACATTGAAGTTGTTTTAATTGCAAACGGATTTTGGATATCTCAAATGGTTTGGCCGTGGCGAGGCAACGAATTTATAGCAAGAAAAGGGAAACAAAGTGTTATAACTTCTGCATACATTAATTGTTTTGATGAATCTTCGGCTGTGTCTTCGTTCTACAGGGCTGATCACATAGATGTGACTATTGTGAGTCAAAGTTATAGCGCCACCAACTGGCGCAGAAAATGTGTTACTTTCAGCATGCTTTAGATCACCCTCTATTTTTACCCTATTTGCTTCAAACTTCATTTAATAATGTCAAACATGTCAGATGTAAACCTTTGAAAATGTGATATCTCCAACACAGTTGCCTTGGCAACGCATCAAACTTTATATTGTTTTGAATGCTTTTGAAGACTCTTAGCATGCTTCAAATTGTTTGAAAAACTCCACACACACATTTGTTAGCCATAATGGCAAAGCCTTAGAAACGGCAGGAGTAGGGGCTGGCTACGTGCGTAACCATAGTCCTTTTATGCTTAACGTTTAAATGCCCTTGCCGCCATGCACCGTTGCCCTGACCACCGGGGTTGCGGTGCCACGGGCTTTGGCCCGTCCCGCTGCTCGCAGCTATATTTATTATTCTTCTTCTTCTCCAAAGTATCGCATTTTGAGGGGCCTAACGTGCTCGAAAACTCACGAACTTTGCACACGCGTCGAAGTGGTGAAAATTTACGTCTGTTATGGGTTTCGGAATTGGGCGGGCAAAATGGCTCGATAGCGCCATCTAACTACAGCCCCGCTCGCTACATTTCACTAGGGTTTTGAAATTCGGTACAACACATTTATCAGCCCAGTACCTACAAAAAATCTCTTGGAGCGAAATCCGAAACCGAAACAGGAAGTCAGATATTTTTTAATTCACACGTTTTTTTGCATTTTCCAGACGTTGTAACTTTAACGAACTCCTCCTAGAGATTTAATCAGATCATGTCATTTTGGGTCAGTCTAATCTAAGGCCTTGTTGACGTTAAATTGCGAAGATCTAGAGTTTTCACTGAGCGTGTCCGTGGCGCCTGACAAAGTTTGATGTTTTCGCCATGAAAAGGAAGTTGGTAACTCAGACAAACATGTCGGATCTCCCCCAAACTTCACATGCTTTATTAGAGTCCTAACCTAGACATCGATCATGAAATATTCAGTTAGTCATAAGCGCCACCTGCAGGCAACAGGAAATGGATGCTTTACTCTGTAATTCACCACCAGATTCACATTTCATCATGCCACGAAGTACCAGACATGCTAGAAACACGTTAAATCATGCAACACTTGGCTGAGTGCTAATGTATGCGATTAACGCCACGAAAGAAACAGGAAGTTGTTTGTAACTCAGGCATACAATGTCCGATCTGCTTCAAACTTCACGTGTTCAATGATAGTCCTGGCCTGAAGACATCAACATGGCAAAATTCAGTTACGGTAAAAGCGCCACCTGTTGGCCGCAGGAAGTGTGGCATTTCGAAATGACTTTGGCATAATTCTCCTGTATTCACTACTAAATGCATGACGCCCACTGTTCACTGTTTTTCCTGAGGCCAACGGTGGCGGTGAGCGGTGCGAGGGCCCTCAAACCTGCTCGCAGCTTTAATTAGGCCAAGCCCAAGGGGCTGAAGCCTATTGTTTTCTTTAGGATTATTATTATTATTATTTTTATTATTTTATATTATTTTTCTTCCGACTATTCGGGATTTTTGGGGGCCTTACATGCTCAAAACTCCTGAAACTTTGCACATCATTGGAACCCGCGGCCTTACAGGGCCGAAAGCTGGTACCCGGGCGTGGCAGGGGGGCTCGACAGCGCCCCCTTGAATTGGGCCCGAAACTTGTCCATATATCAAACACGCTTGCACATATAAGTATAAACTCGGTACACATATAGACTCATCGGGCCAACAACTTTCGTACTCTAAGTTATACGTCACCTCAACAGGAAGTCAGCTATTAGGGTTGTTTGAAAAACGCATGCTCTGGAATTTGATATACTCCTCCTAGGCATTAATCCGATCACCACCAAACTCGGTCAGCATGAAGTCAAGACATTGATGATGAAAAATTGCCAGCGGATTTTTGATATCTCGAACGGTTTGGCCGTGGCGAGGCAACGAATTTATGGCGAGAAAAGGGGAACAGGAAGTGTGTTTAACTTCTGCATACATTGATTGATGTTTATGAAACTTCAGCGTGTGTTCGTTATAGGAGTCTGATCACATGATGTGACTATTGTAGTCAAAGTTATAGCGCCACCAACTGGCAGCAAGAAGTGTTTCACTTTCAAAATGCATTGAGTTCACTCTGTTATTTTACCTGATTTGCTTCAAACTTCATCAGTGTAATGTCAATACACAGCAGATGTAGACCTGTGACAGGATTCTTGATATTTTAAATATTGTTGCCATGGCAACACATTCAAACTTTAATAATATTCTTGAGTGTTTTTGAGGCTCTTAACATCCTTCAAATTGCATGAAACTCGACACACATCAATATTGTCAACCAGTAGACATGGACAAAGCCATAGAAATGGGCGTGGTGGAGGGGCTCAGTAGCGCCACCTTTTGACAAAAGTGGGGGGTTAGTTTTTCCTACAGTCACCAAACTCGGTACACATATTGTTCTCATCAAGCCGGACAATTTTCTAATTTACATTCATTAGCTCCAACCAACAGGAAGTCAGCTATTTTGGTTTGAATGTTAATTTTTTGAAAAAACAGGCTTTGAATTTAATACTACTACTCCAACAGGGTTTATCAATTTACACCAAACTTTTTTTAACTTGGTGCTAATACATTGAAGTTGTTTAATTGCAAACGGATTTTGGATATCTCAAATGGTTTGGCCGTGGCGAGGCAACGAATTAATAGCAAGAAAAGGGAAACAAAGTGTTAACTTCTGCATACATTAATTGATTTTGATGAATCTTCGGCTGTGTCTTCGTTCTACAAGGCTGATCACATAGATGTGACTATTGTGAGTCAAAGTTATAGCGCCACCAACTGGCAGCAGGAAATGTGTTACTTTCAGCATGCTTTGAGATCACCATCTTATGTTTACCCTATTTTGCTTCAAACTTCATTTAAATAATGTCAAAACATGTCAGATGTAGACCTTTGAAAAGAATTGTGATATCTCAACACAGTTGCCTTGGCAACGCATCAAACTTTTATATTGGTTTTTGAATGCTTTTGAGACTCTTAGCATGCTTCAAATTGTTTGAAACTCCACACACACATCAGGATTGTTAGCCAGTAGACATGGGCAAAGCCTTAGAAACGGGCAGGGAGGAGGGGCTCTATAGCGCTACCTTGTAGTGCAGTAAATGTGGAGTGAATTTTGACAGTCCTTTTATGCTTAACTGTTTTTAAATGCCCATTGCCCGCCATGCACAGTTGCCCTGAACCACAGGGTGGCGGTGCCACCGTGCTTTGGCCCGTCATCGCTGCTCGCAGCTATTGTCTCTTCTTCTTCTCTTCTCCAAAGTGAATCGCATTTAGAGGGCCTAAACGTGCTCGAAAACTCATGAAACGTTGCAACATGGAGACCACGCGCAGAAGTGGTGAAAATTTACGTCTGTTTTATGGGTTTCGGAATTGGACTAATGAACAAGAAGGCAAAATGGACTCGCATAGTCGCCATAACTAACTACAGACCCCTCAAAAAAAAATCCCAAAAATCATTCCCCCAATCACTCACTAGTTTTTGAATGTCAGTACACACATTTATCAGCCCAGTCCTACAAAACAAGTGTCTGTAGCGAAATCTAAACCGAACAGGAAGTCCGATATTTGAGTTATTCCCATTTTTGCATTTTCCAGACTTTAACTTTAACGACTCCTCCCTAGAGCTTTTAGCAGATCCATGTCTATTTGATCAGTCTAATTCTAAAGCCTTTGCTACGTTAAATTTCGAAGATCCAGATTTTTTTTTAACCCAAAGGGCTTGTCCCGATGGTGGCCTGACAAAGTTGGATGTTTCCCATGAAACAGAAGGTGGTTGTAACTTCGGGTATCAATGGTCGGCTCTGCCCCCAAACTCACCAGTTTTATTAGAGGTCCTGGCCTGAAGACATCGTCATGACCATATTCCGTTACAGTCATAGCGCCACCTATGGCAACAGGAAATAATGTTTTACATGTGATTACTCCTCATAGAGCTTTAATCAGATTCAATGTCATTTCTGGTCAGTGTCTAATCTAAAGGCCTTTGTGATGTTCAATTGCGAAGATCTAGAGTTTTCCTGAAGGCGTGTCCGTGGCGGCAATGACAAAGTCTAATGTTTCGCCATGAAAAAGGAAGTTGTGTAACTCAGACAAAATATCCATCTGCCTCAAACTTCACATGTTTTATTAGAGTCCTGACCTGAAGACATCTTCATGACAATATTCGTTACAGTCATAGCGCCACCTGGGAGCAAACAGGAAATGACATGTTTTACACTGTGATTAACTCCTCATAGAGATTTAACCAGATCAACATCATATTTTAGTCTAATCTTAAGACCTTAGCTGATGATAAATCAAGATCTTGAGTTTTCGTTGAAGGGTGTGTCCCCGGGCGGACTGACACAGTCTGATGTTTCGCATGAAAGAGAAGCTGTGTTGGTAACTCTCAGGGCATACTATGTCGATTCTGCCCCAAACTTCACATGATTGTAAAAGTCCTGGCCTAAGACCTCTTATGACATATTCAGTTAGCTATAGCCCCCCCGGTTAGCAGCAGGAAGTGTGGCACTTTTACATGTTTTGCCAAAATTCTCCTGTTTTACTCGCTTACATTCAGTCCACCCACTGTTCGCGTGTTTTCCTGAGGCCACCGGTGGCGGTGAGCCCAGGGTGGTGCGAGTTCCCTTTGCCATCGCTGCTTGCAGCTTAATTATTTTTTTTTTATTTTTTTTTTCTAAGTTTTTGGGGTTTTTTTGGGGCCCTAACATGCTCAAAAACTCTTGAAATTTTGACACGGGTCAGAACCCGCGGCCATGAAGCGCCAAAGCTGGTACCCGGGCGTGGCAGGGGGGCTCGACAGACCCCCTTGAAGTTGCGCCCGAAAATTGGTCATATATCAAACACGCTTGCACATATAAGTCTAAAACTCGGTCACATATAGACCTCATCGGACCGAACACTTTCGTACTCAAAGTTATACGTCACCTCAACAGGAGTCCAGCTATTATGGGTTGTTTTGAAAACACATGCTCTGGAAATTGATATCTCCTATGGCATACATCCGATCACCACCAAACTTGGTCAGCATGCATAAAGACATTGATGATGAAATGCCAGCGGATTTTGATATCTCGAACGGTTTGGCCGTGGCGAGGCACAATTTATGGCGAGAAATGGAAACAGGAAGTGTGTTATACTTCTGCATACATTGATTGATCTTTAGAAACCTCACAAGTGTGTTGTTGTAGTAGTCCGATCAATGTGATGTGACTATTGTGAGTCAAAGTTATAGCGCCACCACTGGATAGCAAGTAGTGTGTCACTTTCAAATGCTTGAGATCACCATCTATTTTTATCCGATTTGCTTCAACTTCACCAGAATAATGTCAAGACATGGTGAATGTATACCTTTGAAAAGCATAGTATATCACAAACACTGTTGCCATGGCAACGCACAAACTTTAAATATTAGTTTTGGAAGGTCTTTTGGGACCTTAACATGCTCAATTGCATGAAACTCATGCACACATCAAGAGATATCAACCAGCAGACATGGGCAACCGTCGAAACGGGCGGGGAATCAGGCCTCTATAGCCACCTTTTGACAAAAGTGGGTGGTGGTTAGTTTAACCTATAGTCCCAACCGGTACACTATTGGTCCACTTAAGCGGATAATTTCTAATTACAGTCATTAGCTCCGACCAACAGGAAGTCTGGCTATTTTGGTTTGAATGTGGATTTTTTGACTAACAGCTCTGAATTTTACCTACTACTTCTAGGATTTATCCATTCAGACCAAACATTTTTTAAGTTGCTAAGACTTACGATGTTAAATGAAAACGGATAATGGATATCTCGAACGGTTTGGCCGTGGCAGGCAACAAAGTTATGGCGAGAAAGGGAAACAGGAGTGTGTTATAACTTCTGCATACATTGATTGATCTTTATGAACCTCACAAGGTGTTGGTTGTAGTAGTCCGATCACATGGATGTGACTATTGTGAGTCAAAGTTATAGCGCCACCAACTGATAGCAAGAATGTGTCACTTTCAAAATGCTTTGAGATCACCATCTTATTTTTATCCGATTTGCTTCAAACTTCACCAGAATAATGTCAAAACATGGTGAATGTAGACTTTGAAAAAATAGTGATATCTCAAACAGTTGCCATGGCAAAGCCAAAATTTAATATTCAGTTAGATGCTTTTGAGACTCTTATGCAAACTTCAAATTGGCGGGAGCAGGGCCTCTATAGCGCCACCTTTTGACAAAAGTGGGGGGTTAGTTAACCTACAGTCACCAAACTCGGTACACTTATTGTTCTCATTAAGCGGATAATTTTCTAAATTTACAGTCATTAGCTCCGACCAACAGGAAGTCTGCTATTTTGGTTTGAATGTGGATTTTTTGACTAAACAGGCTCTGAATTTTAAACTACTACTTCTAGGGAGTTTATTCCATTCAGACCAACATTTTTTTACATGTTGCTAAGACATTGAAGATGTTAAATTGAAAACGGATAATGGATATCTCGAACCGTCTTGCCATGGTAATAGATTGAAGTAATGTAAAAAAGGTAAACGGAATGACTCATATCTCTATTAAAAAAAAACTATACACAATTAATTTATATATAGAATAATATAGATGTTTGAAATAAACCATTTTATTCATTTTCTTCCAATTCAAAAAGCATGTGTAATTAAAATAGGCAGATTAATCCATTTTCAATCAAATATAAATGTCATACATAGAGTAACAACTAGAGGGCAGCATATACCTATTTTTAAAACAGGGTTGGGTAAGTCAACATCTGTGGTTGGTTGGTCTATGTCTGTGTCACACTGTCTATATATCTTTTTCTCTCTCTGTGTATGCATATGTGTGCTTACAGTCTTATTTTTTCTAAATATGAGTTATTATTTTTAACAATTACATGAGAATTTTTGAATTATTTATTTACTGATATAATTCAAATTTATTAAAAACCCTGTTCAGTAAAATTTCACATGATTATAAAGTGCTGTTTAAAATAAACTTGCATAAGTGAGCAGAAAATCAGATATGAACCTTATTATACCTGAGACTGACATTAAATTGTCTTTGCAGGTTCTGTGATTTGGCTCTATTATTATTTATTATTTTTCCATTTTATTTTTTTATCTTATACCACACATATTAAATTAAATGAATGCATGCTTTTGGTGCATAAGATTGGTGCACAAACACAGCTCATGGAGGTCAAAAACATGAATAGAAGAGTGAGGATTATACAACATCAGCAATCACAGACATTCACATTATGGCTGGATTAGTTATTTCAGAGCATTGTGGAGTTTGCACAAATAACAGTATATAATTTGGTCTAGAATTTTATAGGGGTTGTCTGAAGCCGACTTCAGACTGCATGATTTTCAAACTAGTCTGGTCACTGTCCTTTTCACACTGCATTACTTTCGCTTTCGATTCAGTCGCTGTTGTGTTCAAAATGCATGATGGATCGGCGACAGAAGGTTTCACACTGCATGAATTTAGAATAGGAAGAATCGCCGACACATCTGTCTGGCACTCAAACTACGTTTCACAACCAAACACACGGGAGATGTGACAAGGAAACAACACAATATCACGTATGCAAGACCGGAGTTCTCAAGTGAGACTGGGTTTATTATTAAAAACGGTAACCCGCAAGAAGCTTGCAATACGAATGGCCTGTGTGCTGATTTGCAGCGAAAACAAGAAAAATAAAAGAAGAATATGGAGGAGGAAATGGTTGGAGAGACTGTGACAGAGCACTCGCATAACAGAGCACTGATTTGCCTGTGATTTCGGGCATTTGTCTGCGATTTCACAAAACCTGTCTGCGAGCTAAAATCGGGGCTAAAATCATGCAGCCTGAACTCGCAATGAGAAAAAACCCGACATTTCAGATTATGATGATATTCTGCACTCATTTGAAATAGACTTATAACATTCTGTGACATGAAAGTCATCTTTAAACGATCTCATGCATGGTGGCTTTTGTGGTTTTGTCATCATAGGAGCATCAGCCGCTGCAGTAAATGTGGTTTGAAATTGACATAGTCTTTTATGTTTAATTTTTTAATGCCATTGCCCGCCGTGCACAGCTGACCTGAAGCAACCGGGTGGCGGTGCCACCGGGCTTTGGCCCGTCATCGCTGCTCGCAGTATATTTATTTTTTTTTTTTCCGTCTTTCGGGCTTTTTGGGGCCCTTACCATGCTCAAAACTCTTGAAAATTTGCACACACATTGGAATCCGCGGCCAACAGGGCCGGGCAGAAGCTGGTACCCGGGCGTGGCAGGGGCTCGACAGCGCCCCCTTGAATGGGGTCCGAAAATGGTCTATATATCAAACACGCTTGCACATACAAGTATAAAACTCGTACACATAGACCTCATCGGGCCGAACAACTTTCGTACTCTAAGTTAAACGCCACCTAACAGGAAGTCAGCTATTAAGGGTGTTTTGAAAAACGCATGCTCTGGAATTTGATATACTCCTCCTAGACGATTATTCCGATCGCCACCAAACTCGGTCAGCATGAAGTCAAGACATGATGATGAAAAATTGCCAGCGGATTTTTGATATCTCGAACGGTTTGGCCGTGGCGAGGCAACGAATTTATGCGAGAAAAGGAAACAGGAAATGTGTTATAACTCTGCATACATATATTGATCTTTATGAAACTTCACGAGTGTGTTGGTTGTAGTAGTCTGATCACATGGATGTGACTATTGTGAGTCAAAGTTATAGCGCCACCAACTGGCAGCAGGAAGTGTCACTTTTTGAAATGCTTTGAGATCACCCTCTTATTTTACCTGATTTGCTTCAAACTTCATCAGTGTAAAGTCAATACACAGCAGATGTAGACCTATGACAGGATTTTTGATATTTGAAATATTGTTGCCATGGCAACAGGTCAAACTGTAATAATATTCTTGAGTGTTTTTGAGGCTCTTAACATGCTTCAAATTGCATGAAACTCGACACACACATCAATATTGTCAACCAGTAGACATGGACAAAGCCATAGAAATGGGCGTGGTGGAGGGGCTCAGTAGCGCCACCTTTTGACAAAAGTGGGGGGGTTAGTTTTTCCTACAGTCACCAAACTCGGTACACATATTGTTCTCATCAAGCCGGACAATTTTCTAATTTACATTCATTAGCTCCGACCAACAGGAAGTCAGCTATTTTTGTTTGAATGTTAATTTTTTGAAAAAACAGGCTATGAATTTTATACTACTACTCCTACAGGGTTTATCCAATTTACACCAAGCTTTTTTTAACTTGTTGCTAACACATTGAAGTTGTTTAATTGCAAACGGATTTTGGATATCTCAAATGGTTTGGCCGTGGCGAGGCAACGAATTAATAGCAAGAAAAGGGAAACAAAGTGTTATAACTTCTGCATACATTAATTAATTTTGATGAATCTTCGGCTGTGTCTTCGTTCTACAAGGCTGATCACATAGATGTGACTATTGTGAGTCAAAGTTATAGCGCCACCAACTGGCAGCAGGAAATGTGTTACTTTCAGCATGCTTTGAGATCACCATCTTATGTTTACCCTATTTGCTTCAAACTTCATTTAAATAATGTCAAAACATGTCAGATGTAGGCCTTTGAAAAGAATTGTGATATCTCAAACACAGTTGCCTTGGCAACGCATCAAACTTTTATATTGGTTTTGAATGCTTTTGAGACTCTTAGCATGCTTCAAATTGTTTGAAACTCCACACACACATCAGGATTGTTAGCCAGTAGACATGGGCAAAGCCTTAGAAACGGCAGGGGAGAGGGGCTCTATAGCGCTACCTTGTAGTGCAGTAAATGTGGAGTGAATTTGACAGTCCTTTTGCTTAACTGTTTTAAATGCCCATTGCCCGCTATGCACAGTTGCCCTGAAGCCACAGGGGTGGCGGTGCCACCGGGCTTTGGCCCGTCATCGCTGCTCGCAGCTATTTTTTTATTATTTTTTTTCCGACTATTCGGGCATTTTTGGGGCCCTTACCATGCTCGAAAACTCTGAAATTTGCACACTTGGAACCCGCGGCCATCAGGCCGGGCAGAAGCTGGTACCCGGGCGTGGCAGGGGGCTCGACAGCGCCCCCTTGAATGGTCCGAAACTTGGTCTATATATCAAACACGCTTGCAATATAAGTATAAACTCGTACACATATAGACATCATCGGGCCAAACAACTTTCGTACTCTAAGTTATACGTCACCTCAACAGGAAGTCAGCTATTACGGGTTGTTTGAAAAACGCATGCTCTGGAATTTGATATACTCCTCCTAGGCGATTAATCCGATCACCACCAACTCGGTCAGCATGAAGTCAAGACATTGATGATGAAAAATTGCCAGCGGATTTTTGATATCTCGAACGGTTTGGCCGTGGCGAGGCAACGAATTTATGGGCGAGAAAAGGGAAACAGGAATGTGTTATAACTTCTGCATACATTGATTGATCTTTATGAAACTTCACGAGTGTGTTGGTTGTAGTAGTCCGATCACATGGATGGACTATGTGAGTCAAGTTAGCGCCACCAACTGGCAGCAAGAAGTGTGTCACTTTCAAAATGCTTTGAGATCACCATCTTATTTTTATCCATTTGCTTCAAACTTCACCACAATAATGTCAAACATGGATGTAGACCTTGAAAAGAATGTGATATCAAAACAGTTGCCATGGCAACATCAAACTTTAATATTCTTTGGGATTTTTGAGGCTCTTAACATGCTTCAAATGCATGAAACTCAACACACATCAGGTCAACCAGTAGACATGGGCAAAACCGTAGAAACGGGCGGGGAGCAGGGCTCTATAGCGCCACCTTTTGACAAAATGGGGGGGTTAGTTTAACCTACAGTCACCAAACTCGGTACATTTTGTTCTCATTGCCGGACAATTTTCTAATTACAGTCATTAGCTCCGACCAACAGGAAGTCTGCTATTTGGTTTGAATGTGGATTTTTTAACTAAACAGGCTCTGAATTTTTAAACTACTACTTCTAGGGGGGTTATTCATTCAGACCAAACTTTTTACCATGTTGCTAAGAATTGAAGATGTTAAATTGAGAACGGATAATGGATATCTCGAACCGTCTTGCCATGGTGATAGATTGAAGTAATTTCAAAAAGGAAACGGAATTACTCAATTCTCTATAAAAAAACACTATACACATAAATTTATTATAGAAATACAGATGTTTAATAACCATTTTATTATTTTTTTCCAATTCAAAAAGCATGTTAATTTAAAAATAGGCAGATTAATCATTTTTTCAATCAAATATATATTTAATGTCATACATAGAGTAACCAACTAGAGGGCAGCATATACCTATTTTTAAACAGGTTGGATAACTCAAACTATATATAATCAAGTTGATATATATAGAACAATAATTAGTTTTAATTATACTGTTTTGTGCAGTATATTTTAAAAAATTATCAAGAATTATCAAAAAATTATTTTTTTTTTTTGTTTGTTTGTTTAAAATGATCTTCTCAGTCTCTCTCTCTCTCTCTCTCTCTCTCTCTCTCTCTCTGTCGGAGAGCTAAAATCGGGCTAAAATCATGCAGTCTGATTCGCAATGAGAAAAAACTCAGACATTTCAGATTATGATGATATTCTGCACTCATTTGAAATTGACTTATAAAATTCTGTGACATGAAAGTCATCTCAATTTAAACGATCTCATGCATGTGGATTTGTGGTTTGTGGTTTTGTGGTTTGGGGGTGGTCTGTGGTGGTCTCTGTACAGACCTTATTGTAATTTACTTCTAATTTGTTTTTTGTACTTTAGTTTTTGATATTTTAGTGGGTTTAATTATGTATTAAGTCTGCACTATCTGTCTTAAAAAATGGGGACTCTTATTTTGACGGGTTTTGCTGTCTTCGGAGTGAAAAAGGATTCCAACAGCATTGAACGGGAGAGCGCGCTCATTGTTATGGTTCATCTTAGCTTTTTAAAGTTTTCCATTTATAAAGCACCCCCCGAAAAGGCACAGGTGTGTATATTTTTATGCTGTTATTATATTGAGTATTTGTGTGATTCATTGTGTGTGCAGAAAATGATGTGAAAGGAGAAATATGGATAAGACATTAATACGTATTTTTTGTACTTTGTTCAGCTCTTACGGTGATTTCTGAGTTTAAAAAGGCCATTTCAATCGTTGTTTAATGTTTATAAAGCTTCAAGAACTCAGCAGTAAAGTTTGGCCATCATTCGGACGGGTCCGCTACACTGTCTGTGTATATCTCTATCTCTCTCTGTGTATGTTATGTGTGCATTACAATCTAATTTTTTCTAAATATTGTTTTAGTTACAGTTATTTTTTACCATTACAGTTAGAATTTTTAAATTAATTATTATTGATATAATTCAAATTTATTAAAAACCCGTGTTTCAGTAAAATTTCACATGATTATAAGTATAAATTTTCATTTTATTTTTTATCTTATATCACACATATTAAATGAAATGAAGCATGCTTTTGGGTGCATAAGATTGGTGCACAGACAACAGCTCAGGATGTCAAAAACACCATAAGAGAAGTGTGAGATTATACAACATCAGCAATCGCAGACATTCACATTAAGGCTGGATTATTTTTTTTCAGAGCACTGTGGAGTTTGCACAAATAACAGTATGTATTGTCTAGAATTTTTATATAGGGTTGTCTGAGCTGAGTTCAGACTGCCGATTTTCAAAGTAGTCGGGTCACTGTTCTTTTCACACTGCATGACTATCATGAAAAAAACGGCTTTTGATACAGTTGATCATAATATTCTCCTGTCCCGTCTGGAAAGCTCTGTGGGCATTCAGGGAACTGTCCTCAGTTGGTTTAAAATCTTATTGACGAATAGAAGCTTCTCTGTTTAGATTAGGTAACTTCTCTTCATCACCTACTCAACTCTCTTGTGGAGTACCGCGGGTTCATTCTTGCACCTATTCTCTTTTCTCTGTATTTACTTCCTCTGGCTCCATCTTCAGAAACATGGTGTATCCTTTCACTGCTATGCAGATGATACCCAAATCTATTTACCCCTGAAACGTAACCAAAATGCTGCTCTGAATCTCTTTTTGTATGCCTAGATGAAGTGAAATTGTGGTTCTCTCAAAAGTTTTTGTTTGTGAAGAATCTAAAACCGAGGTTACAGTCTTTGGCCCCCACCATAGCTCTGGGTCAAAAACATCGACCTGACTACCTTACTCCTTTTGCTCATCCTGCATTAAAAACTTAGGTGTTTTTTGGGACCAGAACCTCACATTTGAAAAAAATAAACTCTGTAATTAGTTCTTGTTTTTTCAGCTACGTCTCCTCTCTAAGATTAGATCCTCACTCTCCGAAAAAACCTTAGAGATTGCGATCCATGCGCTTATTACATCTTGCTTGGATTACTGCAATTCTCTTTATTATTGTATGTCCAAATCCTCTATTGCCCGTCTTCAACTAGTGCAAAATGCTGCTGCAAAATTTCTCAAAAGAAAACGCAAATTTGATCATGTTACCCCAATTTTAAAATCATTGCACTGGTTACCTGTACACTTTAGAATTGATTTAAAATTCTTCTTTTTGTTTTTAAATCGCTAATAACCAGTCACCAAGCTATCTGTCTGAGCTACTCCACCCTTACAATCCCCTCGAAATCTGAGATCTGGTGATAAGAGAGTTCTCTGTGTCCCCAGATTGCGATTAAAGCAGAGGTGATAGAGCCTTTGCTATCGCTGGCCCCAGGCTGTGGAACAGTCTACCAGCCTATATCAGATCGGCACAGTCTATAACTATTTTTAAATCTTCTCTAAAACTTACTTTTTTTCTTTAGCTTTTAATTTAGTATGAGTATATTGTGTGAATGTATGTATCACTTTCTATTTTCTTTTGTTTTTCTTTTTTTTTTTCCTTCGCCTTATTGTTCAACACTTTGGTCAGCCATGCTTGCTGTTTTTAAATGTGCTATATAAATAAATCAACCTTGAACCTTGAAAAAACAAGAAAAAGAAAAGAAGAATATGGAGGAAGAAATGGTTGGGGAGACTAACAGAGCACTCACATAACAGAGCACCGATTTGCCTGTGATTTCGGGCATTTGTCTGCAATTTCACAAAACCTTCAGCGAGCTAAAATCGGGCCAAATCATGCAGTCTGAACTCGCAATGAGGAAAAACTCAGACATTTCAGATTATGATGATATTCTGCACTCATTTGAAATTGACTTATAACATTCTGTGACATGAAAGTCATCTCAATTTAAATGAACTCATGCATGTGGATTTTGTGGTTTGTCATCATTGGAGCATCAGCCGCTGCAGTAAATGTGGTGTGAAATTGACATAGTCCTTTATGTTTAACCGTTTTAAATGCCCATTGCCCGCCGTGCACAGTTTACCTGAAGCCACCGGGGTGGCGATGCCACCGGGCTTTGGCCCGTCATCGCTGCTCGCAGCTATATATATATATATTTTTTTTTTCTAAGTTTTTGGGGGTTTTGGGGCCCTTAACATGCTCAAAAACTCTTGAAATTTTGCACACGGGTCAGAATTCGCAGCCATTACAGCCGGGCAGAAGCTGGTACCCGGGCGTGGCAGGGGGGCTCAACAGTGCCCCCTTGAATTGGGTCCGAAAACTTGGTCCATATATCAAACACACTTGCACATACAAGTATAAAACTCGGTACACATATAGACATCATCGGGCCAAACAACTTTCGTACTCTAAGTTATACGTCACCTCAACAGGAAGTCAGCTATTATGGGTTGTTTGAAAAACACATGGTCTGGAATTTGATATACTCCTCCTAGGCGATTAATCCGATTGCCACCAAACTCGGTCAGCATGAAGTCAAGACACTGATGATGAAAAATTGCCAGCAGATTTTTGATATCTAGAACGGTTTGGCCGTGGTGAGGCAACGTATTTATGGCGAGAAAAGGGAAACAGGAAATGTGTTATAATGTCTGCATATATTGATTGATGTTTATGAAACTTCAGCTGTGTGTTCGTTATAAGAATATGATCACATGGATGTGACTATTGTGAGTGAAAGTTATAGCGCCACAAACTGGTAGCATGAAGTGTGTCACTTTCAAAATGCATTGAGTTCACTGTTATTTTTACCTGATTTGCTTCAAAGTTCATCAGTGTAATGTCAATACACAGCAGATGTAGACCTGTGACAGGATTTTTGATATTTGAAATACTGTTGCCATGGCAACACTTCAAACTTAAATAATATTCTTGAGTGTTTTTAAGGGTCTTAACATGCTTCAAATTGCATGAAACTCGACACACACACATCAATATTGTCAACCAGTAACATGGACAAAGCCATAGAAATGGGTGTGGTGGAGGGGCTCAGTAGCGCCACCTTTTGACAAAAGTGGGGGGGTTAGTTTTTCCTACAGTCACCAAACTTGGTACACACATTGTTCTCATCAAGCCGGACAATTTTCTCTTTTACATTCATTAGCTCCGACCAACAGGAAGTCAGCTATTTTGGTTTGAATGTTAATTTTTTTGAAAAAACAGGCTATGAATTTTATACTACTACTCCTATAGGGTTTATACAATTTACACCAAACTTTTTTAACTTGGTGCTAACACAATGAAGTTGTTTAATTGCAAACGGATGTTGGACATCTCAAACGGTTTGGGCCATGGCGAGGCAACGAATTTATGGCAAGAAAAGGGAAACAAAGTGTTATAACTTCTGCATACATTAATTGATTTTGATGACTCTTCAGCTGTGTGTTCGTTGTACAAGGCTGATCACATGGATGTGACTATTGTGATTCAAAGTTATAGTGCCACCAACTGGCAGCAGAAAGTGTGTCACTTTCAGCATGCTTTGAGATCACCATCTTATTTTTACCCGATTTGCTTCAAACTTGATTTAAATAATGTCAAAACATGGCAGATGTAGACCTTTGAAAAGAATCGTGATATCTCAAACACAGTTGCCTTGGCAATGCATCAAACTTTAATATTTGTTTTGAATGCTTTTGAGACTCTTAGCATGCTTCAAATTGTTTAAAAAACTCCACACACACATCAGGATTGTTAGCCAGTAGACATGGGAAAAGCCTTAGAAACGGGCAGGGAGGAGGGGCTCTATAGCGCCACCTTATAGTGCAGTAAATGTGGTGTGAATTTGACATAGTCCTTTTATGCTTAACTGTTTTAAATGCCCATTGCCCGCTGTGCACAGTTGCCCTGAATCCACCGGGGTGGCGTTGCCACCGGGCTTTGGCCCGTCATCGCTACTCGCAGCTATATTTATTATTATTATTATTATTATTATTTTTCCGACTATTCGGGCACTTTTGGGGCCCTTACCATGCTCGAAAACTCATGAAACTTTGCACATACATCGGAACCCGCGGCCATCAGGGCCGGGCAGAAGCTGGTACCCGGGCGTGGCAGGGGGGCTTGACAACGCCCCCTTGAATGGGCTTCAAAAACTTGGCCATATATCAAACACACTTGCACATATTAGTATGAAACTCGGTACACAAATAGACCTCATCGGGCCTAACAACTTTCGTACTCTTAAGTTATACCTCACCTCAACAGGAAGTCAGTTATTATGGGTTGTTTGAAAAACGCATGCTCTGGAATTTGATATACTCTTCCTAGGCGATTAATCCGATCACTACCCATCTCGGTCAGCATGAAGTCAAGACACTGATGATGAAAAATTGCCAGCGGATTTTTGATATCTCGAACGGTTTGGCCGTGGTGAGGCGATGAATTTATGGCAAGAAAAGGGAAACAAAGTGTTATAACTTCTGCATACATTACTTGATTTTGATGAATCTTCGGCTGTGTGTTTGTTGTACAAGGCTGATCACATGGATGTGACTATTGTGATTCAAAGTTATAGTGCCACCAACTGGCAGCAGAAAGTGAAATGAAATTCGGTACACAGATTTAACAGCCCAATACCTACAAAAAAGTCTCTTGGAGCGAAATCTGAAACCGAACAGGAAGTCAGATATATTGAATTAACTTGCCATTTTTTGCCATTTCCAGACGTTGTACTTTAACAAACTCCTCCTAGAGCTTTAATCAGATCAATGTCATATTTGGTCAGTCTAAAGGCCTTTGTGATGTTATATTGTGAAGATCTAGAGTTTTCACTGAAGGGCGTGTCTGTGGCGGCCTGACAAAGTTCAATGTTTCGCCCTGAAACAGGAAGTTGTTGTAACTTAGACAAACAATGTCCGATCTGCCCCAAACTTCACATGTTTTATTAGAGTCCTGGCCTGAAGACATCTTCATAACAATATTCAGTTACAGTCATAGCACCACCTGCGGGCAACTGGAAATTACATGTTTTACACTGTGATTAACTCCTCATAGAGATTTAACCAAATCAACATCAAATGTTATCAGTCTAATCTTAAGACCTTGGTAATGATAAATATCAAAGATCTTGAGTTTTCACTGAAGGGCATGTCTGTGGCGGCCTGACAAAGTCTGATGTTTCGCCATGAAAGCGGAAGCTGTTGTAACTGAGGCATACTATGTCTGATCTGCTCCAAACTTCACATGTGTGATAATAGTCCTGGCCTAAGGACATCTACAGTATATGACAATATTCAGTTAGCCATAGCGCCACCTGCTGGCAACAGAAAATGGCATGCTTTACACTGTAATTCAGATTCCCATTTCATTATGCCACGAAGTACCAAACATGCTAGAAACACGTTAAATCATGCAACACTTGGTTGAGTGCTAATGTATGCGATTAACGCCATGAAAGAAACAGGAAGTTGTTGTAACTCAGGCATACAATGTCCGATCTGTTCCAAACTTCACATGTTCTATAATAGTCCTGGCCTGAAGACATCAACATGGCAATATTCAGTTACGGTCAAAGCGCCACCTGTTGGCCGCCGGAAGTGTGGCATTTCGAAATGACTTTGGCATAATTCTCCTGTATTCATTCGTTTACATGCATGTCGCCCACTGTTCACTGTTTTCCTAAGGCCAGCGGATGGTGGTGAGCCCGGGTGCAAGGGCCCTTTCATCGCTGCTTGTAGCTTTAATTTGCTATTGTAACTGCACTTATTTCCGTTGTTGGTATAAGTGGCAGTGGGTGGTGATCACCCTTACACCTTGCAGTATTTGCAAAATGTTAATAATTTTAACAATAAGAGGGATCATAAAAATGTGCATGTTGTCTTTTTATTTAGTACTTCCCTGATGAAGCAGTTCATTCTGCAAGGTGTAAGTAAACTTTTGACCGCAACTGCATCACCTAAGATGAATTACTTCAGTCATCAGGACAACACTGTAGTAGAATCCTGGGAGAGGCTCCTTCACATTTCCCACAAACACCAGGATTCCAGTGACCACACTATCTTCACTGACACTGGCCTTTAAACATAGAGAACATTTTTATAAACGTTTTTATTCCTACTTTACAGGGAATTAAACATAACTTTATCAATTACACAAATATAGATAACCCAAGACCCAAGCAAATTGAGGGATCGTTCACACAGAACATGTTTTTGCTTTGAAAATAATGATATAATATCATATATAAATATCTATAATGATTAGATGGGGATTTGTAAGTGCACAGGTGAGAATTTATTACTTGCAAATAGAAAAGATTCAAAGCATTTAAAAGCTATAAGGATAGTTGATGGCAGTGTTTTAGCTTGTAGTGTGTGATCAGGGTGTGCTGGCTGAATTAATGGCAGAATTAATGGCAAAACTTGTAACATCACCTTCTGCAATACGGGTCTTTGATTCCACACCGCTTGCACTGTATCTCCAATAACAAATCTGTACTGATCCTACAAAATGAATATATAACTCCAGATAAGCACAAAAATATTACATATTACAAACACAAACAGTAATTGAACACCTCACTTTTCAAATGCAAAAAGAAAAATAGATTTTAAGCAGTATTTCTAGAGGGGGTAATATATTGAACATTACTGGTGGTTATAACAGTGATGGATTAAATGTATATAAATGTCTTTGAATGTTACAAGATCAGATCTTTGAATTTCGTTCTGCAAATTTAACTTTAAGACATCTAGTTAGTTTAAAATTATTTAAAAAGTCAGAATTCAATTAAAATGTTGTATTTTCAGCAGCCAAATTCTTTTAACACGCCCACACACGCGATCACATTCATATACAAGAAATTATTATAATGCAATCATAAATAAATTATAGGAAACATGATTAATTCACCTCCATATTGCTTCTGCGATTAAACTAAATAAGTTACACTCTTAAAAAATAAAAGAAAGCATATATCAAGATACTTGACTCTTTATTTGTAGTACATAACGTCTCATCTGTAGTCATCCAAACGTGCGCTCCTTTGTTTTCTTCTTGTTTGATCAGCAAAGTTGCTTCACACATCGCGATTACAGAAAGATGTCTGAAAGTGCATTTTTCAAACTCTGGTGAAGTAGTGCGCCGTCATGACGTAGTATTTTGGCGCATGCGCATGAAACAAAAAGTTTATAGGCTATAATACATGATTTAATTTCTGTTCAAGTTTAACTTTTTCTAATTCATTGTTGTAGTTAGACTGTAAGTTTACAGAACTTGACTCATTCACCTAACTAAAAGTCAATCATTTTTACAGTTTAGTTGGATTAAAATTAAATGTATTTTAACTGAATATTGTTAAACTTTTGCTTGCAATTAATGCAATTAAATATGTTTAATAGACTTAGAACAACATAATGATATTAAAAGTATTATACACATATGTAAAGTACAGTACTATTGCATTAAGTATCACAAATACAGCTGTCAGAACACAGACGGAGGCAGGGAGGTAAAGTGTAACACACAAATTTATTGTGTGCAGGTGAGTAATGGAACAAGCACTTTGAAGCAGTAACTTAGCTGGTAGAATAACTGGGTAACGTCTTTGCAGATGCCGGACAACACAGAGGACGAAGGACTGGAGACAGAAGATGACAGGATGGGAACACAGTGAATCTCAGGTGAGTGGAAGGTAAGGAGTCCAGGTACGTTGACGAGACCAGACAAATGAGTGAGGGAAATAAATGGCTTTATATGATGTTTTATTAACAAAATTCGGGAGGAGCAGGTGCAGATAATTAGACTAATTAGCACAAGTGGAAAGCATTCAGCTAATCAACCAACAACAAGAGGTATATATACTGCAGATTTACTTATGTTCATTGACAGCACCTGATGACCGGATGGGGTGACGACGGGGTCTACCTCGACCCCGGGGTGCAGGGCGGTCTGGATGTTCGGCATGGAATTGTGTGAGGAGCGAGGGGTCAAGGATGTCATGACAATTGACCCAGGAATGTTCTTCTGGGCCAAAGTCCTCCCAGTTGACGAGGTATTGTAGTCATGGACCCTGTCGTCGGGAGTCAAGGATCGCCACCGGAATCTGTGAAAGGAGAGGGCATAGGATCAGTGTGGGGTTTTAACAGTGAGACATGAAATGAAGGTGAGATGTGATACTGTGCTGGGAGATTGAGATGGTAGGTGACCTTGTTGAGCTGCCTCTGTATGGTGAATGGACCTATGTACTGGGGACTCAGCTTGTGGCAAGGCAGTTGGAGACGGATGTCCCGATGTAACGAGTAGTGGGGCCACTTCTGGCATCGGCATGCTTCTTTTGTCTCCGAACTGCCTTCTGAAGATGGACATGGGCTGAGTCCCACACTCCATCGCTCTGCTGGAACCAGTGGTTGACAGCTGGAACCTCTGAGGGCTCACCCGACCAAGGTAAGAGAGGTGGTTGATAGCCCAGGATGCATTGGAACAGGGTGAGCCCAGTGGTGGTCTGCCGGAGGGAATTCTGAGCGTACTCCACCCAGGGTAGGAACTGGCTCCAGCTGTCCTGGTTCCAGTAGCAGTACAACCTCAGGAATCTCCCGATCTCCTGGACCTTGCACTCAGTCTGGCCGTTGGTCTGAGGGTGGTATCCAGAAGAAGGCTTGCTACACACGGGAAATGAACTGAGGTCCACGGTCGGAGACAATATCCTCTGGAAGGCTGAAATGTCTGAATACATTGTGGAACAGGGCTTCGGCTGCTTCAAATGCAGTGGGAAGGTCCTTGAGGGGAATAAGTTTACATGCCTTAAAGAAACAGTCCACGATGACCAGCACGCAGGTGAAGCCATTAGATGGAGGTAAATCTGTCATGAAGTCAACTCCAAGATGTTACCACAGTCTGCGTGGTATGGGTAAGGGAACCAGTTTACCTTCAGGGAGCTTCCTAGGAGTGTTGGCAACGGTACAGACTGAGCATCCTCTGATGTAACGGGAGATATCCTAAATCATGGAGGGCCACCAGTAGTGTTGCCGCAGGAGCGAGAGGGTACTTGAACTGCCTGGGTGTGTCCAGAGCCCGGAGAAGTATGAGCTAAGTCCATGAGGGGCTGACAGTGGGACAATGGAACATACAGAACCCCTCAGGACCTTCCAGCGGAGCTGGTTCAGAGCGATTAGCTTGGGAAATACGTTGGTTGATGGACCACTGGATGGGACTTACGATTAGGGCTGGAGGGAGGACAGGTTCGGGATCTGAATTCTCAGGATCGGGCTGGTACAAACGCGATAAGGTGTCATCCTTGCAGTTCTTGGTCCCAGGACGGTAGGAGACAGTGAAGTTGAATCTTGGGAAGAAGAGGGCCCAACGGGCTGGGTGAGGGTTGAGTCTCTTTTCGGGCAGATGGAGTCCAGAATAGAGACTTGGGCCGGCATTTGAGGGGTGCACTGAGGAGGCTGTAGTTATGGATGAAGCGACGATAGAAATTGGCAAACCCCAGGAAACGTTGGAGCTCCTTTACTGTTGTGGGTAAAGGCCAGTTACGGATAGTTTCCACCTTCCTCTGGTCCATCTGGATGCCGTGTTGGTCAATGACATAGCCCAGGAAATGCACAGAGGTGGTATGGAACTCGCACTTCTCCAGCTTGAGGCAGAGATGGTGTTCGCGGAGCTTCTTGAGGACCTGGGAGACGTGTTGACGATGTTCGGCCAGGTTCCGGGAGTAGGTGAGGATGTCGTCTATGTAGACTATAACAAACCGATGGAGGAACTCCCGGAACACACTTATTCAGATGGTGTAATGAAGGCTATTTTCCACTCATCCCCCCAGCGTATACGAATGAGGTCATACGCACTCCGCAGGTCCAGCTTGGAGAAGTGTAACGTCTGGATGGATCCGTTCAGAGTCAATAAACTTTGGAGTTTCCAGAACGCTTTTAACCTGATGAACTTTGTTTGTTAATCACTAACTCGGCTCCGGACGACTGTGACTTTCGGCAGGTTTGTGGACCTGTGAGGGTAAACAGAAAACTGCAACTTCCTCACTTTGGTGACTTCAAAAGGAGCACCCCCCCCCCAGAGACTGACCAGATCCACATTCCAACACCCACACACACGGGCACACACACGAAAACACACACACAGACGCACAGAAACACACAACATACATTTTTGACTGTATATGTAAGATACAATTATGCCAACATATACCCATCCTGTATTTTGAAGCGTATGCATGTTTCCTAGTGTTTAAATGAGTGTATTTGTGCTAGTGTGCATTTTAATGATAGAATTCTGTCTGTAAACCATAACTTCTTTTATAGGCATTTCTGATGTACCGAGTTTGATCTCTCCGTAAAGCTCCGGACACGAGCTATTCTGAGATATGTCACACAGCTGACAAATGCATTTTTCTATGTGTTTAATGATACTGTGAAGAACGCACTCCATTTGGAGATCTGATCTGACAGTCATAAATCATGCAGATTAAGTCGTGAGGCCAAACAAAGGGAAAGCTTTCCCGCCAACTTTGCACCCATGTTATTGGCTACCCCACCTCAAGGAGGTGTGTCAGCTTATCTGTCATAAAAGCAAAGACGCACAATTTCTTGTGTGTTCTCCCCCGATTGTCTCACGAGCATCTCGTGCACGTTTTCCCGGACATCTCCGGTGACCACGCGCTGCCATCGCGCTCAGCTTCGGGACCGCCATCTTCCAGCGAAACTCACTCTCAAGTCCTCAGTTCAAACCTTCCCGCGGAACGGAGGAAGCCAACGAACTGCACCAGCGCTAACCTGAAATTCGACACACACAACCAATGCAAGTATACTGCCGTTTCTCAATCTTAGATGATGAAACTGATTTCCGTGCTGGCTTAGGACTGGTTGTGAGTTTGCTACTTGCCTTCTCTCTTTCCTTCTCTACTTCCACTCTTGTACATAGGTGTGTATACCTTCTGTATATATTTTAGACGTATAATCTCTGTATTCGTAGTTTGCATATATTAAAACGTTATTCACGCTCGATTGTTCTGGTTGTTCTTTCAACTGAAAACCAAGTCACTTTAACGTTTTTCGATTGCTTTATGCTTTGATGCTATAATAGCAAGTTATTTTCATGGCCAGAGAATAACTCTGTTTATAAATATTCTGTGAGGGACTTAGTTTGCTGGACAAACGAACAGTTTCTCTAAATAATTATTAAACCAGAACTAATCATATATGTAATTGATTATAATTCGTTGTAATTGATTCACAATATATGTTTAATTCCCCGTTGGGTCGATATATGAATCATAATTTATTCATAACCTTATGAATTATTATATTCATATTTCATCCATAAATTTATTAATAACCGCTACATTCGTTACATATTATTTTTGGTGGAGATTTCGCGAGCAACGTTTTAAACTTGGTTTTTGGTAAAGGAGCAATGTAGAATAATTTTGTGTGATTTTTAATGTGTTTATGCGCGCTTTATTCAGTGATACAACGCAGACGCACGCGTTCTCACTCTACACACCGTTAACAAGCTGCTGTTTGTGTCTAAAAACACTGCAGGCCTAGTCTTGGTTGACCGTGAAATAACTGCAGTTCATTAATATTCAGACTCGTATGCAAGAGGGCGACAGTCTTTTGCAAATACAGTTTAATATTAATTTCCGCTTGAATTAACGAATTGAATCGTATTCAACGTGTTTTGAAACGAGTTTAGTGGCGAGATTCCCACTAAATCTCTTGAAAGGCCTTATTATCTGCCACTATTAAATCTGAATTAATTGTGTCGTCCAAATAATTCACAATAGTTGGCTCTCCTGGGTTACGTCGTTGGCCTAGCTACCCAAACCACGTGATCCCCCTTACAAATCTAATCGGAGAGCAGTTCATCTGGTTTAACGATTGATGTGTGAGAATTTGGAGCCGTTTACGCCCTGATCCAGCGTGAACTGTAACAGCGGCGAACCCCGCAAAAGTTACATATTCGCGTGCATTAAAGTTTGCACCGAAGGGACTGATTCCCAGAGTTGTGTACCCGTGAGTAAAACGGTACATATATATATTTATTGTAATCGTGATCGTGCAGTTAAAACAGCCGTAGAATCCCACAAGCGCGCTCGTTTTAGATCACGAATTAAGGAAGGGGGATGCAGTAACTCTGACCAGACGCCAGAGGGCAGTCTGCTCAGGTGTGGCACCCCTCCCTACTTATTGGTTGTGTGGACTCATTGACGCCACCGCGTGGACGTTCTGAGTTAAAGCCGCTCCATACTTTGAACTGAAATTATCTCCAAATTATCTTTTGCTTCTCTATACTGCGGGGAGTTGTAAAAGTAATTTGCTTTTGGTGGTTATGCTTTCCAATCATTGTTGGAATGTGGTTTACTGATTTAAATTTAATTTAAACACGTTTAAATTTTTAATTTGAATTAAGTTTCCCTTCCAACAAGGGAATTCACTTTCTGAGAGTGCGCCCCCTGGTGGACACTGCCAGATAAGTCAATTCTCTTTTCCTTGTATTTTTTTCCTGTGTTCACAGATCTACTCTATTTTATTTTATTTTATTTTTTATTCTACTTTGTTTTATTTCATCTATTCCCTTTTTGTCTTTTCTCTCTCTTTCTCGCCAGTTATTTCTTTATTTTTACTTTGGAAATTCATTCCTTTTTATTACTTAATGTTTTATTTTATTCACTCCTAGTTCTGGGTCCTGTTTGTTATTGGCTGGCAATAACATTCACGCACACCCAAGCCTCCCTTATTTCATACACTTATTTTAAATTTAATTAAATAACATTTAATTCAATTTTAAAATTAAGTAGTGTCAATCAGTTGGCATTTTGCTCATCAACAAGCAATTCTCTTTAGGAAAAATCACAAATAGGGAAGGCTTTCTCCTTTTTTCTCCCCATTCTGTTATTCTATGCACTCATTTAAGTTTGATTGAAAAAGATTTCATTCAAATTTGAATCAAGTGCATCTGAATTATCCTCGTTGCTTTCTCTTTTCCCATTCTGCTATTCTGCGCACTCGTTTAATGCAAATTTGAATCAAGTGCATCTGAACTATTTTGTTTTTGTCTTTACCCCTTTTGCTCATTTCAGTCTAGTTTAACTAGGTCATTCTGACTGTCATTTTAGGCTCATTTTCTTTTGTCATACACACTTAATTATTTAAATTTGGTTTAAACAAGATTTAAACTGAGATTTAAATTTACAATTAACAAGGCCCTTCACTGTCTGGTGGTGAGTTGACGGTCGCCCCAGTGAGTTCCAGTGAGTGGAGCTGCCTGGCCTGGCGGGTCTTACACTAACCGTGTGTGAATCGGGGACATTCTGACCTCGTATCACGGGCAACACGCAAGGACATCAGCGAGTTGTGTATCAGGTACGGGGAGGCAACGAGCCCAGCAAATGGCAATTTTGTTTAATTTCCCTGCTCAGGCTTCTGCACGACAGAACCGCCCGTTTGGAGTAACTGCCCGTAAAGGGGACAGACTCTGAGTTCAGGGAAAACTCAATCTTGACCGGTCACGCTGGCCGTTGGCGCAAGTACCTTACCGAAGTGCACAATTGTGCTGATGTTCCCTGTTTGAGAGGTTGCACCGTGGTACAAAGGGGACAGGTTGCCACGGACACCGCAGTCGAGTGTTTGAACGACTAGGAAAGGTTGCCTGCCATTGAGTTCTTATCTGAGCACCCACGATTCACCCAGGCCTAAATTAGTGACATACAGTCACTTCACCTAATTGAAAGCCACAGAATATTACATATTCTTCACTTATTCAGGTGCGGGCCAACCCTTATACTCTTGATCCATACCATCCCTCTAGGTTTTATGACGCAACAGTGCACTCGCCTGACACCGTCATAAACCCAGCTGGAATAGGAAGTTAAGTTTCACTTCTCCCCTCTAGCCCTTCTGTTTTAGTTTATTGCTATTCTATTTTTATTCCTTTCTATTTGTTTACTGCTCTATTTCTCATTTAATTGCATCCACCCTGTTCTGTTTTGCTTTTCTACTGTGTTTGTTTCTTTCAGTTCATGTAAAAGCAGAGCCTGTGAGAGCCATCACGGAAAACTGAGTAATAGATAGACGACCGAGCAGCGAGAGTCATCAAAGGACTCTTAGGGCTACCGCCTGTCGAAACCTTTATTCAAATCCGGCACTAACCCACACAAATTGACCCACGTGGTCCTTTTGGGCTATCGACAATTAAGTGTCTAGCCTACATTCCACTAACTGTCTGCACCAGTTAACTGGAACTAAACCAAAGAATTATATAATCATGCATTATTATAAGTCGTTAGTTCTGCGCGTGCTTGCATTGGTTCTGTTTGTGCTGTCTTTCTCTCGCCAACAGCAAGCTAACGTGTTCAGAGCAGCCAGCCCCAGCACCCACGGGGACCGACTCAAGACCTGGTTGGGCTCCCTGACCAGCACGTTCCTGCCCAACGACGCTGTGGATCCCCAGCACCTAAGCAACGAGCAGTTGGACGACAACCTGAAACGACTGATGGCCCACGATCCGACACCGAGCTACAAAGAATGGGCGAAAGTCATCCGAGCCATCGCCCACAACCTCAAGCTCCAGGCGGAGGATGCCCGGAGGAATCAGGCCCATCCAAAAGCTTTCTGACCCTGCATCAGATCAAGGGCTCCCTGCTGCCATGGACCGAAAACGGGGCAGACTGAATAACCCATACACTTGCTACAGCCGACGGCAAATGGCCTACTTTAGAGCACGTGGTCAGCCAGCGATGGAGGAAGATTTCATCTTCAACACTCTGCTTCTCCGAGAGCTGCACCCTGCGGTGAGTGATCACCTGGCAGCCTTGGCCTGCTCACGCAGTATGTCTACTCAGCAGCTGCAAAACTTGGTTGACGAAGCTCACTCCAAGCAGAACACTGCTCCTGAAAAGACTGTAGAAAATCAAACCAGTTACACAGTCTCCGACCACTGCCCAGAAACCTGTCCTTACCTTTTTGAAAGACTGAGAAATGAAGCTGAAAGACAAAGCCAGACTCTCAAGTCACAAAGATGTGAGCTGAATGTGCAGTCGCACAGTCCAAATGAGGTCCACCTTGAACACACAGCTCCCATGCACCACACCATTGGTCGAGTGAGCCTGGTACCTCCGGTGTGTGTAGCGCAAATGGACACGTTTCCCTGTTTCATCCACAAAGACCTGCTAGACTGTTTTGAGCCCTTATTTAATGCCAGACCGCTGAAATCTGGGCTCAAGTGTGTGAACTTCTGCCTTCCCAGTCACCCAGACCACCTGAGCCAGACGGTCAGGTCACAGAGGTCGCGGGAAATCTCCCAGCTAACCGCGGGAACCCCGTCTCAGAGCACAGTTCAAGTTCGCTACCCGGCGTACTTCAACTCACCATAGACTGTAACTCCCTCTGCTCCAAGGTCACGACAGACTCACAGCTGAATGATGTAACTACAACAGACATTATTCTCACACTGTGGGCAGACAACTCAGCCTTCAGCCCACGCTGTTAATGCTCTCAGTGAAGGAACACCGGACCTCCCATTTGTCAACAAGCAAACACACTTTCCACTAGACTTTCGTGCCAACCATGATGACTGTCAAGGACATCTGCGTTTGAACTTCAAATGGAACAACCGGCATTTAACCTATCACTTCCTGGTCCTTCCAGACCTCCTGATGCACTCTAATGCTCATACGGACAGTGCAAATGAGTTGTTGTGGGCCCCGATGACTGTACAGCTTTTCCTGTCAACACTGCCAACTTCCTGTCAGGCCAGACTATCCAACAGGTCTGCATCCTGATCAACATACAGGAACCTGTAGTACCACCTTACACCAAAGGGGGTGCTGTTTGGATCAACATACAGGAAATTGTAGTACCACCTTACACCAAAGGGGGCTGTTTGGCTCCAACAGGAAACAGTACCACCTTACACCAAAGGGGGTGCTGTTTGGCTCAACAGGCAATGTGGTCAAACCCTAAGCCACATGCTGGGCTCCTTCACACTGTCACCTGAAGGCGTGGAACTTGGACTTGCTCTAAAAGTCACACCGCTAACTGAAGTGCACCCTATGTTCACAGTTGGCTCAACAAATGCATGGTCAGACAGCGCATTCCCAAAGCCTACCATCTAGAATGGATAGTGGACCACGGCCCTATGACTTTAAACTCAGGTTAACAGTCATTAACTTAATACCAGCTGCCATGGTCCCAGAAGGAAGCTTAAGCAACACAAGTTTCACAGCATCCTTCAAGAGCATCTCCATCACTTCCATCAAACTGGTACCCACAGAACAGGTGCACAGAACGGAGCTGATGGAGGACAAACACCTTGCAGTACCCACAGTCTCTAAACAGCCTGCCTGGGAAACTCAGGAAAGCGCTGCACCTCTGATAGCCAACTGACAGCTAAAACCACAACAGGAGCCATTCCCAAGGTTTGAGCCTAAAGCCAACAGATCCAGAAAGATGCAAGTGCCCTAAAGAATGACGCAGACTGTCAAAGACTCAGAAACGTCTTGCACAAATTCAAAGTGACATTTGACAAAGACCTTTTATGCTGTGGTCTCACTAAACTTCACACAGTGCATAGTGCAACACACCCAAATGCTCCTCCCACCTTCATCAGGCAGTACGAAGGTCACATCGCCCCACATGAACCAGTGCAGGAGTTTGTTCATTCAACAGAAGGAAAAGGTGTTATCTGCCCATGCAACAGCACCTATTCAGTCCCTACCTGGTCCATTGTAAAGCCAGACAACAAGTGGCGACCCACCAGCGACTTCAGGAAGCTGAACCAGCAAGTGCCACTGCCACAACGTGCCAGAAAGCACAAGTCTGCACAGAGCAGAGATTCAGCTGCCTGCCAAAACTGCTATAACAGCACACCAGCGTTGACACTTAAGATAAAGGTACCCCAACAACAGCAACCAACCTGTCACAGGTACCTCAAAGAGAATGCGTGCCAAAAGAATGCCCTCGGCCTACGTCGATGGACAATTCGACATCCATGAGGGCATTCTACAGGCAAGTGCAGGGGTACGATGGTTAAACAACCAACCCTGCCACCCACAGAACAGCAGGTGGGGTCCCCACTCATGTCAGTACGGTGAAGCAGCAGCTACCCTCAAAACCCTCCACGTCTCCACAGCCCATAACATCAGAGAACTCATGTGCACAGACTCACACCATGCCAGACTTGGTTTCACATGCCATCTTCCGAGCTGGAAACAGACTGGTTTCAAAACTGAACACAACATGCCGGTGAAACATCAACACATGTTCCAGACACGTGATCACCTCACCCAAGCACACGACATGATCGTTTACTGGGAAAAGGTGAAAAAGATGCTTGAAGCAACCAGGGCGTGACAAAGGTGTGAACGACCAAACTAATGCCCTTGCCAAGACTGGCACACTGCATAACAAGCTATGGTCACACCCACCCCATTCACCCACCCTTAGTGTGGCAACAACGACCCGCAGCCAGCGGACTGTTCCTGCAACATTTCCCGCCTTACTGCCACTGCCACTGACAACCAAACTTGCCAACACTTCCATGCGAAATGTTTTGCGCCACCACTCATACCCCTCCAACCTCCCGTTCACGGCATCTGGTCCCACGACGGCCCCTAGCCAGAAACGACCACATGAGACCAACCACATGCTGCGTGTGGGAGTGAACTTTCTAATGTATGTCCCTGATGTCCTCACAGCGCCAAAGCTTGTACTGCCACAGGGCCAAAAGGGGGGTGAACTGATATACACCCACGACACACCATGTGCCAAACACCATGGCACCAGAATCACTCAAAAGACATTAAAACAAGTGGCGTACTGGCCCAGCATGCAGCAAGATGTGGCAGAGCACGCCAGAGGATGTCAAGTTTGCCGTCACATCCAGACTGCAAACGCAAATCACCGAGCTCCACTGCAAAACCGAGGAGTCACGTTTCCACGGTCAGTCGACCAGAAAGACTGGACTGTAAAACCTCCTCTGATGCTCATGGCCATCACAGAAACCATACAGGAGTCAACTCAGGTGTTCCCCACGGAACTACTGATGGCACGGCAGGTGCCACTGCCATTGCACCTGTACCAACCAGGAGACTCGAATCTCATCACAGCCTGCTCCCCTCACCAGCATCGCAACAAGCTCCGCCTACAGCTGAGAGAACAACTCGCAACACAGAACCAAACCCTGCAAACCATCTGCAAATCCCGGAAAGGTATTGTGGCGGTTCTCTGTACTCACAGTTTCCTGCTGACCCAAACGGCGAACTTAAGGAAGCAGCTGTTTACAGTCTTCCAAAATGACTTTGCCCAAAATCAGCCAGTCATAGCTCTGATGACAGACCTGCTGCGAGAAGTCCGCTTCTCAATGGACAGAGTGGCTATGAATAGGATCCCTCAGTATCCTACACAAACTGTGCTGGACTTTGCTACTGGCAGACCCACCAAGACTGTTCCAGCCCACCTCACTGACTCCCTGGGTGCTGCCATCCTACTGCACGTCAACCCCGAGCAGAATGAGGTGGCTGTCCTTCTCAATCTACCCAGTGGTGAACCAGATAACATCTCCAGACCCAAAGACATGGTCAATGTCAGGTGGCGGCAACGTAACACCCATGCCAAGAAACACACCTCAGTTGCGGTAGCCTACCACAACAGCAACCCACGGCTGTGCCCGGCTCCCCACTTTCGCAGGTAGTTTCACCAAAGACTTTCAGTACTTCTGCCCAAACCAGCTCTTCCTCAGAAGCCACACTGAAGGAATGGGCCGGCCGCAGCCCATGACCAGCGACACACGCTGCCCTGCCGAGGCCAAGCCTCGCACCCCAGTCATCGGAACACAAGCCGAGATTGTGGGTGATCGACTGCTCATCCACACCCCCACTCATGCTGCCATCCTAATCTACAATCAGCACAACACCGCCACTCATGTCGGCCTGCCCAATCCAAGTAAGTGGATCCAGGTACCCCTGGGTTCCATCCTTCATCGCAGCCATCTGGCAGTGCACTGTCTCTCAAGCAAAGAGGACCAGTCAGAACTGGAAATCCCATCCTCCTCCAGGAATCACCATCACGCCTTAGATCCAGGACTGGAACTGAGGATTGACAAAGGGGGTCCCAGCTAAGTGACAGTACTCCCATCGATGCAGCCCTCCAAGCACTCTCACGACTGCCTGTCCTGACCAGCTCACCTAAGCCCAGCTTGGACTGCTGCCAACACAATCCGTTGCCTCTCCATGGCAATCAAGTACACACTCGCCCTGGGCCTGGCCTTCATCCTATCCAAAGGGACCAAAGGGATGGAAGAATCCACGGACAAGTGCCTATCTGCCCTTCCTCAAGGACCAGTAGGAACCACCTGCTGCGTGACCATCCGGATCCATGTGCCATCAAACTTGGTTACGTCCAACGAAGTCCGCACAGGAACTTCGTTGGCCGAAAGGGGGACTGTAACGTCTGGATGGATCCGTTCAGAGTCAATAAACTTTGGAGTTTTCAGAACGCTTTTAACCTGATGAACTTTGTTTGTTAATCACTAACTCGGCTCCGACGACTGTGACTTTCGGCAGGTTTGTGGACCTGTGAGGGTAAACAGAAAACTGCAACTTCCTCACTTTGGTGACTTCAAAAGGAGCACCCCCCCCCAGAGACTGACCAGATCCACATTCCAACACCCACACACACGGGCACACACACAAAACACACACATACAGAAACACACAACATACATTTTTGACTGTATATGTAAGATACAATTATGCCAATATACCCATCCTGTATTTTGAAGCGTATGCATGTTTCCTAGTGTTTAAATGAGTGTATTTGTGCTAGTGTGCATTTTAATGATAGAATTCTGTCTGTAAACCATAACTTCTTTTATAGGCATTTCTGATGTACCGAGTTTGATCTCTCCGTAAAGCTCCGGACACGAGCTATTCACTGAGATATGTCACACAGCTGACAAATGCATTTTTCTATGTGTTTAATGATACTGTGAAGAACGCACTCCATTTGGAATCTGATCTGACAGTCATAATCATGCAGATTAAGTCGTGAGGCCAAACAAAGGGAAACTTTCCCGCCAACTTGCACCCATGTTATTGGCTACCCCACCTCAAGGAGGTGTGTCGGCTTATCTGTCATAAAAGCAAAGACGCACAATTTCTTGTGTGTTCTCCCCCGATTGTCTCACGAGCATCTCGTGCACGTTTTCCCGGACATCTCCGGTGACCACGCGCTGCCATCGCGCTCAGCTTCGGGACCGCCATCTTCCAGCGAAACTCACTCTCAAGTCCTCAGTTCAAACCTTCCCGCGGAACGGAGGAAGCCAACGAACTGCACCAGCGCTAACCTGAAATTCGACACACACAACCAATGCAAGTATACTGCCGTTTCTCAATCTTAGATGATGAAACTGATTTCCGTGCTGGCTTAGGACTGTTGTGAGTTTGCTACTTGCCTTCTCTCTTTCCTTCTCTACTTCCACTCTTGTACATAGGTGTGTATACCTTCTGTATATATTTAGACGTATAATCCTGTATTCGTAGTTTGCATATATTAAAACGTTATTCACGCTCGATTGTTCTGGTTGTTCTTTCAACTGAAAACCAAGTCACTTTAACGTTTTTCGATCGCTTTATGCTTTGATGCTATAATAGCAAGTTATTTTCATGGCCAGAGAATAACTCTGTTTATAATATTCTGTGAGGGACTTAGTTTGCTGGACAAACGAACAGTTTCTCTAAATAATTATTAAACCAGAACTAATCATATATGTAATTGATTATAATTCGTTGTAATTGATTCACAATATATGTTTAATTCCCCGTTGGGTTGATATATGAATCATAATTTATTCATAACCTTATGAATTATTATATTCATATTTCATCCATAAATTTATTAATAACCGCTACATTCGTTACAGAAGATATGAGCTCCTCGTAGCTGTTCTAGAGTTGCTGGGACCAGAGGAAAGAGATAGCTGAATTTTACTGTCTGGGAGTTCAAGTGATGGTAGTCAATGCACGGGCTCAAGCCTCCGTCCTTCTTGGCCATGAAGAAGAAGCTTGAAGCAGCAGGGGATGTCAATGGTCGAATGAAACGTTGTTTTAAAGCCTCCTGTACGTAATCCTCTATGGCCTTCTGTTCCGGGATGGACAATGGGTAGGGCATCGTTCAACAGAACTTACCAAATGACTTTATCAACCAGGAACGTGACCAAATGAAGCTTCATTTGACCAACAGGTCCATTTCCTGACCCCAAGACCCCCAGCCTTAACAGAAGTGATGACGTGATTTCGTTTAACAAAGAAGGCTGTCACATGGGGTCTGATCATGTTAAATCTGTTGATTCTCTCACAAAACCCTCTTGTATTATCGGATGGAACAGGAAACATTAATTAACGGACCTAAAAGCACAACGGATCCACACAGACATCCCCTGATTAGGAATCCCTTTTGACCCAGTCGCAAGTGACTCCGGTCAATGTTCCAATGACCCTATTCTTATAGACTCAATCTCAAATGGACAATCATTGAAACATCATTTTAAACTATATTCAGAATAACACATGCTATGAAGTGATTATTAACATGTTGGATTCGATGCATTATATGTTTGTATTCCCTTATGCATTTTCTTTCTCTTGTAATCATTGTTTTAATTAGGTCAGTCTAGTAATATGTGTGTAAGAAGTGTGTCATGTTTGAGGTCAAATTATAGGATTTATTATTTTCTTTAATTCGGTGTGCATGAAACATTGAAATTTGGTATCAGGAAGATATAAGGAATCTTTATAAAGTTGTTAATAAAACAGGAAAATGTTCTGCGGATATCACGATGCAATCAATGGACAATAGACGGGGCGTGTCTAAGCTCCATAGCAACGTCTCATTGGAGGATTGCATCTGAGGATGGAGCGAACTTTCTCCTTTAAAACTATGCTGTCCAAATAGTTAGTTGTTGAAGAACCGATACTTTGACCACGGCTGAACTGTTGCTTGGGCTATGCTGAAAAGAAGATGGAAAATTGAGAACTGATCCTTTTACCGGGGCTGATTTTCCATCTAACAGTCGCTGACTATCTTCATCCATGAGCCGTGCAGCTGATATTTCTCACCCAACAGCCATCACATCCAGAACTCACAAACACTCCGTGAACTCCACGACCAAAGTCTCCAAAGAAGAAAGCTGCTCAGAACAGCGCGTTTCACCAGTCGGCAACAACTTCAAAGCTTCCGCGTTACCCAACGCCGGGCTTCCCTGAGAAGACGTCACCGCAAAACAGCCAATCCAGGCTGGGACTCCCCTCAACAAGAGCCACGGAACACCCACCTACCTCAGCTGTCAGAGTGAACGCAGGTACAAGCAAAACTTCTCTCTCTCTTGCTGGAAACTGGTGAAACTCCTTTAAACTGAAAGAATCAAGCTCTGCTTTTGTGATTTTTCTCAGGTTACGATTTCAGTTAGCACTGAACTTGGGACTTTTCATAGCTCATATCAACTCCACGAATGTGTGTGCATATGTATGTATGTATGTGTGTGTGTGTGTGTGTGTGTGTGTGTTTAGCCTTAGTGTCTTAGAAGTAGTCAATAAAGCTTTGTTTTGATTTTCACATATACAAGTTTCTTGTGCTGTGTGTCAAATTACTGTCTTAAACTTAAAGATCTGCTAAGCTACCTTTTGCTTATAATAATAATCATAATAAAATATTGTTACTGTTGGCCACAGAATAATATTTTATCCAGAATTGGTAAAATACGTTAACCTCAATTTTTTGCTGGACGAATAATTGATGAAGTGTTAAATATTAATTCTGAATCAGCTACAGTGAATCTTTTACAGTTGATTCGATTCTTATTCCCTGTAACTTAATTACCCCTCTTTATAATTAATTGAGCTAATAAATAACTCAGGTCCTACAGTAGAGTAGCCCCAGGCAGCAGGTCAATAGTGCAGTCCCATGGCCGATGTGGTGGAAGTTGCGTTGCCAACCGCTTGCTGAACACATCCTGGAACGCCCAGTATTCAGGAGGAATTTCCACTTTGAGGTCAGTTTTAGGGCTTTCAATGGTAGTTGAGAAGACTGGAAGAACACTGGAATCAGGAGAAGAAGGTCAGGAATTCGAAGAAGACTTTCTGACAGGAGATAAAGAGTTCTTAACGCATTCGTCGCTCCATTTGAGGATCTCACCCGTATTCCACTGGATGTCTGGTTGGTGTTGTGTGAGCCAGGGGCGTCTGCGGTGGATCCTTCCAGAACCATGAATGTGATCTCCTCCGTGTGAAGACAGCCAAGTTGGCAGCGTTTACGACGTACATTTAGTTTCTGGAGAATCTGATTGCTGATAAAGTTCCCTTCGGAGCCGATGAGGGCTTGCACTGAAACACAGACGTGAGAATTTAGAATTTGTACAGCAGTTCTAGTAAGAGGTGCAATTCAAGGGGGCAAATGGATGGTACTTACCGCTGGGCGTGGTGGTCGGATGGGACAGGCAGCGATGACATGGTCCTCTCCCCCTCAGTACAGACAAAGATGTAATTGAATTCTTCTCTGATGCTCCACACGAGTTAACCGATATGAATCCACTTGCATGCATTCAGGTGCTGGAAGGGCGACAGATGGTGTGGCGGGCAGAGGATTGGCAGTGGGAGTGTGGAGGGCACATACTGAGAAGCGTTGAGCCACACGGATGGTCTTTTGTATTAAGCTTTCCAACCCCATTGTGTCATCATACACGACCATTAGCTGCTTTACTTGAGGATTCAAACCCTGGCGGAATGCTGTTATCAGAGCCGTTTCGTTCCAGCCACTAGTGGCTGCTAGAGTACGAAATCGAAGAGCATATATACTCACAGTTTCATCCCCTTGACGTAAGTTGAAGATCTGGTTGTGTACTGACAGATCGGTGGTGCTCTGACCAAATACCTCTCAGAAATGGCTGAAGAAGGCGGCGATGGTGGCAGTAACTGGGGCGTTGGATTCCCAGAGGGGTTGAGCCCATTGTAGCTCGCGTCCTGAGAGTAGGGAGATGACGAACGCCACCTGGGCATGCTCAGAGGAGAAGAGTCGAGACTGGGCTTCCAGATAGAGCGAGCACTGAAGGAGGAACCCACTGCAATCCTCCGCCACGCCAGAGTATGTCCTGGTCGGGCCATGGGACTGACAGAGGCAGCTGACGAAGAAGCGGTGGGTGTTGGTTGAAGGAATGCTTGACGGACAGCGTGTACGAGTTCTGCCGGGAATATGTGCTTGTGGATGGCTGTAGCAGTGAGGATCGCACCGCATTGACCAAGGTGGCAAACGGGTCTGGGGTGTGACCCCCACCTGTGTCCGAGGCATGAGGTCTGGTCTTCTGTCAGGACACAGACGGAGGCCGAGAGGTAAGTGTAACACACAAGTTTATTGAACAGAGGCACAAACACAGGCAGACAGCGGATACAGGTGAGTAATGGAACAAGCACTCTGAAACAGTCACTTAGCTGGTAAAATAACTGGGTAATGTCTTTGCAGATGCTGGAGAACACAGAGGACGAAGGACTGGAGATGGAAGACGAAAGGATGGGAACACGGTGAATCTCAGGTGAGTGGAAGGTAAGGAGTCCAGGTACGTTGATTTTATATAGTCCATAGGTGATGAGGTGCAGGTGATTAGTACTCAAGAGATTGTGAACGAGTGGGTATAGCGTGGAGATCCGGTGATGATGCGTGGATGTTGGTGGGCGTTGGCTGTGACTCTAGCACTCCATAAATTACATTTTATGTCAAATATTATGTAGAAAACTGACACTAGTTGAGTTTAGAGCAGGAGCTGGTGATAAAAATTTCAACAGTAAGTTGTACTGGATTATACTGTATTAGCAAGTGTATTGAAATTCAGATGAAAAATACATTTCAAGTGTATTAATGCACACAGTATATATTAAAGACTAAGCACATTTAAAATACACTAACAAATGTCATTTTGGATAACACACTTAAGTTGAAATTAAAATAAATTATTTTTCATGTGCTTTAGTATATTAGTCAATACATCAAAATAAGTGTACTTATTTAAAACAATAAAAAGTCATAATTATTTAAAATGTGTTTAAGAAAAATTAAGTGCATTTTTTAAAAAGTGCTCTTAAGCGTGTTTAAAAATATTTTCATGAAAGTGTACTTTCTTTAAGTAAAAGTTAATTAGAGATTATTACAAAGTGCATTTTTAAAAAGTGCAGTTAAGTGTGTTTAGAAATATTGTCATGAAATTGCACTTTCTTTAAGTAAAACTTAATTAGACATTGTTACAAAATGCATATTTAAAATGTGCACTTAAGCGTGTTAATAAATATTGTCTTTAAAGTATATTCTTTTTAAGTACACTTAAGTGGCCTTTAATTTTAATTATATTATCTGCAAGTGCACTTTTTAAAAAGTATACTTTTAAGATTTGAAGTACACAAAAAGTATACAATTAAGTGCACTTATTTTTCACAAGAGTAATAAGCCTTAGGCATAACACATAAAACAATAATTGGCTCAATTAACATGTGAAACTTACAACAAAACATTTTCCATTAACATTTTCAATGTAGACATTTACATCCTTAAACATTTTCTACACATTAACAACATTAACTAAAAATACACACCTCGCCCCGCTCACCAAGGGTGCAAACTTTGGGCTTGCTGCTTCCTGGGTTAGTTGCTAACTTTATGATCTCTGGGCTAAACAGCACACAAAGTGTGAACATAAGACAAAGCAACTTAACAAAACAATGTAAAAAGGGGAATCATATAACTACTTAAAGTTACAGAGAGAACAGCACCAGGATTACACGAACTGTGTTAACTTACATAGACAAGACGAGACGAGAGAAATCTGATGAGTGAGGTTGTTGATCAGCTATACAGGTTCCTGGGCTCAAAGCCTCGAACCCAGTCACATGAATGACCTGACTGTGAATTAATTACCTATAGCGTTCTCTAGTGGCCACTTACACTCTCACTCTCACACTCTCACATGGTAAATGAATTCAGCAGGGATAAACAAAATAGTTACTCATATATGATTTCTAGACTATAATAAATGAGTAAATATAAAGCTATAGGTGTATAGGTAACAAATACAAATAGGTTTGCTTTAAATAAAACTGTTAGAACAACGTGTCTGATGTGAGTGTGTTTAAAATTGACAGACCATTGTTCATTTTCAAGGAGGAGCACCAGCTTTTGGATTGGCTGTTCGATGATTGAGGGCTTAGAGCAATGGTTCTGTTTCTGTGTTAGTTTCCACTCCCCAACTTGTACCTTTACCTGATGAACTAAGCCATCTGTCCCTTCTGTAGTTTCAACCACTCGTCCTAGTTGCCACTGGTTCCTGGGAAGAGTATCTTCCTTGATGATGACTATGTCGTTCACTTTCAGGTTGCGCCGGGGTACATGCCACTTTTGCCTAATGGACGTGTTCTGGAGGTATTCTTTTTTCCACCGGCTCCAGAACTGTTCGGTTAAATATTGTACTCTGCGCCATCTTTTTGCAGCATACATATCTTCCTTCACAAGCTTTCCGAGAGGTGGTAAGGCAACCTTGGATTTCATCAGGATATGGTGGTTTGGAGTCAGGGGCTCTGGTGCCATGAGGTCATTGATTCCATCAACTTTTAATGGGCGACTGTTGACGATGGCCATAGCTTCGGAGAACAGTGTTTTAAGGGAGGCATCATCTAGTCTACCTGAACACTGATTGTAACATCCTGATCACAGCAAAGCTGGCTAACAGCTCCTCAAAGGCTAATAAAATATCTTAGAACATTAATGAAGGCATCCGTGGACATGTCTTCAAGCATTTCAAGATGGACTCCTCAAGAAGACAGGCATGTGAAGATGAGTCCATATCTTTTACACTCTTTGCGACCTCACCTGGTGGCAAATGGGCCGAAACAATCCATTCCGCAGAACATGAAAGGAGCTGAGACCTCACAGCGTTCTCTGGGGAGTTCAGACATTCATTGATCTTCCGCTGGTCCTCTGAGCTTTCAGCATTTCACAAATCTATTTATTAACTTGGCGACTGATTTACTCGCACCAATGGTCCAAAATCCATTGGCTCTGAGTTCCATTAATGTCTGGCTCCGACCCTGGTGGCAGATCTGGGCATGGTAGTGTGAAAGAATCAGCTTGGTGATTTGGCTCTCTTTTGGGAGAATGATGGGGTGCTTTAGTTCTTGACTGAGGGTTAATCGTTTAAGTCTTCCACCAACGTGAAGAAGTCCTCTGCCCAGAATGGGGTCGAGGCAAAAAAGAGGACTTGAACTTGGAATAATGTCCCCATGAAGGCTCCTTTGCAGTGCCTTTAGCTCTTGGGGGAAGGCTTGCTGCTGGATGAGCTGAATCACCACCTCAGCAACAATTTCACCATGATGTTTTTGCTTAGACCCTAGTCTTTTGATTCTATCAACCACCTTAACAAGCGTTGTCCAGGGGGGAAACTGACTCAGGCGGCTTAGAACATCGTTCCAGTCACTGACTTGGGTTGCAAGCACTTGAATCAATTTAACTTCCGGATCACTTGGGAGCAGTTTGGTTGAAGGCTTAGGCGTAGGGAGCACTTCTTGTTCCCATAGAAATTTGGGCCCTGATAACCAGCTAGCTTAAGAGATGTCTGCTGCATGAAGGCCTCCGTAATCTCTCTTATCAGTTGAACACGGTTTGCCACGAATACGTGGAAACTTCGCGCCTCATTGTTGATGTAAGTCAGCACTACTTGTGAGTCTATCCAGAAGATCCTTGGTCAATTTTTACCTTGAGTTCCGCCTTGAGCACAACACTCATCCTGGCTGCGGTTACTATGGCTGAGAGTTCCAATCTTGGGATGCTTGTGATCTTCGTAGGTGCAACCCTTGCTTTGGCTATACAAAACTACAATGAATCTCGTCCTTGTCATTTTTGTATCTGAGATATGAACATGAACCATATCCTGCATTACTGGCATCCAAGAAGTGGTGCAGTTCCTCCCTAACGATTTTACCAAAGTTTTGAGGATGGTAACATCTGGATATGGCAACTTCTTTTAACCTCTGTAAACCATTCTTCCACTCCTCCCACCTTGAATGGAAGTTCTCAGGAATAGGATCGTCCCATCCAAAACCTCTACGACATAGTTCCTTTAGGATGCGCTTGCCACTCAGAGTGAAGGGAGCTACAAACTCGAGTGGGTCATACAGAGACACAACGACTAACAAGACACCACGGCGAGTTGGGGGGTGCTCTTTTGCATCAATGTTGAAACTGAAGGTGTCGGTTTCTGATGACCACTGAATGCCAAGTATGTGTCCTTCTGAGGTTGCATCAGGGTTAAGATTGAGAGGATCAGTGGTTATTGCCCTTTCTGAGGGGGCTGCACAGGAGAGGTCCATTTGGTTTGAGTTGAACTTTTGCAGATGTAGACCTGCACTTTTGCACAGTTCCTATGCTCCAACAATTAGTTCCTTAGCTTCCTTGACTGTTGGAACACTGGTTAACCCATCGTCCACGTAGAAGTTCTTTTACACAAATACTGAAGCTGTAGAGTGGTCAGTCTTGTGTTGCTGTGCCAGATACTTAAGACAGAAGTTGGCACATCCAGAGGAGGACGCAGCCCCAAAAAGGTGGACTGTCATTCTATACTCCCGTGGTTCTGTTTCTAACAGTCCACCCTCCCACCAAAGGAACCTTAGGTAGTTGCGAACTTCGGGTGAGACACTGAACTGGTGGAACATCCATTCAATGTCACAGATCACAGCAACTGCTTCAATTCTAAAGCAACAAAGAACTCCTGCCAAGGAATTAATCAAATCGGGTCCTGTAAGTAAAGTGTCGTTTAGATAGATCCCACGAAACTTTGCTGAGCAATCGAACACAACTCCTAGTTTGCCTGGCTTCTTGGGTTTATACACCCCATGATGTGGGATATACTACACAGTCTCTCCCTCAGAAAATGGAGGGGCTGGCTCGGCTTCACCTTTCCTGATAATTTCTTCCATGAAGGCTGTGTAATGGTCGAAATACTGTTTATTGGCCTTTAACTTTTTCTTTAGGTGTTGCAGCTGAATAGTAGCCAGCTTCTTATTGTAGGACCGGTGGACTCCTGCCTTTGAAAGGGAGGGGGATCTCAAAATGTCCATCCCTTTTCTGCTTAATGTTATCATTAAGTAGCTGTATGAAGCGAACGTCATCCTGCGACACATACCTGTCCTCATAGCTGCTCTCGTTGAAGTCTGATTCCAGTACTTTCAGCACATCGGTGGCCACTGGCACCTCCTTCACTGCAACACGAAGCACAAAGCTCTCATTTCCTTTTCTATCTAAGTGGGGATTGGCTGACCCTATGATGTTCCAGCCAAGCATTGTCCTTTGTGCGAAAGGTTCATCTTCGTCACCTGTGATGACCTCCAAGGGAGCCAGTGCTGACATGCAATCATAACCAATTAGCAGTCCCACCTCGCAATCTTGGAGTGGATATAACTTGTGGATGTAATCAGATGTTTCAGATGGAGGGCTGTACCTTTAGTAGGGATGTGAGACTTGTCGACTGAGATAAAGTCTCGTGTGTAGGTCTGCTGTAGTTGGATGTAAGTTTCAGAGTTGAGTCCCCGGACTTGTAAACCACAGACAGTCTTGCTTGCTATGACTGTGTTGACAGCTGTCATTGTGCTGAGTTTAAATTGCACTGACTGAGTGTTCACATTTAGTTCGGCTACCAAATCTTCCAAGACAAAAGTTGAGTCACTTTGCATGTCGAGTAGGTCATAAGTGAGAATTTTTTTTCTGGAGCTCTGTTGTTGATGACACAAGTACTGGAACAATGCTAGAAGTGGCAGAAACATGCTGTGTCAATGCATGGGTCATAACCTTGTGGATTTACTTGCTTGCATGGTCTCAAATGGCTATGGGATCTTTTCTTGCTGATTCAACAGGGTTTCTGTTTCTTTCTATGTGCAAGCAGGTTGGATGACATTGACCACATGTACTGTAGGTGTGTCGCCTTTTGCAGTCTTTGGTAGTGTGCCCCTTTTCTTAAGCACCCAAAACACAGGTGGTTTTCATGAATGAACGTCTTCTTTTCATCCATAGACTTTGCTGCAAAGGTTGGACACTTAACAACACCATGTGTTTCGTCTTTACAAACTAAGCAAGGTGGCTTTGAATTTTCCAGAGTTCCTGAGGTGGAGTTTTTCATTTGAGTGCTTGTGTTTGGTGCCTTGGCTCTCTTTGGAAGTCTCTCATCTGTGTTTTTAGTGTTCATCAGAAGAGGGAAGGCAATGGGGTTACAAGCAATGCGAGCCTCGGTTTGCATAAACTCTGTGAAATGCAAAAAATTTAGGTAGTCTCCAGATCTGTCTAGCTCTTCCACAACAATACGACTCCATCTGCGCACCATCCACTCAGGCAGCTTTATAAGAAGCTTGTGATTTTCCTCACAATCATTTAGAATACCCAGGCCCTTCATATGAGGAATGGCCTCAAAACAACCTTGAAGGAAATCTGCAAACTGTCTTAGTGCAATAGGGTCATTTGCGGCCATCTTTGGCCACTTCATGAGCTTGTCTCTGAAAGCCCTTTGGACAATGAATGGGCTTCCATACCTATCTTGTAAGATTTCCCAAGCACCCTGATATGCCTTCTCTAAATTTCTGTAGAAAAATCCTTCAACTGCCTTGCGTGCTTCCCCAGGAAAATAACTCTTTAGATAGAGCATTTTTTCACTAGCTGGGAGGGGCTTCTGGTCAATGAGAGCCATAAAGGATATCTTCCAGTCTATGAACTTTAAGGGGTCACCAGTAAACGTAGTTGGTTCTGGGATGGGTAGACAGCTTAGAGTAAGTGAGCTTGCAATTGCCTGAGCAAGGCTGACCTCCTCCTGAGTTACAGGCACATTGGAGGTTGCAGGATGGGGCTGGAAAGGCATTGCTTGTGGATTTAGTGGGGTTCTGAGTCCAGCATTTTGCCAACCATACTGAGTTTTATGGTCTGTATCTTCCTCGAGACTTTCAAGGCCATCAAAATTACTGTACACTCTCACCCGAGCTGCTGCTACCTTCACTTCATTGTCCACCTGTAGCTGTTGTAACCTTGTTTTTTCTAACTTTAGTTTCATTTCAGCCTCCTTTTGCTTGATTTCTGCTAACATCTGTGTTTCCTTCCCATTCACTCTCCAGTTTATCAAGCTCGCTTGTGAATTTTTTGCATAGCTTTTGCCTGTTCTATTTTGGCTGCCAAATCTGCTTCCGCTTCTGTACGTTTGCCATTTACACTACATCACTTGGTCCCATCATACAGGCACATGGCTTTTCCTACCATTGCTATGCTGATGACACACAATCTTCCTTTCATTCCAACCAATGATCCCACAGAGCTGCACAAATCTCAAGCTGTCTGGCGGACATCTCGGCATGGATAAAAGAACATCATCTTCAGCTCAACCTGGCTAAGACTGAGCTTCTTGTCTTTCCTGCAAATCGAACTCTAAAATATTTCAGCATCCAGCTAGGCACATCCTCAATACCCCATCAAATTCGCCAGAAACTTGGAGTAATCCTTGATGACCAACTGACCTTCAAAGACCACATTGCAAAGACAGCTCGGTCAAGCAGATTTGCACTATACAACATCAGGGAAATCAGGCCCTTTCTAAAAGAACATGCAGCACAATTTCTGGTCCAGGCCCTGGTCATTTCTAGGCTTGATTACTGCAATGCCCTTCTGGCTGGACTGCCATCATGCACAATCAAGCCTCTACAAATGATTCAGAACACTGCAGCACGTCTCGTCTTCAACGAGCCCAAAAGAGCCCACGTCACACCTCCTCATCTCCCTGCACTGGCTACCACTTGCTGCTCGCATCAAATTCAAGGCGTTGACACTGCTTACAGATCTACCACAGGCTCAGCACCCTCCTACTTCCATTCACTCTACGAGTCTACACTCCTACCAAGCCTACGCTCATTAAAGGACCGAAGGCTTGGTACCATCACAGAGAGGCACGAAATCACTCTCCAAACATTCTCATTCACTGTCCCTTGCTGGTGAAACGATCTTCCTGCCTTCATCCGAATGCTGAATCCCTGGCAATATTCAAAAGACAGCTGAAAACTCATCTCTTTTGTGAGCACTCATCTTTAAAAAAAAAAAAAACTTCTTATACCTATCCTTTCACTTTCTCTAATCCCTCTCTATTGTAGCTTATGATACTCTGACACTGCCTAAAACTTATATTGTGAGCACTCTTGTCTATTGCCTCATCATGACGACTCACTTGTTGTATTCCTCACTTGTAAGTCGCTTTGGATAAAAGCGTCTGCCAAATGAATAAATGTAAATGTAAAATGTAAATGCTAGAGGACCTGGAGGTGCCACTTGAGTTGTGGCCTGATCCTTGTGATGACTCTGAAATTACTGTTTCTGTTTTCATGTTTCCAAAGATTGACCCATACTCATCCTATATAGCGCTATTCTCACTCGCTCTTTCTCTATTGGTCATTGAAAGCCTCATCTATATTCTCTACTTGTTTACTGACAGGTCACAAATCTCAGCCGTAAGAGTGTCATATGCATCCATTCTTTTGACAATATCTGGTAGTAGTATGGTGCGTCAAATGGGCTCATAATTTTGGTGTACTATAGCTTATTTGGATTTAATGTTTGATTGAATTTTATCAAGGTCCTCAGATGAGTAGAAAGCCTTCAGTTTCACTCTAACCTTCTTTGCTGGTTCTTCCAAGAGCATTGTCTTAGTTGAATGCCTTTTCATTTCTCATTGCTTCCTGTTCATGTAATTCTTGACCCTTTTGTTAAACTACGCTCACGGAGCTCGACCTGACCTGTTTGTGGTTTGGGGGGGGTCTGTTTCCTCAGTGTCTGCAAGTCTATGCAAAATGTAAAAAGGAAATCTGTAAATCAAGGTGTTTGAAAATAGGAAAGGGGGTTCTTTCAGACAGTAAATCAATCAAGAACATTTGGGATCCTAAGTTAAAGGTGCCGTAGAACGTCTTTTTAAAAGATGTAATAAGTCTAAGGTGTCCCCTGAATGTGTCTGTGAAGTTTCAGCTCAAAATACCCCAGATTTTTTTTTTTTTTTTCATTTTTTAATTGCCTATTTTGGGCAAATATGCGCCGATTCCTGGCTGCCCCTTAAATCTCGTGCTCCCCTCCCACGGAGCGCGCGCTTGCCTTACCAGCATAAACAAAGTTCACATAGCTAATATACCCTCAAAATGGATCTTTACAAGTGTTCATCATGCAGCATGTCTAATCGCGAAGTATGGTATATTTGGATGTTTACATTTCTGATGAGTTGATAGTATGCCCGTGGCTAAAGCTAACATATACACTGTTGGGAGATTTATAAAGAATGAAGTTGGTTTATGAATTATACAGACTGCAAGTGTTTAAAAAATGAAAATAACGACAGTCTTGTTTCCGTGAATATAGTAAAAACGATGGTAACTTTAACCACATTTAACATACAGAACATGCTAACGAAACATTTAGAAAGGCAATTTACAAATATCACTAAAATATCATGATATCATGGATCATGTCAGTTTATTCAATATCAATTATTGCTCCATCTGCCATTTTCACTATTGTCCTTGCTTGCTTACCTAGTATGATGATTCAGCTGTGCACAGATCCAGACGTTAATACTGGCTGCCGTGTAATGAACATGACTGGCATATGCAATATGGGGGGCGTACATATCCCGACTGTTACGTAACAGTCGGTGTTATGTTGAGATGGCCTGTTCTTCAGGGTCTTTTAAAACAAAGATTTAAAGAATATTAAGGAGGAGGAAACAACGGTGTTTGAGACTACTGTATGTCATTTCCATGTACTGAACTCTTGTTATTAACTATGCCAAGAAATTCAATTTTAATTCTAGGGCACCTTTAAGCCAAGGTCTCTTAGGGGTCATTTGAACATACGAAGTATTATATCAAAAAGTGATCAAATTTATCGTCTTTTATTAGATTAATTTAGATTTTCTTTGTTTATCTGAGACATGGCTTTCTATTAATTGTAATTTATCATCCACCATCTCAACATCAGTTTTTATGAAACTTGAAACAATTACTAAAACAGTGTGATTTCAACAAAGAAGTATTATGGGAGACTTTAATTAATTGAGATGATAAAACAGTTAGAAAGAATCTCAAACAGATAACTGATCACTTCGATCTGAAGCAAATGATTAATGGGCCCACAAGAAAACTAATTCACAAGGTCTCAAATTGATTTGATTTTAGTAATTGAGCAGAGAATTTTAAAAACTTTTAATATGTTAACAGGCCTTTCGACACAATTTGGTTTTAGTGGCCAGAAATTATCTAGTAAGAGATTTAATCCATTCATAAGGAATATGATTCTTACGGCATTCCAAATCGTAAATTAGATGACTTCAGAGGGGGCGATCCATCAGATTAAATGGGATGATTTATTAACTGGAAAAGATCAGGAGGATGATAGTCGAATATTCTCCAAAAATTAGAGAGCACAATTAAAGATTTCAGTGTGAAATTAATCCTAAAAAAAACACATACTGTCCCCTGGATGAATTCAGATATTTTAGAACTAATGAAAAACAGGATCTTGCAAATAGATCAAAGTTAAGTCATGATAGACAACATTTTGTTACATACGGAACAAGGTGGTAAAGACCCTGAAAAAGCAAAGGCTGATTATTTCCTGAGAATATTGAAGAGGCAAGAGGTAATTCTAAACTATGGAATCAGTTGAACTACTTAAAAGGAGGCAAAGAAAAGATAGGTCATCAATTGAATTAGTGGTAAATGGGAAGCTGACTAACAATTGAGCTGTTGTAGCCGAAACACTTAATTATTACTTTGTTGACTCGGTAGTCACAATTGCACAAAGTTTCTCTCCTAAGTATACAGTCTATCCAAAGTCTATCCAGTTAATACAGTGGAACAAGCCCTTACTTTAAGGGCAGTCCCTGAATTAGACATCAGAAGAACAATTACATCTCTTAAACAATCCAGAGCAAAGGATATATTTGGTAGGGATGTGGTAATGTTTAAAGTGAGTCATTAGTTAATCCTATCACTAAAATGATCAATCTTTCAGTTTCTCAGGGGATGTTCCCTTGTGCTTGGAAGTCATCGTTATTGTGCCTATATTCAAAAGTGGTGATCCTCACTCTGGTAATATTTATAGACCTATTAGTATTTTACCTATAGTCTCAAAGGTTGCAGAGAAATTGATGGCTGCACAAATCACTAATCACTTGAATAATAGTTCTTGTGCTTTACATCCAATGCAGTTTGGCTTCAGAGCAAACTATTCAACTGAGATGGCAAATTGCTACTTCACTGAAAAAGTCGAGTCTCTTTTAGATAAAGGAGGGGTTGTCGAGGCTGTGTTTCTTGACACAGTAAACCACAGAATTCTTATGTCTAAATTATGAGGTTTTAACTTCTCTCCACATACTTTAAGATGGATTGAATCATATTTGCCAGGTCGTACACAGTATGTTAGTATACAGAATTATAAGTCAGCCCCTCTAAGTATATCCACTGGTGTTCCACAAGGATCTATTCTGGTCCTTTACTTTTTACGTTGTACATCAATGATCTTCCATCCGTCTGTCCTAATACTAACATTGAAATGTATGCAGATGACACTGTTATTTATATACATGGTCACAAGTTGCAAATTAACTTACAGAATACATGGTTCATGTCACAGCTTGGCTAGAACAATGCTGTTTACAGTTAAACATCTCTAAAACAGTGAGTATGTTCTTTACCAAAACTAATAGTTTAGTGTAGTGCCAGATGTTTTGTATCAGGGAAAGATTACAAGTTGATCTAATACCTCAGTGTTCTGATTGATTCCAAACTTTCATTTAAGGCTCAGGTTAAAAAGGTCTGCAACCAGGTCAGATTTAGTCTATCAAATTTTAGATTTATTCGCGATTATATGTCATCTGAGTCCACTTTGATGTATGTGCATTCCATGATTATTTCTCATTGTGGCGAGGGGGGCGTGGTTCAGCGAGGTCTGCAACGGGAGAGAGCATCGGGAGATCTTTGGTGAGTGAGCGGGTTAAATGTAAATCACGAACACCGGTTTCTCATTCCAGTAATTGGCGCGGAGACAGGATAAAACGCCGCGAGAAGCAGGAGTGTGTGAGAGAGAGGGGAACTGCTGACTGAGCCGCTGGTGCACGACAACACTGCTGGAGTGAAGCCCATTGTGGATTGTGTATACCGAGACTGGAGTGAAGCCCTTTGTGGATTATTTTGTTTTGCTGTTGTGCGTTGCACAGTTTTTCTGTTGGACATTTGTATTTACTGAATAAAGCTCAGTCAGCAGTTAAACGCCGACCCTGTCCCCTTCCTTCCTGCATCTACGAACATTGACTGTGTTACACTGGTGCCGAAAACCCGGGAAGGAAGTTGGGTGGCCGCTGCCATGCAATCGTCATCCTCCACCCCATTTGCGGACGTCATCGCCTCCCTCGCGGTCCTACATCAGGAGCACCACCAGGCCCTGCTGGACCTGCGGAACGACCAAGAACGTGTTCCAAGCCATCGTGCAGGCCCAGCAGGAGACCGCGAGAGGTTCCGGAGCTGGATCGCCGGGGTTCACACAGAGACCATCGGCAGCCGGCTGTGCCCACCCACCTGCCACTGAACAAGATGGGACCATTTGACGACCCCGAAGCCTTCCTCGACCTATTCGAGCGGTCTGCTGAGGCGAGTGGTTGGCCGCGGGACCAATGGTCCATGAGGTTGGTCCCGCTCCTCTCGGGGGAGTCGTAGGTGGCAGCACAGCAGCTGCCAGTGCAGAACCTCCTGGTCTTCAACGACCTTCGGCGGGCCATCGTCCAGCGGGTTGGCCGGACCCCAGAGCAACACCAACACGCTTCCGCTCCCTGGACTTGGGCGAGTCCGGCCGCCCTTCGTGATGGCCCAACAGCTCCGGGACTCGTGCCGCAAATGGCTACTGAGGGAAGCGACTTGGACCTGGTCATCGATCGTGTGGTACTGGAGCAGTTCATCACTCGCTCCCAAGAAGACCGCCAAGTGGTCCAGTGCCCCGCCCCACTCACTGGACCACATGGTGGTGTGCCAAGGGGTCAGCGACCCCTTACCATCTACCTCTCTCTCTCCTTCTTTTAATTCCCCCTCTCTCTAAGCCTGTCCTCTTCCCAGGTCTCGTCCGCCGGCCCGCCACGGTTTTCGCCCCGGGGCGGGGTGGAACGGAATAGGGCTATGGATCTAGAGCCCCGCCCAGGGGGCGGGACTCCCTGCTGCCGGGCTGGACCCCGCTCCTGCTATCCCCTCTCTCCGCGTCAACCTTTAACCCGCTCTCTGCCAAAGACGGCGGGCAGGTCTGGGCCGGCCTGTTGGCGTTGCGGGACCCGGAGCACTTTGTGGACAGGTGTCCAGTGATGGAGGTCGGAACGTTGATCCCGGTCCGGACGACCCGCAGCTGCCCCTGGTCAAGCTGCGGGTACTAAATACCTGTGAGTATCACGGGGGGTACCTATCAGGCTTTGGTGGACTCAGGATCTAACCAACCTCTGTACATCAAAGCCTGATTTCGTCCGGGGCATTGGATACAACCGCTTGGTTAAGGTGAGGTGTGCACGGGATGTGGTGAAATATCCTTAGTGCCCGTCATTATTCAATTCAGGGGTCAAAAGCATAGTGTTGAGGGGGCAGTTTAACCCGTACCTCCGGCATCCGATAATTTTGGGAACGATTGGCCTGCATTTAATAAATTTTGGGGTGCTTATGCTCGGATGCCTCTTAGGGGAAAATCGCTGGATAAGGAGGTGCGAGTGCAGGTGGAGACTGATCAGAGACCAGTGAGTTCAGCTTCAGGGGAACAGAGCGAAATTGGAAGACTTATTCTTTCGGATCGCGATGACTTTCCCCTGGAGCAGACTCACGATGAGACGCTAAAACACGCGTTTGAAAAGGTCAGTACCATCGATGGTCAGCCTATCCAGCCTGGACGTCTGCTTTCTTATCCATATTTTGCGATCATAAAAGATAGGTTGTATCGAGTGACCCAAGACACTCAGACAAAAGAGGATACGACCCAATTGTTAGTTCCAAAGAGCCGCAGGGAAATGCTTTTCCAAGCGGCTCATTCTAATCTGATGGCTGGGCATTTAGGACAAACGGCAACACTAAATCGCCTCATGACCCGATTTTTTTGGCCGGGCATTCACGAGAATGTGCGCAGGTGGTGCACATCTTGTCGTGAATGTCAGTTGGTTAACCCACCGGCCACCCCAAAAGCGCCTTTGCGCCCCCTCCCATTAATGCAGGTCCCCTTCGAAAGAATTGGTATGGACCTCATCGGGCCATTAGAGCGATTAGCGAGAGGGCATCGCTTTGCATTAGTCATTGTGGATTATGCAACGCGATATCCCGAAGCAGTGCCGCTCCGCAACATTTCCGCTAAGAGTGTTGCGGATGCACTGTTTAGTTTAATCTCCCGAGTGGGGATTCTGAAAGAAATCCTCACTGACCAAGGCACGGCGTTTATGTCACGCACGTTACGCAAACTTTACGAATTATTGGGCATTAAATCGGTTCGTACCAGCGTCTTTCACTCACAAACAGACGGGCTGGTCGAACGGTTTAATCGCACGCTTAAATCCATGATTCGTAAATTCGTTCAAGAGGAGGACGCCAAAAATTGGGATAAGTGGTTGGAACCTCTGTTATTTGCAGTGCGAGAAGTCCCGCAAGCCTCCACGGGGGTTTCCCCCTTCGAGCTTCTCTTCGGACGCCAGCCGAAGACGTCCTGGGGTATTGGACGTCCTGAGAGAGACTTGGGAGGACGGACCATCTCAGGCCAAAAACGAAATTCAGTATGTGCTGGACTTGAGAACAAAACTCCACACTTTGGGGCGGCTGTCTATGGAGAATTTGTTGCAAGCCCAGCACAGACAGAGCCAGCTGTATAACAGGGGGACTAATTTACGCAAATTTTCACCGGGAGATAAAGTACTTGTATTGCTTCCCACTTCAAGCTCGAAATTACTTGCAAAGTGGCAAGGACCGTTTGTGGTTACACGGCAAGTTGGCGAGCTCGATTATGAGGTCGTACGGTCCGATAGGAGAGGAGCACGTCAGATTTATCACCTCAACCTCTTTAAAAAATGGAATGAGGCGGAATCAGTGATGCTGGCGACGGTGATTAGCGGAGAGGATGATCTAGGGCCAGAAGCGAACATCAAAAGACAATCCCTCGCTCTGGCCCCAGGGGGAGATCACCTCTCGCCCTCCCAGCTCACTGAATTGTCTAAGTTGCAAGCAGAATTTGTGGACGTGTTTTCTCCCCTACCGGGCCGTACAAACCTCATTCAGCACCACATCGAGACGGAGCCGGGCGTGGTGGTTCGCAGCCGGCCGTATAGATTGCCTGAACACAAGAAAAAGGTAGTTTAGGCGGAATTAGGGGCTATGCTTGAAATGGGAGTAATAGAAGAGCCCAGCAGTAACTGGGTGAGCCCGATAGTTTTGGTCCCCAAGACGGACGGCTCAGTTCGGTTCTGTGTGTGGACTATCGCAAGGTGAACGCAGTGTCGAAATTCGACGCGTATCCAATGCCACGGGTGGACGAATTGCTTGACTGGGGGGGTGCCGGGCTCACGGCCAACCCGAAGAAGTGTGCAGTTGGGCGCGTGGAAGTAAGGTATCTGGGCTTCCACTTGGGGCATGGACAGGTGCGTCCCCAAATTGATAAGACGGCAGCGATTGCGACCTGTCCGCGCCCCAAGACCAAAAAGGAGGTTAGACAGTTCCTCGGGCTGGCGGGATATTATAGGAGGTTTGTACCTAATTATTCGGCCCCCACCAGCTCGTTGACTGATCTAACTAAAAAGGATGCACCAGATACGGTCCAGTGGACGGAGCTGTGCCAGCAGGCCTTTACCCAGGTGAAGGCTGCTCTATGTGGCGGGCCATTGCTTCACTCTCCTGATTTTTCTCTCCCTTTTCTGTTGCAGACTGACGCGTCAGACAGGGGGCTGGATGCTGTCCTGTCCCAGGAGATAGAGGGGGAGGAACGGCCGGTGCTGTACATTAGCCGTAAGTTCTCTAAGAGAGAAGCTAAGTACAGCACCGTGGAGAAAGAGTGTTTGGCTATTAGGTGGGCTGTCCTCACCCTCCGCTATTATCTCCTGGGACGGGAATTCACTCTCTGTTCGGACCACAGTTTTTCTGTTGGACATTTGTATTTACTGAATAAAGCTCAGTCAGCAGTTAAACGCCGACCCTGTCCCCTTCCTTCCCTTCCCCTGTCCTACGAACATTGACTGTGTTACACTCATATTACTTACTGTTTAACTACTTGGTCGCAAGCTAGTATAACTACTTTGAAACCACTGGAGTCTTTGTATAAACAATCACTAAAAACTCTTGATCAGAAATCAGTTCAGTTTCATCATTGTTCAATATTAAAAAAATACAATTTGCTAAGCTGGGATAACTTGATTAAATATGTACATATTTGTCTACTGTTTAAGACTATACACAGCCTGACTTCACCACTAAAACAGTTTGTGAATATTAGAACAACTGCTTACCAATCGACAAGGGGTGGGGAAAAGAGGGGACTGTATTATTCCTCTCAAAAGATGTAAATTCAGTCTGTATTTTCAGTCAGAGCTGCAAGGGAATGGAACTCCATCCCATCAATGTCTTATTCTTAGTTTGTTATATGTTGCACAGGGCGTGCAAAATAAGGAGATGTACAGCGAGTACCGAACAAACTTGGAGCTTTTACTGGCAAACGTGTAGCATATTCACATGTCACATACAACTGGCACCAAGCCAATTATCCCACAGCAACTTGCTGTCGTGCCGTAAATCAGTGTCGCAAATATTTAGTGCTTACGTGAATATTACAAGAAAGAAAAAAAAGAAAACATTATACATATACATATGCATTATACATATTCAAACTACTCAAACATTACTTTAGCATAAACAGAGGTTGCTGCATTTCACAAAACATCTTAACAGCTGTGACACTTAACATAGCACATTATGCAACAATATTTACGAACAAAATGTCTATGATTCTCAGACAGCCCATACCAGATCCTAGATTCCATTTCTCTCATAGGGGCAGCGATCCGCCTACACCCCAGACAAATTACAAATCACAAATCAAGAATTGCTCTTGGTCGTACTGCTCGACCTGATCTGGTATGGTATTGTATGGGCTGGATCTCTCTGTCATTTGAATGCTGTGCTGGTACTTCAGGGTGTACCTGAAGCATTGATGAGGCTTTGGTGTTTTGCTCTTCCTCTATGTTTGCAGAAACGCAAGTGTTTTCCGCAGGCTCCTCTTTTGTGCTGAGAAGATGACGACGGTTTCTGCGATACACCCGACCATCTGAAGTACAAACATGATAGGATCTTTGTGTATTGGCAGGGTGGACAACAACGGCTGGTTTCCAAAGGCCGTTCTCTTGTATACGAACGGATTGTCCAGTGTGAATGCCATGTCTCGCGAAGATGACTTTGAGTTTGCTGATGACAGTGGCAGCCGTGGTGGTGTTGAGTTTGTCCAATTCAAAAAAACGGCTGTAATAGTCTACAGCAGGGATGAGCAACTCCGGTCCTGGAGGGCCACTGCCCAGCAGAGTTTAGCTCCAACCCTAATCAAACACACCTGAACCAGCTAATCAAGGTCTTTAGGATTAGTAGAAAGTTATAGGCAAATGAGTTTTTATCAGGGATGGAGATAAACTCTGCAGGACACTGGCCCTCCAGGACCAGAGTTGCCCATCCCTGGTCTATGGTAACCATGTATTCTTCGTTGTTCCAGGTAAGGAGGTCTGAAGCTATTACCTGCCATGGTCTGGTTGGTATTTCATGAGGAATCATGGGCTCCTTGGTGTTTGAACAACGTCGCTCCAGGCAAGTATCACATCTCTCAACCATCCATTCTATCTGTTTACACATTCCTGGCCAGAATAACACATCTCGTGCTCTTTGCTTTGACTTCTCTATGCCCATGTGACCGACGTGAATGCATGTGAGCATATCTTCTCTGAGTGAGGTGGGTATGACTATTTTCTCACCTTTGAGAATGATTCCGTTTGTCAATGACAGCTCGTCTCGGAAATTCCAGAAGTCATTGATGTCTGTGGGGCATTTTCTCCTTTCTCCAGGCCATACATCCAGAATCGCCTGTCTAAGCTGGACAAGCTGGCTGTCTGACTCAGTCTCGGCACGGATCTGTTGCAGCTTTGCATCACTGACAGGTAAGCTTTTGTAAACCATGTGAACCTGCATGTCCATTCCTTCGCTGAGATTGTCGTGCTCTGTCTCGATGAACTTTCTAGAGAGGGTGTCAGCCACAGGAATCTCCTTTCCTGGCCGGTGCGTGATGGTGATGTCATATTTCTGGAGTTGTAGGATCATTCTTTGAAGTCATGGCGGAGCTGCGGCTAGTGGTTTTTTCATCACTGATTCAAGCGGCTTGTGATCAGACTCCACTATGACTTTTAAGCCATACACGTACTGATGAAAGCGCTTGCAGCCGAATAAGACTGCGTAGAGTTCCTTCTCTATTTGAGCGTAGCTAACTTCACATTCGGTCAGTGACCTTGACGCATAGCTGAGCGGCTTCCCGTCTTGCAGCAGGACTGCACCAAGGCCATATTTCGATGCGTCCACTTGAAGGTGCAGTTCTTTCTGTGGGGTCATAGTACGCAAGTACTGGTCCCGGTTGCTTAGTTATGAGATCTTTCATTTTTTGGAATGCGGCGTCGTGCTGGGAATCCCATATGAACTCACTGGACTGTTTGAGGAGCTGCCGAAGTGGTGCATTAATGTCCAATAAGCAGGGTGCAAACTTGGACAGGTAATTTACCATTCCCAGGACTGTTTCGAGCTCTGCTTTGGTCTTTGGTGGCTCCATGTGCTTGATCGTTGAGACCTTTTTAGGGTCTGGCTTGACTCCTTCAGCAGATAAACAGTGACTGAAATAGCGAACTTCAGTAGCACTGACAATGCTTTTCTCAGGGTTGAGCTTCACGCCTTTCTCACGAGACCTTTGCAACCTTTGTAAGTTGTCGTCATGTTCCTTCTTGGTCCGTCCATAGACCAGAATGTCATCAACGATCGCAACGACACCATTTAGACCTTCGTATGCCTCGTCAATTTTGCGCTGAAATTCATCCTGAGCTGAAATGATGCCAAATGGAAGACACCGAAATCTGTATCGTCCAAATACAGTGTTGAATGTTGTCAGCTTGGAAGATTCCTCTGTTAGTTTTATTGCCCAGTACCCTGAACGGGTATCTAAAACACTGAAGTATTTCGCACCTGTTAGCTTGGGCGTGATGTCTTCTATCGTTGGCAAGGGGTAGTGTGGACGCTTGATAGCTTTATTGAGGTCGCGAGGATCCAAGCATATTCTGAGTTTGCTGGTTCTCGGTTTTTCCACGACCACAAGTGCATTTACCCAGTCGGTGGGCTCTGTTACCTTGACTATGACTCCTTGTTTTTCCATACTTTGCAGCTCTTCTTTCAGTCTGCCACGTAGAGCCAGAGGTATCCTTTTCGGTGGGTAAACAACTGGAGTTGCATCGGGTTTTAGATGGATTGTGCACTCCCCTGGAAATAATCCAATGCCATCAAATACATCAGCATATTCCTCCATGACGGACTTGTCTTCTTTAAGTGCATTCACTGAGAGCACTAGCTTGATTAAGTCCAGGTCCAGACATGCTTTTAGGCTCAACACAGGCGGTGCTTGCGTGTTGACTATGTAAAAGTTCATCATTGTTTCCCTGTCTTTATATCTGCACGGCAACGCACATGTCCCTTTTACTGTGAGCATTTGACCACCATATCCAGTGAGGCTGTGCTTAGTCAGTGTGAGCTTGCACTGAGCTTGTAGCCTATTAAATGTGTGCAATGGAATGACATTTACCTGTGCTCCAGTGTCCAATTTGAAAACTAACTTCAATTTTTTCTTTTCCCAACAGTATGTCTGCAAATGCTTGTTCCGTGTCACATGACTTTTGCAAGATAGTATCCACGAAAAACTCTGCATGTGGGTCTTCCTCATCATAAGAAGCCTCTTTGCTCACTGCATGAACATTCCTTTTGTAAGCAGAGCGACACACTTTGGCGAAGTGGTTGCGTTTTCCGCATTTGCCACATTGTTTACCTCTTGCAGGGCATTTATCAGAAGGACCGTGAGCCTGGTTGCTACAGTAACCGCAAGTTCTGCCGCGCTCCGCGACGTCATTGCTGCTCCGACACAAGGCTTTCACTCCAGCTTTTACTGTTCGCTTCTGCAACTCTTTCTGTGTGCTGACTGCATGCACTGCTTGATCGCGGGGGCTGTACGTGCTGTTTGCAAACGTTTTGAGCTGGGCTTGTGCAACTTCGTGTGATCTGGCTATATCCATGGCCTTGTCTAGCGTTAACTCAGAGCCGATGCTCAGCAGCTTCTCCCGCACTCGCGGAGAGTGAATGCCAAACACGATGCGATCTCTAACCATTTCCTCACTGTCTGCATAAGCACAGTCTTTCACTAATAGTCTTAGTTCAGTCACAAATTGCTCAAAAGTTTTGTTAGCTCCTTGAATTCGCTCATGAAATTTATATCTGGCGAAAATTGTGTTCGTCTTGGGCATCACATACGCTTCATACTTGTCGTAGTATGTTTGCAGTACCTTTGCTTCATCTGTCGTCAGCGCCCAGGTGTTGAAGATATCTCTTCCTTTCTCTCCTATCCACAGGAGCAAATAACTGCACTTTTCATCTTCACCCCGTTTCTTTTAACGGCCCTGCGAACATGAGCTCTGCATGCTATCTGAACTTACGCCATGCATCTGGTAAGTTAGACGATTCCCAATTCATGTGCGGCGATGGTACTCCTGCAAAATCCATTTTACTTATTTTTCTTCTGACACCATGTCTTATTCTTAGTTTGTTATATGTTGCACAGGGTGTGCAAAATAAGGAGACGTACAGCGAGTACCGAACAAACTTGGAGCTTTTACTGCATATTCACATGTCACATACAACTGGCACTAAGCCAATTATCCCACAGCAACTTGCTGTCGTGCCGTAAATCAGTGTCGCAAATATTCAGTGCTTACGTGAATATTACAATCAACAATTAGAAGATTACATACTTTTGGTTCTTTTCAGTTTCATCTGGTTACTGACAACTCAGCATTGTCAACATTAGTATTGTATTCTTGACAAAATTGACTTTCTTGTACTTTCTCTTTCTCTCTCTCTCTCTCTCTCTCTGTGCGCATGTGCTGGGTGAGTGGGCGGAGCGCTGAGTGGGAGCGTGTGGCTGCTGCATGAGGTACGAGTGGTCTTTACTTCTCTATCTTTATTTCCCTTTCTGTCTTTTGCTTATTTGTTTATTTTCTTTATAGTTTGTTGGAGTTTAGTTTTTTCATTTAGTTTGTTTTTGTGGGATATAGAGGAGTGAGTATCATGTTTAGCCGGGGCATACGCTCCCAGGTTTTGGGAGCATGGCTGCCCCAGGCAGCGGGAGTTTTAATTCATTGACAAGGCGTCATGGTGTGAAAGTAGATTCAACTGCTAGTGTAGAGGATTGTAGCTTAGCAGTGGGGGGAAGAGATTGGACATGAGAATATACTGTCGGCGTCCCGCATGAATAGCGCTGTTGTTGTTTTTGCGAAAACAGTTGATTTAGCAAATCAATTAGTGCAAAATGGGATTGTAATTAAGGGTATTTTTACACCAGTGCTTCCTTTGTCCACACCTTCCAAAAAAGTGACACTGTCAAATGTGCCGCCCTTTATCCCTAATGAAGTACTGACTAAATTGCTTGCGTGTTATGGTAAGATAGTTTCGCCTATTAAAATGATTCCGATTGGCACCAAGTCTCCTCTCCTGAAGCATGTTGTGTCTTTCAGGTGTTACGTTTATATGATTTTACAGGAACACCTTGATGAACTTGATTTGTCTCTGAATTTTTGGCATGAGGATTTTAATTATGTAATTTTCGCTACAACAAACAATATGAAGTGTTTTAGCTGTGGTGAAATAGGACATTTGATTTGTGCGTGCCCTAATAGAGTGGATAAGCCAAATGAGGTTTTGCCAGTTGTGAGTGATGTGAATAATGCAAACACTGAAGTAAATCAGAACGCTGTGGTGCCAATCACTGATGGTGAGTACCTGGTCCAAGTTCAGCTTTGGTCGAGAAAGCAGTGGCAGTAGAGCCGGTGGATCGATCTGTGGATAACGGGGATATGATTGTTACTGTAGCTGAAGTGAATGAAGCGGAGAGTAAATTAGATAATGCGGACGCTGTGGGTGAACGTTCTGTTCATCGTGAAAGTGCAATGTTATCTGAGTTGGATGACTGTACTTTTAAAATGCCACAGAAGCGGTGGCTAGAGCAACGTCCCCCTGATGAACAAGCAAAGAGAGGATTTAGTTGCGATATGAGTCAAACTGACACGGAAAGCGAAAGCGATTTCTCAGAATGTAGTATAACGTGCAGTTTGCCGCAAAGTGGATTCTCCAGTAGGAGCTATAGTGCGGATGACATTAAGTCTTTTTTAAAAGAAACTAAGAATTCAAGAAAAGTTCGTGTTGAGCAATTTTTTCCCGATGTCATACAGTTCATTGATAAAGTGAAAATATATAGGACTGAAGGGTGTTTTAGTAATCAAGAGGTGTATCGTCTTAAGAAAATACTTGCTAAGCTGAATGCTCAACCGGAATCTAATGTCAGTAATGAAAAAATAATCAGCAGGCCTATGCGAGTTTTTGTTTATTGAGCCTAATTTGCTTTTGGCTTTCCTCATTTATGGGAGAAATAAATATCGCTTCTCTGAATATAAATGAGGCTAGGGAAGGAAAAAAGATTCACCTTTTTGTCAAACAAAAGAAAATTGATTTTTTATTTGTTCAAGAGACTCACAGCGATGAGTTGAATGCGTGTGATTGGGCCAGAGAGTTCGATGGCATGTCTATATTAAGTCATTTGAGCTCCACTAGTGGAGGTGTTGCAATTTTATTTTCTAAAGGATTTATTCCCTGCACATATCAAGTACAGGAAATTATAAAAGGCAGACTTTTAAAAATCAGAGCCCAGTTTGAGAATTGTTTTTTTGTTTTTATTTCTGTTTATGCTCCCACTAGAGCAGTTGAAAGGATGTGTTTTTTAGACACTCTGAGTGATGTTTTGGCTAATTGTAGTACAGAGGATGTTTTGATTTTAGGTGGGGATTTTAACTGTACTGAACAGCCATCAGATAGAAATCATGTAGAACCCCATATGCCGTCGCGTAGGAAATTAATACAATTGATGATTTCTAATGAGATTGTTGATGTTTGGAGAAATTTTCATTACTTACAGAGACAATATACTTGGGCACATGTTCATGATAATTTATTATCCCTAGCTAGGTTAGATAGATTTTATGGGTATAGACATCAATCTAATTTGTTCAGAGAGTGTTCAATTTTTCCTGTTGGTTTTTCAGATCACAGCTTAGTTAAATGTGTTGGTTTTTTAAAGACAAAGAGTGCTTATTGGCACTTGAATACTAATTTGTTATGTGATATTTTGTTTCAAGAGTATTTTAAAGAGTTTTGGATTGGTTTTAGATCCCAAAAATCAATCATTGCAGCAGTGGTGGGACTTTGCAAAAATACAAGTTAGACAGTTATGTCAGCAATACACGTTTAATGTCACAAGGGATAGAACAAGTACAGTTGAATCATTAGAAAATTAATTAAAAGATATGCAGGAATGCACAGATGCCTCAAGAGATTTAAATTTTACAAAGAGTTTTAAAGAGAAAAAGAATTCTTTAAATAAGTTATTGGACTTGATTACACAAGGAGGAGCTTTGGTCAGGTCAAGATTTCAAAATATTGAATTGATAGATGCACCTTCAAAATTTTTCTTTAATTTAGAAAAAAAAAAGAATGGGCAAAAGAGGTTCATACACAATTTACGTTCGGAGACTGGGGTTTTGTTATCGGACCCTTCTGAAATCAGAAAAAGGGCAGTTGGTTTCTATCAGAAACTATATGAGAGTGAGTTAAATCTTGATGAATTAGACATGAGTGGAAATTTTTTTTGGAAATTTACCTCAAGTACCACAAGACCTTAATTTTGAACTTAATAAGGTTGTTACCTTAGAAGAATTACAAATGGCACTTCAGAGCATGGAATGCAATAAAGTGCCCGGTATTGATGGGCTTCCGATTGAATTTTATAAGACTTTTTGGGCAGAGGTGAGCGCAGATTTATTGCAAGTGCTTAATGAAAGCTTGACAAATAAGCAATTACCTTTAAGTTGCAGGAGGGCGGTGCTTACATTATTGCCCAAGAAAGGTGATTTGAACGATATCTAGAACTGGAGGCCCGTCAGTTTGTTGTGTACTGATTATAAATTACTTTCCAAAGTTCTGGCTAACAGGTTGAGTGAAGCCCTCAGTCATGTCATTCATCCTGACCAAACTTATTGTGTTCCAGGGAGGCGAATATTTGATAATACCTCTTTTTATCAGAGATATTTTAGATATTGGTAAAAATCTTAATTTGAATTTTGGCCTTGTGTCTATCGATCAAGAAAAAGCTTTCGATAGGGTAGAGTACACATATTTGTGGAACACATTAATAGCTTTTGGTTTTAATAATGATTTTGTGTCCATGTTAAAAGTTTTGTATAATGAGGTTGAAAGTGTTTTAAAAATGAATGGGGAATTGTGTGGCCCTTTTAAGGTCTCCAGAGGTATCAGGCAAGGTTGTGCCTTATCTGGCATGTTATATTACTTTGGCTATAGAACCACTCTTAATCAGAATAAGAACAAAGCTATGTGGTCTATCTATTCCAAATTGTGAAAATGTATTCAAACTCTCTGCGTATGCTGATGATGTTGTTGTTTTAATTAATGAACAGAGAGATGTAAACATTTTGTTGGACATTCTGAATGATTTTAAGAACATTTCTGCCACAAAAGTAAATTGGTCCAAGAGTGAAGCAGTATTGGTCGGACATTGGCTCAATGGAGAGCCGAAGCTCCCAGAAGGGCTATCTTGGACTAAGGAGGGTTTTTAAATATTTGGGAGTGTTCTTGGGGGATGAAATGTACATGCAAAAAAATTTTGAAGACATTGCTGAAAAAGTTAAAGGCCGCCTTGCTAAATGGAAATTTTTGCTCCCTAAAATGTCCTACAAAGGGCAAGTGCTGATTATCAATAACCTTATTGCATCTGCTCTTTGGCATCGATTAATTTGTGTGGATCCTCCACGAGATCTGCTGCCAAGATTGCAATCAATTTTAATTGACTTTTTTTGGGACAAAATGCATTGGGTACTGAAGTCTATTCTGTACCTACCCAAGGAAGAAGGAGGACATGGTCTTAATGCATGTACAGAGCAGAATAGCGGCCTTCAGGATCCAGTTTATTCAAAGATTGTTGACTGGTCCAGTAGATTCAAGCTGGAAGTTTGCTGCCTGTGCCATTTTGCAAGGACTCGGAGGCCTGGACTTTGGGAGGTCCTTATTTTTGTTGAATTCACAGATGATGGACTTTTCTAAATTACCCATTTTTTATCTGAATCTTTTCAAAGTTTGGTCTCTGTTTAAAGTGTAGAGACATGACACTACAACCTCCTTACATTGGTTGCTCCAAGAACTTTTGATTTATGGATCACGAATGGACCTATCAAATGAGAAGTTGCTCCCTTCTATCAACCTGATACTTCTTAACGCTGGAGTTTTAACATTTGGGCATCTGTTTAAACTGACTGGACTGGCTTTTGAGAATGTTGATGCTGTCACCAGTTGTCTGGGGGTAAAGTCGAAACATATAGTAGGCAAATTGCTTGAAAAATGGAAGTCTGCTCTTGTACCTGAAGAAGTTAAATTGTTAAGAGAATACTCTGAAGGATTAATTACCCCAAATTGTAATGATCCATTCCCTGATTTGTGTTTGTTGACTGAGTGTGATGTGTTTTTTACAAAACAGTATTTTGTTTTTAAAGGGGACCCAATTCTGCATCTGGGAAAAGTGTGTATAAAAGTTGTGTTAAGTCTTTAAATAAGACATTTTTATGTAATAGGGTTGATACTCCTTGGCGTGCTGTCCTCCATTTAGGAGAGAATGTTAAACCGGAATGGAGAGCCCTGTATAAGTCACCTTTGTCAAAGAAAGTAGGAGACTTACAATGGAGAGTTCTTCATGGCGCTATTGCTGTGAACGCTCTTGTTTCAGTTATAAACCCAGGTATCAGTGATGAATGCCCTTTTTGCCTCCAGAGGGAAACTGTTTTATCATGCCTTTGCTTTTTGTAATAGACTCGATTCACTTTTTCAAGTTCTAGGGGGCTTGTTTAATCGGTTTGATGAGATCTTTTCATTGGAAGTGTTTATTTGTGGTTTTAAATATACTCGGAAACATCGATTCTCTTGCCAATTGTTAAATTTCCTTTTAGGCCAAGCAAAAATGGCAATTTATGATACCAGGAAAATTAAGATTGAACAGAATTTAAATGGTAACCTACAAACTGTGTTTTTTAACTTAGTGAAGTCTAGGATTCTGGTTGATTTTCGGTACTATAAAGCTATGGGAGATCTTATGCGGTTTGAAATGATTTGGTGTTACAAAAGGGCTTTGTGTGAAATTAGTGACGGGGATTTAGAGTTTACAATTTTTTAATTTTTGGGTGTTTATTTTGTTTTGTTTTTTTAAAATGAGTTTTGTGTATATGTAGTAGGAACTGATTGTATTATGTTGTCGAAAATTGTAATAAAGGTGTGTTGAAATTCTCTCTCTCTCTCTCTCTCTCTCTCTCTCTCTCTCTCTCTCTCTCTCCTCTCTCTCTCTCTCTCTCTCTCTCTCTCTCTCTCTCTCTCTTTCTGTTTTTCTCTTTCTCTCACTCTCTTTCTCTCACTCTCTTTCTCTTCATTCCCTTATATTTTTATATTATATTTTTCCCTTATATTTTTTTTCTGCATGTTTTTGTTTTGTTTGTTTTTTGTTTGTTTGTTTTTTATGATGTGTATGTGTGTAATTATGCTCTGGCTTTGTTTTAGGGTGACTTTCTGTCAAGGGTCTACAAATAAAAAATAGCCCTTTGGGCTAATTCTGGCACATTTACAGTTATGTTTATTAATGTGCATTGCCCCTGTTAACAATAAACTATAAACTCAGCAGGTGATGACATCTTGTGGATCTGTTGGGTCTGCTTGTACTGTAAGGCCTTAAATGTATTTTACGTCTAGACTAGAATTTGGATGAGTGGTGGCTTTAACTTATCTTTAAAAGTATATATTACTACTCACATTAGACGTTTACACTTGTGGACACACCCAGGAGAGTAAACAGAGACAATGCAAAATGTCATAAACAAGTATACTGCTGATAATCTACAGTCCGACAATTTTACCCCTCAGATATTGTTAGGTTCAGGAATTAGGATCTTTGAGATGACAGTGACCTTAGCCACATTCTTAGACTTTGTACTTGTCAACCTTACAGATCTAAAATTTTCAATTTTTTGTATTGCACATTCAAAACCCTCCTTAAAATTATTTAGGATATGGCAGTTCTTGATTTCTCTAGATGTCCAATGTCCCATATGATGAATTAGCTGAGCACATAGTCCCGTTTACCACGCTGACTTCTATGTAGTTCTCCTGTATGTGTACTGTATCTGTGGTTGGTTTTTACCCACTTAGTCAGTCAAAGTCTCTCACTGCAGCTGTGGAATCCACATATTGGTGTGTAGAACATCAGATGATCTTGTATCTGCTGTCTGAAGACGTCGGCATTGGTGGATGACTCAGCGGTGAGATTTCACTGTCACAGCCCTTGGCTTCTTGAATACGAGGCAGAGAGTCTCTAACGGGTGCAATTGTTTTTATTCTTCTAGAAACAGCATAAGCACCGTGAAAACTAAAAGTAAACATGCAAATAGCTGGTTAATAAGCCTTTGGCATAACACATAAAATAATTGGCACAATTAACATGTGAAACTTACAACAAAACATTTTCCAGTAACAGTAAATGTAGACATTTACATCCTTAAACATTTTCTACACATTAACAACATTAAAAAATACACACCCCGCTCCGCTCACCAAGGGTGCTAACTTTAGGCTTGCTGCTTCCTGGGTTAGTTGCTAACTTTATGACCTCTGGGTTAAACAGCACACAAAGTGTTAAATTACAGAGAGAACAGAACCAGGATTACACAAACTGTGTTAACTTACATAGACGAGAGATGAGAGAAATCTGATGAGTGAGGCTGTTGATCAGCTATACAGGTTCCTGGGCTCAAAGCCTCGAACCAGTCACATGAATGACCTGACTGTGAATTAATTATCTATAGCGGTCACTAGTGGCCACTTACACATACCATTTAAACCACTTAATCCACTAAGAAAAGCAAGTGGATCTTATTTGCTTAATACAAGACTCAAGAAAAGTTATTTAATGATAAAACCACGGTCTCCAACTGTTCCTGATGTCCAAACCACAATTAACTCTATTCCATCACCACATTTCACAGTGATTTACTTATGTTCTGCCTTTATCAGTGTACCCGTGGATCCTGTGATACAGACACCATCCTCATTCACATACAGGGTTACCCACATGAACACGCTTCCCACAAGGGTTCAGATTCTCTGGCTGTTTTCTCTGCTGTAGTGCATATGTGGCGGGGCGGTGTAATTTTGGGACACAAGCCCAAGTTTTTGTTCACTAATAATAAAGTCCGACTACGCCACCCTAAGGATTAACCCCAGGGAAAAATACTCAAACCCCCAAATTGGGGAATAAAGCACGCAGGTTCGGTTCCCTCAAAATTAGGCCAGAGACATGAGTATAAAAATACAAAAGGTTTATTAATACAAAAGTTAATTAAAATACTAAACAAGGAATCACAGAAAAATACATGAAACCCCACTTCAAACACGAACACAAATTACAAAAAAGAAAAAGATAAAACAAAACCAACTTGAGGTAGTATGTATGTATTTGTGTATGTATATGTAAAACAGGAATAATACCAGCAGGGGCTGAGGCTCCCAACGGCTGGGATCATTGTGGAGTTTGGTTTCACAAGAGCACACTTCCACGCGCACACACACCCGTGCACTCTAATAACACTATCAAACACTCAAGGTGTACACCGCACACGATGAAGGAGAACCACCACCACAAGGAGGGAGATCAAACCACCCGTGGGACCCCAGCTCCTGCAATAAATAAAAAAAAAAATAATAATAATAATAATAATAATAATGAACTGAGCAGAAATGGCAGTATGAAGATAAATGCAGCAACTCCTCACATAAATGGCATCAACAGCAAACAGAAGTGAGGACAAGCAACAATGTAACCGAAAATCAGATAGTTGATCACCTAAAATTGTTACAAACACCAACTTCTACACAGTAGAAGATCACACAATTTGAGTTGCATTAATAGATTACACACATGTAACCACAGAATGTAGTTTTACAGAAAGAAAATCAAATCAGTTCAATTAAACAGTTCAAAAAGAAACAAAAAGGTTATATGATTTAACTCAGAAAAAGAAAAAGGAAACAAGGAGGGAAAAAGAGTTTAAGCTCTTCCTTTAACTGAAAGAGCTAATCAAGCCTCCCAAACAAACCAAAATATGAAGCGGGGCACTAAAACGGCACGTCACAGAATCAGACCAGCAGTCCCCTTTAATATAAATGTCGAAATGTCGGCTATAGACCGCAGCTCTTTTAACAGCGCGAAGACAGCAGCAACTGATCACGGCAGCAAACAATCACAGCATAGAACGAGAGGGAGAATCCTACAGTGAACACAAACAAAGATTAAAAGTCATGATATTATGCTCAACCAGTTATAATTGCATTTAAACACTTACCATCAGGATATCACGCTGAATAAAATACTTTATAGGCACGGGCTTATCACAGTCATGCCCACCGCTACCACCATGGGGTACAGGAATTCATGCCTAATTTAGTATACAGGAAAAAAATGTTAAATCCACTATACTAACTTTATACTAACCACGCAACGAGCTATTAACATTGCATACCTGAGAGGCAAACAGTCATCAAACCCACTAAGCAGCACAAAAAGGGCAGCAGCACCAGAACATAAAAACTGCACTCTAATTAAATAAACACAGTTTCAGATTATGCACGCCAACAATTTCTAAGTCACCGTATTAAAGCACACCACAGCCAAACAAAGGGGGCAAAACGGACGTGACGCATCCCAGGTAACAGCCAATCGGCCTTTAAATAGGAGGTACTACTATTCGCTGATAGGCAAACACTGCTGTCAATCACCTAATCCTGTTACACATACAAGGTTGAAAGTTGCCAAATATTCTCCTGACACTTGCTCTAATATGCATATGACATCCTGGTCACAACATCTCCAATAAACTCTGTGCTGCTGCACTTAATTGTCTGCAACATCCTGCAGAGGCCCGGTTTCAAAGCATCTAAGGACAAACTACTGTGGGCCCAAAGGAGGGTCGAGTACCTAGGATATAAACTTTCATGTCTGCCTGTCTGCTGAAAGAGTAAAAACCATTTCCACTTTAAGAATCCATCCAAAAGGAACCAAAAGCAAAGCTGAGGCACGCTAGCAGACATAACTACTCACTCGTTTTAACTGCACACTCCGGGCCTTCCTTTCACGTTTTCACATGACATGACATGCAGCATTAGCCCAAGAAAGGGTAAATGTTGAAACTTCTTGCATCCCCCATGAAAAATAGTGTCTTATGCTGCTTTTCCACTGCATGGTAAGACTCGGCTTGGCACGGGCTTGCTTTGGCTTGGTTTGCTTTTCCAATGCATTTAGTATCGCTTCAAAGTGAGTGGGATTATAGACTGATCATTATAGTTGCACTGCCACCTCGTCTACTGACCACGATACAGCCGTTTATTTTTTTTCAAGTTGCGTACGACGGTTTTAAAAAAGCAGTGCGAACAAATGATACTGTGGTGGCTGTTGCTGACTATTTAAATCTGGCGGGTTTGGTGTCTCATGTCGCAAATCCAATAACACTGGTAGTGACGATTCTCTCTGACCAAACAATGACCAGAGTAGTGTTTTAGTATTGGTATGGCACACTTGGAACCTCAACCGAGGTGGTACTATTTAAGCGAGCCGTACCGAGCCATACCATGTTCGAGATGCTTCGGTGATGTGCAGACTGATTGCCATATGGCATCAATTTTGTCTGTCTGCGCAGCACCGATGCATCTTGACCAAGCCTAATGTATATGCTCACATGTATATGAACCTGTTTTTCTATAAACTGATGTATGTGAGAAAAAATATAGAGAGGTTCCGGTTTGACAGGAAAAAAACAGGTGATGTGTATGCGTTTTTCCCTCCGCATAATTTAATACAATTTATCAGTTAGCTCATGCAAATGGCTGCACCAACAGGCAAAGAGTTTAGCTCAGTCCTGTTTGAAATTAAGGGTGTACTATCTATAGTCTACGGTAATATAAATGATATTTTATTAACAGAGTTTGGGAGGAGCAGGTTCAGATAATTAGCACAAGTGGAGAACATTCAGTTAATCAACTCAACCAACGAAAAGAGGTATAAATACAGCAGACTTGCCTCTGTTCTTTTTGCCGGTTTATCAGCATCCCTCCTACACCCCATCTCCTCACTTCTAGTTCTATCTATTTTTACCACAACCTTAGTTCAGGCCAAAATTCCAAGCTCGGAGCCCTCCCCCTGGACAGCACGGTGCATAACTTTTACTGTATTTAATTATATGTAAATTTGAACTTGTGAATAGTAGGCAAGTTCTTAATAAACTTAATAAAAGCATGATTGCAAATGTGATATTGATTTTCTGCAACAGTTCACTAAACAAAAAGTTACTTTAATTTTAGACAAAATATTGTCTATTTCACTGACAAAAACAAAGCCAGAGCAGAATGTTTCTTAGCAACACACAGTGGGGTTTTGTTTCTTAATGAATCTGCGTTTTTGAACGAAACGATTGAGAAAGTGATTCAATAACCCATTCATACATACCATCATTTGAATCATTTGATATAGAATGACTCCAATGGGCCCTATCATACACCTGGTGCAAAGCAACGTCAGGCGCAGCGAAAGTGTTTTTTGCTAGTTTCAGCCCAACGCAGTTATCATTTTCATGTCCAGCACCCACGTTGTTTAAATAGCAAATGCACTCGCACACATCTGTTTGCCCACGGGCGTGCTGGTCTGAAAACGTACTCGGTTACTAACGTAACCTCGGTTCCCTGAGATATTTCACTCGTACTGCGTATGGGGGGGGAAAGTCTCCCTTTTTCCCCGCTACTGAAGCCTTTTCAATAACGCAGTGTAACTGCACCGTCATTGGTTCACTCATAGACAAGTTGTTGAACCAATGGCGGCGCGGCTCAGCTGCGCGGCCTATGGGAAGAGAGCGCGCGAACATTCCCGCCAAAAGGGGCGGGGTAATGTGCTATATAAGCGAGCGTTTCGCCATAGGCCATCAGGCCATATCGACTGAAGCGACGACCTAAGCCGCAGCCTCGTGGCACGGCAAGTAACGCAGTACTCGTTCCATATCTCAGGGAACCGAGGTTACGTTAGTAACCGAGTACGTTCCCTTTCGATATTTCACTCGTACTGCGTATGGGGGAATGAATTCAACCGCGCCGTGCCACGGCTGGGGAGCGACAGAACTTGAACGGGCACCATAAGGGGCCAAGGACAAGTGAAGGCCGAAGCCGCCGTACCCTGTTACACTACAGAGGAGAGAACTCCTGGGTTTGTGTTGTGCAAAAAGCGGAGTACTTAAGGGCCGCGAATTTACACTGAAAGGACCCGAGCATGTAAGGTCGGAACGTCCAACTGGTAGAATCTGACAAAGATGGACGGCAAAGACCAGCCGGCCGCCTCACAAATGTCTTTGATAGAGACTCCACTGGACCAGGCCCATGATGAAGCCATGCCTCTAGTGGAATGGGGCAAGTAGCGCCCACAGAGGAGTAAGAAAGAGCTATAGCGTCAACGATCCATCGTGATAGATGCTGTTTTGAGACCGGAGACCCCTTGGTGCGGCCACCAAAACAAACGAATAGCTGATCAGACTGCCGGAAAGGCTGTGACCGCTCGATGTAGACACACAAAGCCCTTACGGGGCATAGTGATTCTAGCCCTGGCTCTCGTCCGATGAACGGGGAAGCGCAGAGAGTGAGATCACCTGTGCTCTGAACGGTGTAGAGAGCACCTTGGGAACGTAGCCAACTCTTGGTTTAAGAACGACCGTGGAGTCGTTAGGCCCGAATTCGAGGCATGCAGGGCTCACAGAGAGTGCCTGCAGATCGCCAACGCGTTTAACCGATGCCAATGCAAGTAGCAGGGCGGTTTTAAACGTTAAGGGCTTGAGGCCTGCTAGACGTAATGGCTCAAAAGGAGGACCTTTAAGAGCCCTGAGGACCCAAGAGAGGTCCCAGGGGGGAACGGTGAGGGGACGAGGAGGATGCAATCGCCTGGAACCCCTCAGAAACTTAATAATCAAGTCGTTCCATCCTACTGATTGTCCAGCAATGGGCGAGTGAAACGCCGCAATGGCTGCTACGTAAACCTTGAGCATGGAGGGGGCCCGCCCTGAGTCCAGACGCTCTTGGAGGAAGGTTAGTATGGAAGATACCTCACATTCCTCCGGGTCTTTGCTGCGTGTAGAACACCAGCTAACAAAGACCGACCACTTCTGGGCGTAGAGACGTCTCGTGGACGGAGCTCTTGCCTGTGAAATGGTATCTAGCACGTTCCTGGGGAGGTCAGACGGCTCCCCGTTGAGGATCCACAGATGTAGAGCCCAAAGCTCTGGCTGTGGGTGCCAGATTGTTCTGTTCGCCTGAGAGAGGAGGTCCCGTCTCAGGGGGATTGGCCAGGGGGCTTTTGTGGAAAGCCGAAACAGCTCTGAGGTCCAAATCTGGCTCCTCCAAAGTGGGGCCACCAACAGAACTTGAGTTGGATGTGTCTGTCGAGAGAACCGTCCTTCGTGTTACCGCCTGCAGGGGTACTCCTAGAGTGAACCAAGTGGGGTTCATCCAAGGTTTCAGAGCCGTAATACAGGCCTGATTGACCTTGAGGCGAAGGCGCCCGTGACGCCAAGCGTAGGGAGGGACCCGGGTTTTCAGCCAGTACTGCAGGGGCCGCATGCGAAGCAGGCCAAGCTGGAGAACTGGGGAGGCGGAAGCCATGAGCCCTAGCAACCTCTGGAAGAGCTTCAGAGGGAGGTAGGCCTTGTTCTTGACGGAATCCGCGAGTTGCTGAATGGCCAGAGCACGCTCTGATGAGACTACAGCCGTCATGCGGACCGAGTCGAACACTGCACCCAGGAACGAGATACGTTAAGTGGGGAGCAGTGAGCTCTTGGCTAGGTTGACCCTGAGACCCAGGCACTGTAAGTGGCTGAGGAGCACGGATCTGTGGTGTTCTAGTTCCGAACGCGAGCTGGCCAGGATGAGCCAGTCATCGAGGTAATTCAAAACTCGTATTCCCATCTGCCTCAGAGGGGAAAGAGCCGCATTCATGCACTTCGTGAAAGTGCGAGGAGCCAGGGAGAGCCCGAGGTGGAGGACCGTGTACTGATAAGCCACACCCTCGAATGCGAATCTCAAGAATCGCCTGTGATGGGGGGCTATCTGGATGTGGAAGTAAGCGTCTTTCAGATCCAGCGAGCAAAACCAATCCTCGTGGCAAATCTGTGCGAGGATCTGCTTCAGCGTCAGGACTTTGAACTTTCGCTTCATAAGGGAAAGGTTCAACAACCTGAGGTCCAAAATGGGCCTGAGACCGCCATCTTTCTTTGGAACCAGAAAGTAGCGGCTGTAAAAGCCCGACTCGCTCTCTGGAAAGGGAACTGTTTCTATAGCCCCTTTCAGCAGAGTTAAAACCTCGGCTCGGAGGACGTGAATGTCGTCCGCTTGTACCGAAGTCTGGATGACCCCTCCAAATCGCGGAGGTCTTCTGGCGAACTGGAGCGAGTAGCCCTGGATTACAACTTTTAGAATCCAACTTGACACCCCGGGGATGGCTTTCCAAGCCTCGGCCCGTGTGGCAAGAGGGAGGATTACGTCGGGTGACGGCCCGAAAAGGGGCGGGCCGGACACCGGGATGGGTGGAAGAGGAAATTTGCTCTTTTGTGAAGTGTTTAAAAATTGGGTCGCCGTGAAAACGGCGGTTGGGGAGGGCACAATACTTGTGGGCCCTGTTATAGCAGGCTGTGTTTTTCCCACGCCCAGAATTGAACGAGGCGGAGGGGAATTTGCACGAAGGAGCTTCTGGGGTGGTCCGGCCGCGGCGGGACATGCCCCAGTCCTCTTCCTTAGCAGATCAGGATGACTTAGGAGTCGCCGGGTCCAGCGCAATCCTGGGCCGGGGTCCCTGGCGTCTCAGGAAGGATGAGCGCTTAGAAGGGCACGAGCGCTGGCGGTGCTCCTTGGGCGGCGCTGCTTGAGAAGCGGAGGGAGCGGGCTTCGTCTGCTGAGCCGGCGCAGGCCTGGGACGGCTAGAAGCAGACGCAGAGCTTGAGCGTTTAGGTAGGAAGTGTCTCATGGCCTGAGACGACTTCTGTGCAGCTGTGAAACGCTCCGTGAATCCCTCCACTGCTGGCCCAAAGAGTCCTGACGGGGAGACGGGGGCATCCAAGAAGGCCGTCTTGTCCTGATCCTTAATTTCCATCAGGTTAAGCCACAGGTGGCGCTCTAACACTACGAGGCTGGCCATTGATCTGCCAAAGGCCTGGGCCATGGCCTTCGTGGCCAGCAGGGCTAAATCCATGGCGCTGCGGAGGTCCCTAAAAGCAGGCGCATCAATGCCGGACTCATCCAATGAGCAGAGGAGTTTGGCCTGAAACACTTGAAATATGGCCATGAAATGTAGTGCTGAAGCGGCTTGGCCCGCTGAAGGCGTAGGCCCTTCTTGCCAGGGCGGAAGTCGTCCTGCAGGGCTTAGACGGGAGGGCTCTCTTCGTCTTCCACCACACAGCCGCGGGAGGACAGAGGTGAGCGGCCACTGCTTCGTCCAGGGGCGGCAGATGCTCGTAGCCCTTTTCTTCCGAGCCGTCCACAGAGGTGAGGGCTGAGCGGTGCGAAGTATGCAGGCGGGCCGAGTAAGGGGCGCGCCACGACTTCGTGAGTTCCTCGTGAACTTCTGGGAAGAACAGGGCGGAGCGCTGGCGAGGGGCCTGACGACGACCTGGGAGGAACCACTCGTCCAGGCGGCTCCGCGATGGCTCTTCTGGGGGGGCCCAGTCGAGGTCGAGATCTTCAACGGCCTTGGACAGGACACGGAAGAGCTCGGCGTCCATGCCCGTACCGTGGTCGATGGGCTCCAAGGAAGGCAGGGGGGCGGGGTCGTCCGACTCGCCAACCCAGGCTTCTGGCTCAGAGGCTGCCATGGACATGGAGTCGAAGAGAGGCTCTTCGTCGGATCCACCAAATGAGACGAGGTCGCTCGCATCTGCTGAGGGATGCTGGTCAGGGCGGGAGAACAAGACAGGGGATTGCTCTCTGTTGGGAGAGGGCGAGGCACGCGGGTGCTGAGCCGGCGTGGGCTCGCCCATCTCCGTGCGCTGAACCGCTCTGCCCCGCAGTCTCTTCCTCACAGGAGAGGAGGACGGGAGGGCGCGAGCGGCGGGGTCTTCTTGCTTGAAGAAGGCGGCCCGCGAGCGCAGAGACGCGAGACTCATGCACACGCAGTGCGGGCATGAGTCGCCGACGAGTGCGTCATCCGCGTGGGACTTGCCCAGACATCCAACGCACTCGTCGTGCCCGTCTCCTTCGTGCAGAGGGGCTCTGCACATACCACAAGATTGGTGAGGCATTTAGAAATGCCGTGCGCCGTGAAAACGGCGATTGGGAGGCTCTAACGGCGAGGGCCGGGCTCAAAGCGGTGAAAACCGCTGGAAAGATGCTCTGAAAGCGGTAAATATAACCGCGGGAGGACGCTTAGAAGGGCGCGCCGGATGGCGGCAGGAGACCCGTTGAGAAGCGGCCGGTAGCAGGAAGCGGGAGGCGGCAGCTCGTCGATGGCGCGAAGGCGGCAGTCGGCGAGGGTGCGGGCGCTGCGGGAATCCGGCGAGTCGGCTGGGTCCGCTGCAGGGCCTTTTCTACGGCGGCGGAGCATCTTCTCAGGCGGCGAGCTTCTTTCCCGGCAAGCAGGCTTCGGCGAGGATCAGCGAAGAGAAGTTCAGTCGTCGCTGAAGGAGAAAGGACTGATGGCCTATGGCGAAATGCTCGCTTATATAGCACATTACCCCGCCCCTTTTGGCGGGAATGTTCGCGCGCTCTCTTCCCATAGGCCGCGCAGCTGAGCCGCGCCGCCATTGGTTCAACAACTTGTCTATGAGTGAACCAATGACGGTGCAGTTACACTGCGTTATTGAAAAGGCTTCAGTAGCGGGGAAAAAGGGAGACTTTCCCCCCCCCATACGCAGTACGAGTGAAATATCGAAAGGGAACGAGGTGTGTTCAGGCATGTTGCTATTTTGAGGCAACTGAAAATGACTGCGCCAATGATCCACAAAAACCTGGTCTATAGTCAATGGCGCATTTTTTTGTTTGTTTGTTTGTTTTTAGGTTTTTTGGGGTTTTTTTGTTGTTGTTGTTGTTGTTGTTGTTGTTGTTGTTATTTAAAGGACGTCTTAGTAATATGCGCTTATAGGTGGATGTACAACATGCGTACACTCTGCTTGTTACACACAGACATGGCATGATTGCATGATTGATTTACAGTATTTACAAAACATTTATGGTACTTTAAGTATTAATAGATAATACAGAAAATTAGTTTGGCAAAATGAAGGGGAAAATAAAGTAAATAAATAACAATAATTATTATAGGCTATACACAAATATTAAATAAAAATAAAAAACCAACAGTGAAAAGACTGTGGGATGAGATGAAGAAAAGTGAATAAAAATAATCTAGACTAATCATGTTTTAATGCTGCACTGTCTTTATCTCTCATTGTTAATTCAAAATAAAATGTTAATATTTTAATCATCTCCATTTCTGATAATTGAGTTAATATGTTGAGTTAATGTTCTTCAATGCACAACGGTTTGAGTTAGGTTTTGCATGCAATGAAACAACACATATGTTTTGTGTTATCTCTTCTATGCACAATTTAATAAGTTAGTTCTTGTATGCAATGCAATTTGGGGTGCTCTAGCTTCTGGCCAAATTCCAGGCTCAGAGCCCTCTCCTCTGACAGCATGCCAAATATGCATATGTTATAATATATCTGATTATATGAATATGTGAACTTGTGATGTGTTATTGTTTAAAGCACAAGTAAGTCAGGTCTTATGAAACAGAGCGTATTTCATGTTTTATTCTCCACTGAACAACGGATTTAGATCTTGTTAAGTTGTCAAGTTAGATCTTGTATTCAATGCAATGCAATAGCACATATGTTTTCTGTTATCTCTTCAATACAAATAACAATAATAATACAATAACCCTAGGGTAACTTCTTTAAGTATGTATAATCAAGGACTCTTTGCCCAGAAATGTGTTCAAAACATTGAGTACTTTGTGAGTAAATAGAGTACTGTCTGGCTGATGTAACATAAGAAGAAGTCTATTATTATGCATAGTAAAGTTCGAGGATTCTTTGGCCAGAAATATGTTCAATAGATCAAATATAGAGTACTGTCTGGCTGATGTAACATCAGAAGGAGTCTATGGTTATGCATTCTAAGTTAACATTTGAGGAATCTTTAGCCAGACACATGTTCAAAGATTGAATATAGAGTACTGATTAAACAGAAATATGTTCAACAAATCAAATATGGACTGGCCAAGATCTGGCCAATGTAACATAAGGAGTCTATTAGTATTTATAGAAAGTTAAAGTGCCCCTATTATGGCATTTGAAAGGTTCCTATTTTTGTTTTGGGAGTCCCCAACAACAGGTTTACAAGCATGCAAGGTCAAAAAACTCTTTCAATGTCTTATAATATGCATTTATTTTTACCTTTCAACGACTCCCAAAGGATTCACTCAACGTTTCATTTTTGCAAACCCCTCGTTTGCGTGATGCTAATCTGCGGCAATTGGTCAGATGACTTCTGCTGGTTAACACAGAGTACAGTATACAGTGCTTGCATCACTTACATTGTATCATAATAATGATTTTGCTCCGCTCTATTATAAAATATATATTATAAATAAAGAGAAAATAAGTTTTGTGTTTATGTTAGCGAACCTAGCCCACAGCTCTGTGGTTAACAGCACAGGGTTCTGGCTATACTGCTGTGGTATCACTGTGTGTGTGTGTGTGTGTGGTGTGTGTGTGTGTGTGTGTGTGTGTGTGTGTGTGTGCGTGTGTGTGTGCGTGTGTGCGTGTTACAAAAGCTTTCTATTTCATATATGTGTATATATATATATATATATATATATAACACACATGTAATAACATTATATATATATGTTATTACATGTGTATTATATATGTGTGTGTGAGTATACACACATATAATGCATATGTAATAACATTATATATATATATAATGTATAATATATATATGTTATATATGTATATATATATATATATATGTAAGAGGTGATGCGTACACAGAGATCCACAATGATGGGTATTTTAATGAACAACAAAGGAGAATAACCACATACACGTATAAACAACATTAAGAACAGACAAGGAGTAAGTCCATTATATAGGGAGTGAAGATGATCAGGAACAGGTGCAGGTGATCCGTGATGATGGGGAGATGACGAGGGAAGTGAGTGCAGGTGTGGAGACAGGAGGATCATGGGAAATGGAGTCCGGGAAACAAGGGAACTGTGACAGTACCTCCCCCTCCCGGTAGGCGCGGCCTCACGCCGTAGATGGAACAACCAGGAGGGGGGGGTGGACACCCTGGAGACCTCACGCAGGTGCAGGGATAGGAGTGGACAGGAACAGAGGTCTCCAGGACGGGTCCATGGGTCCAGGTAGCCATGGCGGGTCAGGGGCCGTGGTCGGCCATGGCGGGTCAGAGGCCGTGGGCGGCCATGGCGGGTCAGAGGCCTTGGCAGGCCATGTCGGGTCAGGGGCCTTGGCAGGCCATGTCGGGTCTGGAGTCCTAGAAGGCCATGGAGACACCGAGACCCCGCCCAGGAGTTCCCCACCCACGGGTATATGGACGAGGGGGCTGGGAGCTGGACGAGGTGAATACGATAGAATACGATAGAATACGAACCTCTTCAATTTCAAACTCGGAACCATTAAGGAATAGAACCAGATTAATAGATTCGACTAAGGAATAGAGGCATTCAGCTTCATAGAAGCGGATCGTATCCTCATCCAGACCCATCAGAAAACAGAAATTTAAAATCGCATCTGGCCAACTCAGCTGAGCGAATTCTTCCACGTACTTCTCCAGTGGGCGGCCGTCCTGCCTGGAAGCCCAGAGGCGGTCCTCCGCTGATAGCCTCTGTTGGTGTCTTTTTCTGGGCACTGGGATGAGGAAGATACCCATTCTTTCTTTTGTGGATGTCCAGCGGTTGGGTCAGTTCTTCTGTTACGGTGTAGCGGTGTAGCGGTGTGAAGAGACGATGCGTACACGGAGATCGACAATGATGGGTATTTTAACGAACAACGAAGGAGATTAACCACATACACGTATAAACAACATTAAGAACAGACAAGGAGTGAAGGGAGTGGGTCCATTATATAGGTAGTGCAGATGATCAGGAACAGGTGCAGGTGATCCGTGATGATGGGGATATGACGAGGGAAGTGAGTGCAGGTGTGGAGACAGGAGGATCATGGGAAATGGAGTCCGGGAAACAAGAGAACTGTGAACTGTGATATATAATAATATATATATATATATATATATACACACACACACACACACATATACATACATATATATATATATATATATATATATATATATATATTATATATATATATAATGTATTACATGTGTATTATATGTGTGTATGAACATATATACACTATATTGCCAAAAGTATTGGGACACCCCTCCAAATCATTGAATTCAGGTGTTCCAATCACTTCCATTGCCACAGGTGTATAAAATCAAGCACCTAGGCATGCAGACTGCTTCTACAAACATTTGTGAAAGAATGGGTCGTGTAAAAGAATTGTCAGTGTGAAAAGACGGATCTCAAAATCATTCAGTCACTGCTGTAAAGGGTTCAAATATGCAAAAAATGCTGGAAAACCGAAGAATCTGCAGGACCTGGAGATTTTTTCTGAAGAACAGAGCTCAGTTTAACTGCTCAGGACAAACAAGGGACTCATGAACAACCATCACAAAACAAAAAACAGTCGTAGATCATCCAGGTAATGACACACAGTATTAAGAATCAATGGTTCACATACTTATGCATGGAGTTATTTTAAGCTTCTTTTTGTCTTGTGGATTATATGTAAACATCTTTTATGTAAAATATCTTACTCAGGACAGTACTAAATAAAAAATAACATGCATTTTGTATTATCTCCCTTATTTTGTTAAAATTATTAACATTTTCACAGATTCTGCAAGTGGTTCACATACTTTTTCTTGCAACTATAGGTTTTGAAGTTGGTATGACCAGCATGGACCAGCATAGGACCAGCTTAGGGCCAGCACTGACCAGCATGGAAAAGCATAGGACCAGTTTAGGACCAGTTTAGCATAAACCAGCTCAAACCAGCATACCAGCTTCAAAACCTACCTTAACCAGCATATGCTGGTTGATTCATTGTAATTCGTAACTGTCAGTGTGACAAGATAAGAAATACTGTATTAACGCTGAATGAAAATGCACACAACATTCACTCTCTGACAGTAGATGGCACTGATGAAACAACAGAAATGCAGCCGTTACCCTGGTAACCCTGTAAACAAAGCAGTCATTATAGCAGTGATTGTATATTATAGGGAGATGAGAGGGGTCTCTATCTCTTACCATTGGAGAAAGCGTAATGGCTAACTTAATCACGTGCGTCACCTCTCAGCCTATTGTGTAATGGCAGTGACAGTGCCCGCTGCTCAAAACTCCTTCCCTGCATACCGCCACAGCCGGAGCTTTAGAATTAGAACTTTTTTAGCTAAAGGTTGCAGGCTTGCCTTCCAATGGTTTTACACAACATCTATTGTTCTATCTGTTAAACAGTGTAACAAAGTTCAAGGTTGTAGGAGAAGAAAAAGAACCATGCCGGCTTTGCTGAGGAACTGTACAATTTATTCTTCCAAGTGTTCAAACAAAAAGTTGTGCACACTGCACTTCAATAAGCATTTAAGCAACATAAAACATTTCAACACACAGCTCTCCAGAGCTTGTAGTCCACACGTACAGCTCCTCAGTCCAGATCTCTCTCCCTGGGCTTTGTTTCCCTGGTGGCTTTTATCCGGTCTCTCCACACCAATTACTGAAACAAGACACAGGTGTTCGTCATTTGCACTTGACCCACTTACCCACCACATGTCTCCTAGCTCTCTCTCCTGTCACAGACCTTGCTAAACCACACCCCCTCTGCCACAAACAGTAATGTGGCACATTTGCTGTTGGTAATGCCATAATTAAGTCCTACCTGTCGCAACATTCCCTAGTCTGCCTTCTCTAAAAAAATATACTTTTATCAAGCTAAAATCTACATATATTTCCCAACAAAAGTATTGTTTAGTGTAAAACATGCTGAAGATTAGCGAACAGGCTGTCGATTAATTAAATGATTAGCTCTCATCCATTGACATCCACTCAAAAAACGGCCTCTGGTCTCCTTCCTTGCATACCGCCAGAGGCGGAGCATTAGCATTAGCCGTTACGCTTTTTTGGCTAAAGTTTGCAGGCTTGCCTTCCAGTGGCTTTGATTTGTCTAAACCCCAGTGACGGATAGGTTTAAGGGCGGGGTTTGGGGTAGGTCATTTGTATTTAAATTTATTGTCTGACACACATTTATTGGTAACACAACTGGTATCGCTTAAATTGCAATACAGTTCTTTTCAACAGTTTCAGTCAAAGTTTCAAATTATCAGGCAGACTTAGAACAATTTTATAAAACAAAAGAATGTCTTACCCGAACGATCGAGACAATGCTGAAATACTATCCTGTTCATGTTGACGCATGTTCAAATTACAGACTTGAAAATTAAGCTTTTTCGCCGTTATGGTTGAATCACGGAAGCAACACCAGTCATTTTTACAAGATTTATTATTTTTGATTTATTATTTTTATGTGTCAGCCAAAATTATCCTGCCTACTCATTCATATAAAACAATACAGAGATTTAAATTTTCTAAGACATTTTTTGGTCAAGAAACACAGTATGCGTGAAGGTGTGAATCATCATGAATAATCCTGTAATTCACACCTGAGAAGACAAAAGAATCGCATAAAGACCTGTAATGACCTGCATATTTACGAGCTCTTTCAGTCAGGTAGGCTGTGAAAAAACCCTCTGTGATCATGCTGTTATCACATTTCACATTTTGACTCTTAAAATCTTATATTGACCGTAATTTCTTAATATGCTTAAAATAGACATACACATCATGCGGCACAATCCACTTTCCCTAAAAAAGAATACTGTACCTTCAGTCAACGTATACATCATGGAAAACACATGCATCAGTGACAAATGTTACATTGCGCACACACTCCAGTGCTAAAAATGATCTCTCCTGCGTGTCTCTGACATAGGATCAACACACACCTGTACAGACACACCCTGACTTCACAAAATACATTATACAAATAATTCTGAACATTAATAAAGAATAATAATACTGAAAATAACATTAAACAATGAAATTTTAGTCTTCAATGGCCACACACACACTTTTAACATAGTGGTTATCATCTAAGATAAATCGCTTAAATTGTAAAAAGAATTCATTACATTTGGTTATCCGTATTTGAAATCCATATCTATAGAAATCTGTAGGTGAACCAAATGATTCATTAAAAATTAATATCAGTTGGATTGAATAATAGACAAATGTTTTAAACTGAAATGTCTGAAAAAAAAGTGCACTTTTGATGATCTGTTGTGATATTAGTATTAAGAGTTTTGAAAATTTACCAATTGCTTGTGAAAATTGCACCAAAGCAATTAAAAAAACTGTAAACTGACTTGAAACATTTACTGTCACATGTTTGGACTTTCTGTTTTTTTTTCTTTTTTCTGTATTGTATTATTTCCTTTGTTCCTTTGTTCAGTTTCCCGCCACTCCTTAGTTGTTATGGTCACCTTAATTATGATTATTGATTTCCAGCTGTGTTTTTTTAATTTTTTTTACTTGTTAACCCTCTGTTTCATTTGTATATAAGCCCTCAGTTTCTGTCTGTTCTTTGTCTTGCGCTGATGTTGTTTAACTGTGTTTTTGGTTGAAATTGATTCTTCTGGAGGTGTTTTGATTTGATTAAAAGTCTTGGAGCCTATGGATCTTCAATGTCATGCACATCTTTAATCAACCGTTCCGTGACAGAAAGCAAGACCCAAAACTAAAAACAGAAGACCGAACCCAAAGAACATGATCCTGGTTGATATGTGGGGCCAGCGACAGAATGGTTGGCCTCTGGAGAGGTATGTGGAGGAGTTTCTTGAGCTACCCCATCAGGTGAGATGGCCTGATGCCTCCCTCAATTTGTGTTTTCGGATGGGACCAGATGAGGATACCATTTGTTATAGCTAGACTGCTTGTTATTTTTCTTTAGTCAAGTCGATAAATCATATTCTCTATTTAAACGGTTCAAATTTTGAAGTAGAAGAGGTTAAAATATAGAAGTATCTTCCTCATCCAGCCCCCTCTGAAACACACTTTGCCTCGCCAGCTCACCCCACACACCGGTTCCCTCCACATGCCTCTCCAATGGATCCGTCCATTCCTACCCTCCTGTGTTTCCCATGCACGTAAATGGGTCTCCAACAGCGCTGAACTGTGGGCCAAAGTTGCAGACCCAGCATTAACATCTGCAGGTCCTAATTCCATCCCAGTCCTCAGCCCAGTGATCAATACTTTATCAAATAAAGTCACTCACACATAAACAAAGGAATTGAATGAGCCAATAACTGGCATGTTTTTGAAATTGCCACTGTGCAAAACACACACTTCAAAGTCAGATCAAAGTGTTTCCAAACAAAACATGTTGTACATTGTTTATTCTTATCTGTTTTAGTCATATATATATATATATATATATAAGTTTGTTTTTTTTGGGGTTATTGTTTGGTACTTTTGTGAGTTATGGAAATTTGATGGTTTTTGTTAGAAATAAATGATTGCTCCGTCTCCTACTTTGTCTATAAGAATAGCATTGTCATATTTGTAAGCATATTTTGGCATCTTTGTTTCACCCAACACAAATGGTTTTCAAAACATTCTACAATTGTCACTTGTGTTAAAATCTAAAACTTAAGAGGTTAAGTTCGTTGCAACATTGGCTTATAGATTTCAGCCTATATGCAGCCATTGAGTACTACTGCCATATAGTGGACATTGAAATATTGCTATTTTTGTTATTTTTATACCAACATATGACGCCCTATGGAAGCCCGTTTTCGCCACTAAAAAAAAAAAAGAAAAAAAAAAAGGTTAATTGCGACTTTTTATCTCAGAATTCTGACATTTTATCTCGCAATTGTGAGTTATAAAGTCAGAATTCTGAGATATAAACTTGCATTTGCGAGATATAAAGTCAGAATTGCGTGATATAAAGCCACAATTGCGTAATAAAAAGTCAGAATTCTGACTTTTTTCGCGCAATTCTGACTTTCTGATTTTTCTCACAATTGTGTGAAACGTTATTTCTCACAGTTCTTACTTTGCTTTGTTATTATTATACATAAAATAGACCATCAGGATTGCTGCTTTGTTATTATTATACATAAAATAGAGGACATCATAAAGGATTGTTTTTAGCTCTGATTTACCAATAAAGAAATTTTGATTTTACTGGAGGAGACACATAAAGATTCTCCAGACATATGCATTATGCAGGAATATGCATATAGAATGTTTCCACGGTAACCTTGTACATGAGTACAGCGTTTCAAGGAGAAAAAACAGCTTTTACTGCCATCTAGTGGGCTTAATACTAAAACACCAATTCCTATTATGTTTAATCAACTTAACTTTAACTTTACAACTCAAGTCTGGTTGCTCCATAAAAGGGGGCGTTCAAGGGTACAATCGTGCAATTTTGCAAATTACAGTCGAGGTATTTGGGGAATAAAAGTTGTTTTTAACAGAATGGATACACTAATAAATTTGACACAATAATAACAATATAATAGTAATAAGAAGAAGAATCAGCTATGGCAGAGGCGCAATAAAACAGACAAAGCTGAAGTGGCACATTTTATACACCAACAGCTTCAGACTTCACGGCAGCACGGATATCGTTGGATGCACTGTTACAGAGACACTCAGAATTACGACTTTATATCTCAGAATTCTGACTTTATATCACACAATTGCGACTTTATATATCAGAATTCTGACTTTATAACTCGCAATTGTGAGATATAAACTCGCAATTGCGTGATATAAAGTCAGAATTCTGAGATAAAAAGTCGCAGTTAATTTTTTAATTTTTTTATTTAGGGGCGGAAACGGGCTTCCATACAGCACGGCTATCATTGGATGCACTGTTACAGAGACACTGACTATCAGTTAATTGCGAGAAAAAAAAGTCAGAATTCACGTAATTGCGACTTTATATATTAGAATTCTGACTTTTTATCACGCAATTGCGACTTTATATCTCAGAATTCTTGCGACTTATATCTCAGAATTCTGACTTTTTATCAAGAAATTGCGACTTTATCTCAGAATTCTGACTTTATATCCACGCAATTGCGACTTATATCTCAGAATTCTGACGCAATTGCGACTTTATATATCAGAATTCTGATTTTTTATCACGCAATTGCGACTTTATATCTCAGAATTCTGACTTTTTATCACGCAATTGCGACTATATCTCAGAATTCTGATTTTTTATCAAGCAATTGCGACTTATATCTCAGAATTCTGACTTTATATCACGCAATTGCGACTTTATATCTCAGAATTCTGATTTTTTATCAAGCAATTGCGACTTTATATCTCAGAATTCTGACACAATTGCGACTTTATATCTCAGAATTCTGATTTTTATCAAGCATTGCGACTTTATATCTCAGAATTCTGACACAGTTGCGACTTTAATCTCAGAATTCTGATTTTTATCAAGCAATTGCAACTTTATATCTCAGAATTCTGATGCAATTGCGACTTTATATCTCAGAATTCTGACTTTTCATCACGCAATTGCGACTTTATATCCCAGAATTCTGATTTTTTATCAAGCAATTGCGACTTTATATCTCAGAATTCTGACGCAATTGCGAATTTATAACTCAGAATTCTGACTTTTTATCACGCAATTGCGACTTTATATCTCAGAATTCTGACTTTTTATCACGCAATTTTGACTTTATATCTCAGAATTCTGATTTTTTTTTATCAAGCAATTGCGACTTTATATCTCAGAATTCTGACACAATTGCGACTTTATATCTCAGAATTCTGATTTTTTTATCAAGCAATTGCAACTTTATATCTCAGAATTCTGATGCAATTGCGACTTTATATCTCAGAATTCTGACTTTTCATCACGCAATTGCGACTTTATATCCCAGAATTCTGATTTTTTATCATGCAATTGCGACTTTATATCTCAGAATTCTGACTTTATATCACGCAATTGTGAGTTTATATCTCAGAATTCTGACTTTATAACTCGCAATTGTGAGATATAAACTTGCAATTGCATGACATAAAGTCAGAATTCTGAGATAAAAAGTCGCAATTAATTTTTTAATTTTTTTATTTAGGGACGGAAACGGGCTTCCATACACGGCAGCACGGCTATCGTTGGATGCACTGTTACAGAGACACTGACCGTCAGTTAATTGCGAGAAAAAAAGTCAGATTTCACGTAATTGCGACTTTATATATCAGAATTCTGACTTTTTATCACACAATTGCGACTTTATATCTCAGAATTCTGACTTTATATCACGCAATTGCGACTTTATATATCAGAATTCTGACTTTTTATCACGCAATTGCGACTTTATATCTCAGAATTCTGATTTTTTTTTTATCAAGCAATTGCGACTTTATATCTCAGAATTCTGATTTTTTTATCAAGCAATTGGAATTCAGATTTTTTTATCAAGCAATTGTGACTTTATATCTCAGAATTCTGACGCAATTGCGACTTTATCTCAGAATTCGACTTTTATCACGCAATTGCGACTTTATATCCCAGAATTCAGATTTTTTTTTATCACGCAATTGTGACTTTATATCTCAGAATTCTGATTTTTTTATCATGCAATTACGACTTTATATCTCAGAATTCTGACTTTTTATCACGCAATTGCGACTTTATATCTCAGAATTCTGACACAATTGAGACTTTGTATCTCAGAATTCTGATTTTTTATCAAGCAATTGCAACTTTATATCTCAGAATTCTGATGCAATTGCGACTTTATATCTCAGAATTCTGACTTTTCATCACGCCATGGGCGAGGCTAGCCCCTTTTTAGGGGTGCTTCAGCACCCCTAAAAAGGAGCTCAGCACCCCTAAAACTTGGAGTAAGAAATGTTATTCTAAAATTTTTGTTCGTCTTTACAAGGTTAAATAATGTCCAAAACATACTCTGTAGTTTGTGGTTTAAAATGTATGTGTTAAGGATGAAAATGAAAACATCCCCCTTAGCAAATGGTGTCATCCTCTTCTCTTCTTCTACTTCTCCTCTGTACCTGCACCGCTCAGCACGACCGTCATCCAGCGCGAAACACGCAGAGTGAGAACCCGTTATGTAGTGTTGTGAATCAACTAAGTTGCTCCAAAGCTGTGTCTCACACTTCTTTCCTTTTACCTAGAGTTGTTCCGATTCCGAAACCATATCGGTGAGTACTGGAGTCAGTATAAAAAAAATATATCCCCCCTGGGTGATGCTACTCCTCAAACCACCAACAGAGCATATAAAATACCAAAAATATAAATCTTTTTTTAAAACATCGCCAAGTAAAACGCTGCGTTTATATAGAACTGTCTCTTTACAACCACAACAAACGGGACACTTTTCAGACGCGCGTTCCGACCTCGCCTCAGCGCCAGGCGCAAGTCAAACGAGCGCGGAAAAGGTGCAGGTGACGCCGAGGGAGCTTCAGTTGAACAACAGTGACCTGCAGTCAGATGAGATGTTGTCAGGCTATGTCGGTAAAACTCAGAAAAATGAACACGACTGTCCAATCAGCCGATATACTGTGCTCGTGATGCGCACTCAAGAATTGCACGCGCAAATGTGCCGGCGCGCGCTGCATAATGACTTTATTATAGCTTAAATAAAGCGCAAAAGAAACTACGAGCAATGACCGTCGTTGTTCTGTTAAGTTAAGTCATGAAATTACCAAACATGCGATTAAAGCTGCCTCAAAACTGTGCATGCATGTATTTGTTGACATGGTTTTAAAGCTATTGTTATCCAATTTGTTGGCCTTAAAACGTCTTAAAATGCACATATGTACACCAGGGAGATCTAAATTTTCTCGGGGGAGCATGCCCCCCGAACCCCCCTAACATACTACATTTTCTGACCTCAGTAATTAAAACCCGGCTTATTCTATCTAATGAAATCTGAGGTAAACGTGCATTTCTCCAAATGTGCGCACTTTTGGACTAAAAGTTTTGTGTGTATGCACTGTGATCAAAAATAAATGGGACCAAACACGATTGAATTTGTCTCGTTATTCAATTAATAACTAGGCTAAAAAAAAAAAAAGAAAAAAAAATCTGGATTTTGGAGTTATTTGAATCAATGTTAAAATGATAAAGTTATTTTTCAATAGACATATTTTTTGTTTTTGTGTGAAAAGAGGGTGGGTGGCAGTGGGGCTCATTGGGTGCTCAGCACCCCTAAAGCTCTGACCCTAGAATCGCCCCTGCATCACGCAATTGCGACTTTATATCCCAGAATTCTGATTTTTTATCATGCAATTGCGACTTTATATCTCAGAATTCTGACTTTATATCACGCAATTGTGAGTTTATATCTCAGAATTCTGACTTTATAACTCGCAATTGTGAGATATAAACTTGCAATTGCATGACATAAAGTCAGAATTCTGAGATAAAAAGTCGCAATTAATTTTTTAATTTTTGTATTTAGGGACGGAAACGGGCTTCCATACACGGAAGCACGGCTATCGTTGGATGCACTGTTACAGAGACACTGACCGTCAGTTAATTGCGAGAAAAAAAGTCAGAATTCACGTAATTGCGACTTTATATATCAGAATTCTGACTTTTTATCACGCAATTGCGACTTTATATCCCAGAATTCAGATTTTTTTATCACGCAAACTTTATCTCAGAATTCTGATTTTTTATCATGCAATTGCGACTTTATATCTCAGAATTCTGACTTTTATCACGCAATTGCGACTTTATATCTCAGAATTCTGATTTTTTATCATGCAATTGCGACTTTATATCTCAGAATTCTGACTTTATCACGCAATTGTGAGTTTATATCTCAGAATTCTGACTTTATAACTCGCAATTGTGAGATATAAACTTGCAATTGCATGACATAAAGTCAGAATTCTGAGATAAAAAGTCGCAATTAATTTTTTAATTTTGTATTTAGGGACGGAAACGGGCTTCCATACACGGAAGCACGGCTATCGTTGGATGCACTGTTACAGAGACACTGACCGTCAGTTAATTGCGAGAAAAAAAGTCAGAATTCACGTAATTGCGACTTTATATATCAGAATTCTGACTTTTTATCACGCAATTGCGACTTTATATCCCAGAATTCAGATTTTTTTATCACGCAATTGTGACTTTATATCTCAGAATTCTGATTTTTTATCATGCAATTGCGACTTTATATCTCAGAATTCTGACTTTTTATCACGCAATTGCGACTTTATATCTCAGAATTCTGATTTTTTTATCAAGCAATTGCGACTTTATATCTCAGAATTCTGACTTATATCACGCAATTGCGACTTTTTATCTCAGAATTCTGACTTTTTATCACGCAATTGCGACTTTATATCTCAGAATTCTGACTTTATAACTCGAGATTAAAAGTCAGAATTCTGAGATAAAAAGTCGCAATTAATCTTTTTTTTTTAGTGGCGGAAACGGCTTCCATATATAACATAAAAATAAGCATTTTACATAAAAATATGGTACTTTTAGAGGTAAATAAATTAAAAAATACCCCAAAAATAACAAAAGAAATGCATAAATTGATAGTTTTTATTTTATCGAAGAAAAAAAATGGGATGACACCTGAATCAGGGTATCTTCCGTTCATTCATGTTTTGATTTAATTTTGAAATCAGAAAAATTAGAAAACGTTTTTAAAAATGAAAACGAAAAAACAAAAAATTGGCTTGATTTTTCTTTTTTCGTTCTGGGGTTGGAAACAAATAACCAGAGGTGTGTTTCCCGAAAACATCTTTAGTCAACTATGGTCGCAAGTCCCATTGAACTCTATTAGTAACAAAGGAACTTGCGACCATAGTTAGCTTTGGGAAACGCAACCCAGTTTGAATATTCGATCTCTACATGTGGGCGGGAATGAAACGCCTCTTTCTGCTGATTGGTCAACGAGACGTCAAACCATGTCGTCATCAATTGTTCATCGGTTCAGCTCAACAGAATAAAAGTATATCTCTCTACAGCTGTATAGATTCTTAATGCGTTTATTCTACATTTAATCTCTTTCTCATGAAATATTAATTTACTTTGCAGCTGCACACAATTACCCCCATTCTACAACGTTGGCACAATGCCTGTTTTATTGAAGTGACCAACTATAAAAATCTAGGGAAGCTGCTCAACGCACTGGGCAGTGAATTAAAAAGTGCAAATCAGTAGCCTATCGATGTAAATATGCAGCAGTCATAACTTTTGTTTTAGACAACACCCTGAGTTTTGGACATGGGTTGAATTTGAAATATATGAAAATATATTAGGCCTACATGTTATTAGTTCATCAAAGCGGTGCTATAGAGAGATGGACTTGAAATGCGAATTGGATGATTTGATGACGGAGGTGAACTTGTTTATGCCAATTTGAAATAGGCTAAAAAAAAGTTAAATAAATAAATAAAGGGAAAAATGTTAAAACAGTGTTAAAAATAACCATTATAGTGCTCTCTTAAGAAGATATCAATTATATTTTATCTATATATTATCTATATATTAGGTTATATATCAAAACCCTAAAATAACACTAACAATAATGAGATAAAGAGTATTTTTATAGCCTGTTTATTGCTATCTGTCTGTGTCAGAAATTAACTGTAATTTGATTTAATTGATTAATTGATTTTCAGGGGATTTTAGGATTTTTTCCTAATCTTATTAAATATGTATGCTTTCTTTAATGTTAAGTTCTTAAATTTAGTCATTTAAATTATAATAATATGATGCTATAGGTTGTTACCAATTAAATCAGTATCAACCAAAGGCTTGCAGAGGTGGCAAAGAAGCACCACCTGAAGTTGCTTTTACACTGAAAAAAAATGATTTTTTGATGCTGTTCACTTTATTTAAACAACTTATTTTGATTCAAGACCATTGTATTAGGTTTCTGGTTCAAATTCAATTGCTTCATGTTAAATTAAGTTGAAACAATTACTTTTTGACTTAACTTGATGTTTTTATATTAAAATAACATGTTTCAATCAAATAAACCCAACCAGGACTCAATCAAACAGGATTTTCACTTCCCATCATGCTTTGCAAAGGGGCTGAACTAGGAGTGTAAATGTTGAAATAAAGTGTTATTTTAATCATTTTTTAGGAAGATGAGAAAATGGAAAGACTTTTTAATGTTTACTGTTCTATTATGTTGGTATTTAAAAGTTTCTGTTAATTAATAGTTTTAGGGTTACCATTGTGGTGAATTGTTGCACTTGTGCTTGGGTTGAGGACCTTCTAACAAACTTTCAAATTACTTTAATAAGAAAGTAATCACTGTGGTAGTGCTCTGGGTTGCATTTCCCAAAAGCATTGTAAGCCTATGTTGATTGTAAAACCATTGCCACCAATGGACTTATGATCAATTTAGGCTTTACAATGTTTTTGGTTAAGGCAATTTAGGATGAATCCATAACACATCTAGATTTCTAACACAGAACATCACAAAATTAAACAAGAAGAATTAACTGTAAAAATCAATGAATATGAAAATTTATTTTTTATTTATTTATTTTTATTTATTTTATTTTAAATGAACACAATTGATTCTAGTTAATTTAACATGGTTGATTCTATTGGATTTTACTTGTCTCAATCATGTGGAACCACTGTCCATGATTGAATTGAGTAAGTTGGACATAACTATTTTACATAGATTCTTCCTTAGTCAGTTGTTTTGTCACAACTCAAGGATTTTGCATAGAGTAAAAATAAACCTTTAATGTTAATAAAAACTAAGTTGGTTGTGTGGAAACACTGTCCATAATTGACTTGAGTTAGTTTAAAGTGTCATTTTTTTGAGTGTATGGTAAAAAGGTTTTAATTTATTAACACTCAAAAGCTATTCTTTGAATTAATGTAATTAAATCATGGAAAGGATTTCCACGTGATTAAATGGCTTTCTTTCAGCATTAAGCACTTTTGTTAGGCTAACTTAAATTGCATAGATTGGATCAACTTAAGTAAATGAGTTGGTCCAAAACATTGCAAATTAGTTGGGCTGACACTATTAAATTAAGATGTGCCCAACCATAGTAAATAAGTTCATCAATCAATCAACCTTAAAAAATTAAGTTGACCCAACGTAATTACATTCAATTGGAATAACAGAATTGCATAATGCTGAAATAAAGCAACTTAATCATGTGGAAATCCTTTCCATGATTTTTTTATGTTCGTTCAAAGAGTTTTTTTTTTTTTTTTGAGTGTAGATTTATGAGTTGTTAGATTGCTCAGAGAGGGCAGTATATGTGTAGGAATTACAATTGCATAATGTAATGCCATTAATGTTTTAAACATCATTTTGAATACAGAAAATTTTAAATGACAAAATGAAACGATTATGGATTATGAAATTAATGTCGCCAGTAGGTGTCAGCAAGTCATTGTGTTAATGATTGAGTCATTTATTTAAGCGATTCGTTCAAAACGCTGATTCATTCAAGAATATATCAATTGGATCTCTATAATCTTTTGGGCCATTGAATCACTCAGTCAACTGATTTGTTTAATACTGTTGTGTGTTCATTAATACTCAATATTAATTAAATAAACTCAGAATATTGCCTTAAAACTATAACTTTAAGAAAAGGAAAAAATAGCATGTTGCCTATTATATACATACTGTATATAAGACATTTTTACACTCAGTGTATCAAAGTTGTAGGCTGGGGGTAGTTGTGTGCAGCTGCAAAGTAAATTAATATTTATGAGATAAACTAATATTTCACGTGATGAATTAATGTCTACACAGAATTAAGCCCTGACTCTGCATCAGAACTATTTGTGTCAGTCTAGTCCTGAGAGACATGCCAGTGAAAATAAGAAACAATTGATTTGTAAGATGAGAAATCATGTTTATTTTCTAAAATCAAAATAAAACACCTCAATATTGCAATAAATCAAGGTCAACACAACAACCTTTTAAACGTCAACAAACTCTCAAGTCTCAGTTGAGCTCAAGTGCACAGAAAGGCCATAAGTAAACCAATATCCTTCAAAAGTAAGTAAAATTAAATAGTCAAAGTCTACTGTATGTGCTGGTTTGAGCCTCATCACTAGCTGCAGTTATTTCCTCATCTAATAAATCAAACACCTGCGATCAGCAACTACCTGCTAATGCACTCACATTCACGTAAAGTATTCTGGTTGACAAGTTTTGGGTGAGTAAAAGCAAAATGCACAAGATATAGTGCATTCAATGCCCTTAGATGGCAATATCACTTCTTTATAGCAGAAATAAACTGCTGCATAAAAAGTTAGCTGCCATGAAAAATGTAATTTGTAATTGCATAACTCATCACAAATGTAGTGGAGTAAAAAGTACATTTACTTGCTCAAAAATGTAGTCAAGTAGAGAGTAAAAGCAATATATTTGATACTCACTACAAAAAAAGATACTTAATTACAGTAACTAATTACATTTACTCAAGTACTTTACACCTCTGAAAATAACACTGCATATCTTCACTGTTTAAATTAAATAAAGATTAATCATTATTGAAGTTACAAAAAAAATTCAGTCAAGAGCAGTGAGTGATTTCTTTGTCATTTGGTGTTTGATTTAACATTAAAAACCTCAGTATTTGCGCGCTGTCTGAAATAAGCGTGCGCGCGCTTCGGATGAGCGCACACACAAATCTTCTCACAGCGCGGGCAAGTTCTCTTTCGCATCTTGATCTTGAATGTTTAAATTAGCAAGGCTTAAATGAGTTTAGTTTAAACACAGATAGCAACGTGTGCTGTTCAGATTTCACCTACGCTCGCGCGCTATCAACACCCGGGGTGATGACGGCGTAAATGACTGGACATTAGAGCATACGGCACTCGCATTGAACCAAGTTTACAAAGAGTGAATGTTTTGTCCACGCATTTTGATTATCGTTGTTGTAGCGTTTTGCGCATCCATCGACTGAAACATACATTATCTGAACTCTGTCTGTTTTCCACGTTGCTATTTAAAACAGTCAGTGTGGGAATTTCTTGATCGAGGACTAATTTGCCAGAAATATGTTCATTAGTTCTAATATGGACTTCTGTATGAAGTAATATCAGAAGGAGTCAATGATCATGTAAAAAAAGTTAAAGATCGAGTGCTCTTTGTCCAAAAATATGTCCATTAGGTCAAATATGCAATATTCTATGGCTGACATATAACGTTAATCAGAAGTCAATGAAAAAAACGACCCCATAGGTGGTTCTGATTGTATGCATGCAACTCATGTGGAGTGCAGATTGACGTTTTACTGTGGTATTTGTAGTTAAAACACAGTAACAACATGCTTTTACCCTGTGGGTTGTGTTTGCTATTTGTAAAGCACAGGACGCCATTTACCATGGTTTTACTATAGTAGCTGTTGTTTTACTGTGGTATTTGTAGTTAAAACACAGTAAACACAACACTTACCATGGTTTTACCACAGTATGCAGTTTTAATGTGGAATTTGTAGTTAAAATACAGTAACCGCAAAACTTACCATGGTTTTACAACAGTAACAGTAGTTTTAATGTGGTATTTGTAACTAAAACAGTAACCAGAACATTTAGCATGGTTTTACCACATTAACTGCAGTTTTAATGTGGTATTTATAGTTAAAACACCGTAACCAGAACACTTACCATGGTTTTACCACAGTAACTGTAGTTTTAATGTGGTATTTATAGGTAAAACAGTAACCGCAACAATTACCATGGTTTTACCACAGTAACTGCGGTTTTAATGTGGTATTTTTTTAAAGCACAGTAACACAACTCTTGCCATGGTTTTACCACAGTAACTGCAGTTTTAATGTGGTATTTGTAGTTAAAACACAGTAACTGCAACACTTACCATGGTTTTACCACAGTAACTGCAGTTTTAATGTGGTATTTATAGGTAAAACACAGTAACCGCAACACTTACCATGGTTTTACCACAGTTACTGTAGTTTTAATGTGGTATTTGTAGTTAAAACACAGTAACCGCAACTCTTGCCATGCTTACAATATCTTTTTGTATTGTAGTTGTAATTCAATATTTTTTGTCTTGCAGTTACTTCAGATGACATACTCCATCTCCATCTTCCACAACCTTTAATCCAACAGCTCTTTTAAGAAGCCATCTCTCGCAAAAGCCTACTTACTCTCCGTTTGTCTCTCTCTCTAATTCAACTTCAAATTAGCTTAATTGGCATGACTTGTACAGTATTGCCTTTACATGAGCAATAAACAAAATCATGATTATATAATACATTAAAAATAAGAATAAATAAATACATGATTTTTTTAATACACCAGAAGTAACAATAATATTAAGACAATGTAAAAAAAACTGTACATGCATTCAGACAGGTTAAGAATATTCTTACTTCTCTCTCTCAGCTTTTAATTGCCTATTTTTGCCTATTTTTCTGACCTGTAATCCATAATTCACTTACACATATTTTTGCTCTCTTTCTTCTTCATCATGGCATGATGATGATATTTCGGTCACAGATCATTTTTAACACACTGTCTCAACATGTATATATTTCTCTTTGTTTCAGCTGAAAATAAAGACCAAAGGAAGGAGAGGGATGAATTTGGCCATTGTGCATTTACGGAGAAGACAAAAAGCTGCAAAGGCAAACACTTCCAATGGTATGTCCGTGTTGGTCTTAACCCTTGTTTGAACATTTCTGCAGTTATATTTTGCACAGCATTTGATGTTTCTTAAACTATGTTTTACATACCACAAGGCCCTATCAGCTAGAAGTAGTAATAATTCTTACAATTTACCAAGTCAGCAAATTCATAAGATATTGTACAAGCATACTTGTACTTGTAAGTCTATTGTATTCTTTATTTACCTTTACAAATTGGCACCGTCTCTTCTCATTCAAACAGTATATTAATAGTTACTTCCTCAATAACTATAATGATAACTGTTTTAGCTTCCACACGAATGGATAAAAAAGTTATGTTTATTATTATTATTATATATACGCTGTAGTTATGTTGTCTCACTTTGAATGCTCAAGCTCCTTAAAGTCTTGTAAATTCTGATTCTGATTCAATGTTTTTATTGTTCATCTTGTAATTTAATTAAATTCTCTTTCTTCCTGTCTTGCAGGATTTCTCCATCAGATTCCTTCTCCATCAACTTGTGAATGAAGAGCCAACCCTTCCAAAATCTCTCTCCCTCTCATGTGGCATATCTGCTCTCAGCCCTACAGTGAACATATCTCTACTGTGAGCAGTCCTGTCACTGCCACCATCCCTCCCACTGTATTCCACATGCCAACACAGAGGAAGAACGGTAAATAATAAAAATGGTAATCACATTTTTATTTTTATTTTTTTATATTATTTCCTTAATTATGTCAACTTAATGTTGTTGAATTTCATATTATGTGTGTGTGTGTGTGTGTGTGTGTGTGTGTGTGTGTGTGTGTGTGTGTGTGTGTGTGTGTGTGTGTATATATATGTATATATATATATGTATATGTGTGTGTGTGTATATACAGTGTCCTCCACAAATATTGGCACCCTTAGTAAATATGAACAAAGGCGGCTGTGAAAATAAATCTGCATTGTTTATCTTTTTGATCTTTCATTCAAAAAATTCACAAAATTCTAACCTTTCATTGAAGGAAAAGAATTGAAAATGGGTGGAAAAGCTCATTATGAAATAAATGTTTTTCTCTAGTTCATGTTGGCCACCCAATTATTGCAATGTCCTTTTCCCAAGATAACAGTCTTCTTCTATAATGCCTGATGAGTTTGGAGAACACCTGAGGAGAGATCAGAGACCATTCCTCCATACAGAATCTCTCCAGATCCTTCAGATTCCAGCTCCATGTTGGTGCTTCTTCTCTTCAGTTCACTCCACTCATTTTCTTTAGGTGTCAGGTCAGGGAACTGGGATGGCCATGGCAGAAGCTTCATTTCGTGCTCAGTGACACATTTTTGTGTTGGTTTTGACGTTTGTTTTGGATCAATGTCCTGATGGACGATCCATCACTGCCCATTATTGGATTTCTAGCAGAAGTGGTCAGGTTTTGATTTTTTATCTGTTGGTATTTGATAGAATCCATGATGCCATGTATCTGAACAAGATGTCCAGGACCTCCAGCAGAAAAATAGGCTCACAGCATTAAAGATCCAGCAGCATATTTAACCGTGGGCATGGGGTACTTTTTATCCATGTGTGCACCAAACCCATCTGGTGGGTTTGCTGCCAAAAAGCAATTTTTTTAGTTTCATCTTACCACAGAAGCCGGTCCCATTTGAAGTTCCAGTCTTGTCTGACAACTGAATATGCTGGAGTTTGTTTTTGGATGTGCAAAGAAGGATTTTTCTTGAAACCCTCCTGAACAACTTGTGGGGATGTAGATGTTGTTTGATCTTTTTTTTAGGCTTTCTGAGACTCAAGACTCAACTAATTTCTGCAATTCTCCAGCTGTGATTCTTTGGCCACTCAAACTTTCCTCCTCACCGCACATTAGGACGATTTAGACACACGTCCTCTTCCAGGCAGATTTGTCACATCTTTAGTTGATTGAAATAATTCTTAATTATTTCCCTGATGGTGGAAATGGGGATTTTCAATGTGTTAGCTTTTTTCTTATACCCATTTTCTATTTTGTGAAGTTCAACGATCTTTTGCTGCACATCAGAACTATATTATTTTGTTTTTTCTCATTGTGATGAATGATTAAGGGGATTTGGCCTTTGTGTTTACACATATTTGTACTCCTGTGGAACAGGAAGTCATGGCTGCACAATTTCATGCTCCTAGTCACCCTGGTGTGCTAAAAAATGTAAATGTGAATGGGAATATACTTCAGAGATATTTTACTCAGAAGAATTTCTAGGGATGCCAATAATTGTGGCAAACATGTATTGGAGAAAAACATGTATTTCATAATGAGCTTTTCCACCCATTTTCAATTCTTTTCCTTCAATGAAAGGTTAGAATTTTGTGAATTTTTTGAATGAAAGATCAAAAAGATAAACAATGCAGATTTTTTTTCACAGCCACCTTTGCTTATATTTACTAAGGGTGCCAATATTTGTGGAGGGCACTGTATATATAAAGAAAACCTGCATATACACTGTGTATATATATATATATATATATATATATATATATATATATATATATATATATACATGGTATGCCAATCAATCAAAATTATATATCACATTCATAAATACCATAAAATGCTTCAGCCACTTAATTGTAATGCTGTTTGGAACCTTTGAAACCTTCAAGGTAATTAGAATGTTAAAAATGCATTTTCTTGCTGAAAACAGTTGACTTATATAATTATTGTTATAACCATTCTAATTTGCATTGCATTTAGATGCAATACAAGTGATTACAGGAGAAATAGTTTTAAATTAATAATGTAAAATATTGTTCTTAATAATTTTTTGCCTGTTTGTTTTTTAAAGGGAAGAAAAGAATATGTTTCCGACGGGAGCCTTGCAACTTCTGGTTTGTAAAAATATTATTTGCAGTCTTATAACGTCTTATAAAATTCTATTTTTTATTTTTTTAATATTAGCCAATGTTTTAAAGGGGGTTCGGTTGCATATTTCTGAGTAGCATAATACTTAATCAATCAGTCTTTTTATTTTAAGTTCACTATAATTGATAACCTCTATGCAGATGCATTTTTATAATGTGTTGTTGTTGTTTTCTTTTCTTCATAGTGGCACAGACTGGAGAAGTTCCTGGGTGACAGAAGATGCTGTTCTGGGCACTTGTTGTCTTTAAACATTTTGACATATCAATAAAATTGGGAAATTACTACAAAATATGTGCATTCATTTTGCCTTTTGGTAAAGCTAAGAATATCAAGGTGGTAGGGTCATTTCCTGGAAACTGAAATGATTAAATGTATAGTCTGTCTTTAATACACTATAAATACACTGTAAATGTTACAGAAGCACTTCATTTCAATGCTGCACTTATCTTTGGTCAAGAAATACTACAATGCTTGAATAATTACCAGAGGAATATTTTTGAAACATTTTGAATCATTTTAATATTTCTGTCATACAGTATATACAACTGCAATATTATTTTTTTTTTTTAATAATAATACTTTTTTTTTAGCTTAAATGTTGTGCATTAACTAATACTAGTGTACACAATGCATAAAATGGACCTTGCTTGGGGAAGGAAAAAAAATTTCACTGCAATCAACACATCTATTGCTGCATCAGGTTAACCCCACAATGTAATCTGTCATTTTAGTTTTATATTTAATGGGGGCAAATAAATGTGTAACTTGAGACTGGAAGATCCTGTCAGGAATGTCCATATATGGACAAGTAAGTGTGACGCTTCTATTCAAATGGGTTGTCATAGGCTCTGACCTTCAGGATTCGTTGTGGTTGGACTTTCTTTTAACCCATATTAAAAAACGTTTAATTTGTAAAGTTCTTTTTGCTGTTATTATTACATCAGTAATACATTCAGTTAACAAAGCGGTGTTGCTGTGTTGTGAGAAATGACCTCTTTACCGATATCCTAACCCTAACCCTAGCATATCTTCACTGAACTACAAATAACAGCGCCATGTTTTTGGCGTTCCATCGATAGAATGACAGAGGCTTTAAAGGTAATGTAGTTTAAAACGTTTAATAATGAAATGGAAAAAAATACTATCTTTAATTAACAAAGGGATATCTACTCATGTTCATTGTGCAAACCTCTATGACATATTTGAAAGGCAGACTGAAATATGGTATTTTATTATGAGCACTTTTTAAAACGCCTTTATACCTCCTTTTCATATATATTTGAAAGCTGTGTCCAACATTATTTAGTAAACATAGCACATGTAGTTGTCATACCAATTTTCTTTGTGATACTATAACCAGACTTTGATTTACAGCCATCTGAAATGTGCATTTTCTTGCTCTTCCAAGGGACTCTACTGGGCCTCTGAGGGTGGAAGGGCAATAAAACAAAACACAGGTGTATTCTCATCATGGACAACAAAGTGTGTTGAGTTACATTATACATTATATTGTCTTTTCAACAATTTGCCATTATGCAGGTTTTTGCAAGTTCATCCAGTCATAATTAACAGAACAAGAATAGACCCCCAAAATCAACATAAATGCCCATTTGAAATGGGCTTCTCCATTTATTTAATTAGATCAAGAACAAGAATACAGTGTTGACAGTAAACAAAGACACCAATACATATTGTGACACTACATTGTACTGTTGCACAAGGCCATGTGCCATTCAGTAAGACAAGGTATGTGTAAAACGTTCATGCATGTATGTAGGTCAAATTCATGCGTGCAAAGAATCATAAATATAAAATAAGCCATTTGTAAAACTGTCTCAAAATGTTCTCATCTTTGTCCTCCTCAAGTGCTGGACATCAGAAATGTGCATGCTCATCTTGCTTAAATATGTGGAAAGAACTTTAGTACATGATCCAATATAGCCCATGCAGTCTCTTGTAATACACCTTTCAGCCTTGCCTTCATGTATCTGAAATTTAACATATTTACTGTATTTGACACAGCATCTATGCCACTAAACATATGCCATTCTAGCAAACTGTTGTCCCATATGTCATTATGACTAAATGTTCATGTCTCAATTAAAATAATTATTATGGTAATTATGTATTTTTTACTAAATCAAACTAAACACCATCCTTAATACAGAATATTTACCATACTTTATTATGTAACACCATGTACAACACTTTACTGGCAAATACAGCATAAGTAGCATATAAAAATGGGTTATGTTAAGACCATATTATATTAATCAGTTCACAACATTGATGAAGCCCCACATATGCATGCATGGTGAAATGTCTTGAGCACCACAGAATCACATCCAGTTTCCTTATCAGATCTCTCCTGGTTTTCTTCCTTTTGCTTGCTTATCCATGTCCCTACCATAATCTTCTTCCATGTCCCTAACAATTTACAAATTGTTATCCAGCACTGTGCAGTAGAAATGAACAAAAGACGTTACCAATTCAAATCACTTTGTCAACATGACATGAAAGCAAGTGCGCAGGTGATGAAATTCTTTAGAGCAAACTCTGCAGCATGACAGTATGGATGATAAGTATAGAATATATACACAACACATAAAGTATTAACAATATACACATACATAAGAGACTCGATACAGGTAGAGAACAGTACATGGTACAATATTATACTATACACAGAGTACGAAATGAAAACAATAATAAGCAAAATAATCACATTATACATTTACTTTTCCAGTGCAGTGTAGTATGAATTAGTGCAAACAGAATGTCAGGGTGAGTCAGAGTCCAGTCAGTGTAACTGATAAAGTGCAGCGCATATGAGGTTGGTGTGGTGGGGTGGGGTGTGCTGCTGTGTGGTGTTACTGGTACGAGTTCAGTACAGTCTGATTGCCTGTGGAAAGAACTTGTCTTGCAGTCTGCTAGTGCGGGTTCAGCGAAAATGTCTGCCTGATGGTCACGGCTATATACGGCAGTCCACGGCTCGTGTGGCTGGAGTCTCTGATGATCCATGCTTTCCTCACACACCACCCTGGTGTAGATGTCCTGGAGGGAGGGAAGCTCACCTCCAACAATGTTCTGTGCAGGTCGTAACGCTCTCTGCAGAGCTTTGCAGTTGAGGACGGTGCTGTTCCTATACCAGGCAGGGATGCAGCCAGTCAGGTTGTTCTCCACAGTGCATGTGTAAAATGATTTGAGGGTTTTGGGGCTCACACTGAACTTCCTCATCTGTCTGAGGAAGAAAAGACACTGATAGGCCTTCTTCAGCACTGCATCAGTGTGGATGGGCCATGTGTGGTCCCTGGTGATAAGAATTTGAAGCAGCTCAAATAGTTCATCAGCACCACTGATGCGGTGTAGCTTTTTTCTCAACCAGGAGATGAAGTCCTAGCACAAGAAAACATGTATTTAGGAGGTGGTAAATCAATAAACAAATATATAATATTACTTATAATTGTTGCACTGGATGTACCATTGCTTATCTCTCAGTTCTCACAGTTGTGATGTTTACTCTTATGGGCCATAGCATCTGAGTTGTCACAGCAGAGCTGTTTGGAAAAAGAAGTCTTCACAGCAGATGCAGGCACAGGCTGCAGTGCTGCATTTGGTGGCCACAGAATACTCCCGTCAACAAAGACTTTATCATCTCTGGACTTAAACCCACTTCTCTGACCGCTTCTGTAAGGTCTGACCTCAGCACTGAGTGTTTTCAGTTGCAGCTGCCAGCTCCTCTACCTCTTGATGTAGTCTTTCTGTAGAAAAGTAGAAAACAAGAACATAATACAAGCAGTCAAAACAAATCAGTAATGTGTTGAAAACTCTTTAGTACAAATACAACATGCCAATTTCTTAATCAACTGACTTCATCCGCCTTTAAACAATCAGACAAAACAATAAGTCAATAATAACTCCAGAAAAATAGTTTTGGTGAAAACAGGTGACAGAACTCACCATATTCTGTAATTTCCTGCCCAAATTCCAAAGATGATCACACAGCTGATTTGCTTATTCTAGGAGCAATAAAAAGATGTGAAAATGATAATTGCTAACTCGAATAGTCCTTTGAGAGATCAATATCAAATGCTGTACTACATTTAACTGCATTGCTTGAATACAGACATACCAATTGGCTTGAAAAAGCCAACTTACTGTAATGCTATTTAAACTTATTATTATTCTTCTGAGACCAACTCTAACTCCTCCTAGAGCTTTAACTCTAAAACTCCAAACTCGGGTCAGACCTTCAGACTGTTGTTAACTTAGTTGCTATATCTTTTCTAACTGATCCGACTTACGGTTTTCCTAAAAAAGCTGAAACTTGGAAAAATCCCATTGACTTTCATTGAACTTGGCTGATCTGAACATTCCGTCCAACTGTCAAAATTCAAATTCAAACACACAGACTCAATTAAACTGCCATTCCTATTTCTGAGCCATTCAAACTCATTCTATCTATCTATCTATCTATCTATCTATCTATCTATCTATCTATCTATCAAACTAATTCTATCTATTTATCTATCTGTCTATCAAACTAAAATCTATCTATCTATCTATCTATCAACTATATCTATCTATCTATCTATCTATCTATCTATATCTCTATCTATCTATCTATCTATCTATCAAACTAAATATATCTATCTATCTATCTATCTATCTATCATCTATCTATCTATCTATCTATCTATCTATCTATCTATTTCTATCTTTCTAATCTATCTATCTATCTATCTATCTATCTATCTATCTATCATAGCAACCACCCAGATCACCCAAGCAACCACCTTGAACACCATGGCAACAGCACAGCAACCACACAGAGCACCCTAGCAACCTCCTAGAATATCCTAGCAACCTCATAGCAATACCCTAGCAACCACCCAAAATACCTTAGCAACCGTATAGCAAAACCCTAGCAACCACCCCAAGTACCCTAGCAACCGCATAGCAACACCTAGCGACCACCCAGAATACCTTAGCAACCGCATAGCAACACCTTAGCGACCACCCCGAGTACCCTAGGAACCGCATAGCAACACCCTAGCAACCACACAGAATACCTTAGCAACCGCATAGCAACACCCTAGCAACCACCCGAATACCCAGCACCGCATAGCAACACCTTAGCAACCACACCAAATACCCTAGCAACCGCATAGCAACACCTTAGCAACCACCCTGAGTACCCTAGCAACTGCAAAGCAACACCTTAGCAACCACCCAGAGTACCCTAGCAACCGCATAGCAACACCTTAGCAACCACCCAGAATACCTTAGCAACCACATAGCAACACCTAGCAACCACCCAGAGTACCCTAGCAACTGCATAGCAACCTAGCAACCACCCCGTGTACCCTAGCAACCACATAGCAACACCTTAGCGAGCACCGCAGCAACCTAGCAACCCGGCAACACTTAGCGACACCCCGAGTACCCTAGGAACCGCATAGCAACACCCTAGCAACCGCATAGCAACACCCTAGCAACCACCCAGAATACCCCAGCAACTGCATAGCAACACCTTAGCAACCACACCAAATACCCTAGCAACCGCATAGCAACACCTTAGCAACCACCCTGAGTACCCTAGCAACCGCAAAGCAACACCTTAGCAACCACCCAGAATACCTTAGCAACCGCATAGCAACACCCTAGCAACCACCCAGAGTACCCTAGCAACTGCATAGCAACACCTTAGCAACCACCCGTGTACCCTAGCAACCGCATAGCAACACCTTAGCAACCAACCCGAGTACCCTAGCAACCACATAGCAACACCTTAGCAACCACCCCGCCCTAGCAACACATAGCAGCAACCACCCCGAGTACCCTAGCAACCACATAGCAACACCCTAGCAACCACCCTAAGTACCTTAGCAACCGCATAGTAAAATCCAGGGTACACCTTTTGTACCCTGACTCTATCTATCTATCTATCTATCTATCTATCTATCAAAACTACTAAACTAAAACTTAAATTTTCAAACTGAAAACTTTTAAAACTACTTCAAACTTTTATAACTACTTTAAACTTTCTGGACCGGCTTTTTCAAGCCAACTTAAAGTTTGTCTCGACGAACTTTTTTATCTAGTTACTATTGTTGTTATACATTAAGACAAGTTATAATTAAGTTAATTCACTAAAAGATTCAGGTCAGAGGATTTGATGAATAAATATTGATTACAATTTTCTACAAATCTTACCTGAGGAGGGCTGATCATGGCAAGAACTTGCTTAGCCTCACTAGCAGCCATTTCAGTTTCAGCAGCTTCGAGCTCAAGTTCACTAGGAATTCTAGCAGTCTCCTGAGTTCATCTGTTTACATCAGATTGAGTCTGACAAAGACATCATGACATCTTTCTACCTTAAAACAGAGAAAAAAAGAATGTGTAAGTGAGTGAGGGAATAAAGGACTAAAGATGAAGAGAAATAGGCAGAGAAAGGAAGTATTTTGTGTGTAAGATTAACAGAATGAGAGGAAGGCGTTTCTGTGTACGAGTTTTGTACAAGTACGTTTGTATCATATGAATTTGCTGACTTGGTAAATTGTAAAGAATTATTACTACTTCTAGCTGATAGGGCCTTGTGGTATGTAAACAAAGTTTAAGAAACATCAAATGCTGTGCAAAATATAACTGCAAAAATGTTCAAACAAGGGTTAAGACCAACACGGACATACCATTGGAAATGTTTGCCTTTGCAGCTTTTTGTCTTCTCCGTAAATGCACAAGATGGCCAAATTCATCCCTCTCCTTCCTTTGGTCTTCATTTTCAGTTGAAACAAAGAGAAATATATACATGTTGAGACAGTGTGTTAAAAATGATCTGTGACCGAAATATCCGAGAGGAAGGACGTTAAGGAAATTAGTTAGCAACACATTAAATTACTGTGTTCAATACCTGTGAAGTGTTGAACCTCTGAAGGACTTGTTCAGCCTCCCTGGCAGCTTCATCAAGATCAGCATTGGGAGATTTGATTTCAAGCTCCCTGTTAATGCAAGCAGCTTCCAGACAGAAATGGTCAAAATTTAATTCTGAGTTTTAAAAATATGCCATGATGAAGAAGAAAGAAAGAGAGCAAAAATATGTGGAAATGGTTTACAGGTCAGAAAAATAGGCAACGAAAAGCTGAAAGAGAGAAGTGAGAATATTCTTAACCTGTCTGAATGCATGTACAGTTTTTTTTACATTGTCTTAATATTATTATATTAATCATTATAAAAATCATGTATTTATTTATTCTTATTTTTAATGTATTATATAATCATGATTTAGTTTATGCCAATTAAGCTAATTTGAAGTTGAATTAGAGAGAGAGAGACAAACAGACAGTAAGTAGGCTTTTGCGAGAGACGGCTTCTTAAAAGAGCTGTTGGATTAAAGGTTGTGGAAGATGGAGATGGAGTATGTCATCTGAAGTAACTGCAAGACACAAAAAAATACTGAATTACAACTACAATACAAAAAGATATTGTAAGCATGGCAAGAGTTGCGGTTACTGTTTTAACTACAAATACCACATTAAAACTACAGTAACTGTGGTAAAACCATGGTAAGTGTTGCGGTTACTGTGTTTTACCTATAAATACCACATTAAAATTGCAGTTACTGTGGTAAAACCATGGCAAGAGTTGTGTTACTGTGCTTAAAAAAAATACCAAATTGAAGCCAGTTACTGTGGTAAAACCATGGTAATTGTTGCGATTACTGTGTTTTACCTATAAATACCACATTAAAATTGCAGTTACTGTGGTAAAACCATGGTAAGTGTTGTGGTTACTGTGTTTTAACTACAAATACCACATTAAAACTGCAGTTACTGTGGTAAAACCATGGTAAGTGTTGTGGTTACTGTGTTTTAACAACAAATACCACATTAAAACTGCACTGTGGTAAAACCATGGTAAGTGTTGCAGTTACTGTGTTTTAACTACAAATACCACATTAAAACTACAGTTACTGTGGTAAAACCATGGTAAGTGTTGCGGTTACTGTGTTTTAACTACAAATACCACAATATAGCTGCGAGCAGCGATGGTGGGCCCAAGCCCGGTGGCACCGCCACCCCTGTGGCTTCAGGGCAACTATTCACAGCGGGCAATAGGCATTTAAAACGGTTAAACATCAAAGGGCTATGTCAAATTCAGTCCACATTTACTGCACTACAAGGTAGCGCAGTAAATGCCCCTCCTCCCCCTCCTCCCTGCCCATTTCTAAGGCTTTGCCCATGTCTACTTGCTAACAATCCTGATGTGTGTGTGGAGTTTCATATAATTTGAAGCATGCTAAGAGTCTCAAAAGCATCCAAAATGGATATTAAAGTTTGATGTGTTGCCAAGGCAACAGTGTTTAAGATATCACAATTCTTTTCAAAGGACTACATCTGCCATGTTTTATCATATTCAAATGAAGTTTGAAGCAAATCGGGCAAAAATGAGATGGTGATCTCAAAGCATGCTGAAAATAACACATTTCCTGCTGCCAGTTGGTGGCACTATAACTTTGAATCACAGTAGTCACATCTGTGTGATCAGCCTTGTACAACGAACACACAGCAGAAGATTCATCAAAATCAACTAATGTATGCAGAAGTTATAGCACTTTGTTTCCCTTTTCTTGCCATAAATTCATTGCCGCGCCACGCCCAAACCGTTTGAGATATCCAAAATCTGTTTGCAATTAAACAACTTCAATGTATTAGCACCAAGTTAAAAAAGTTTGGTGTAAATTGTATAAACCCTGTAGGAGTAGTAGTAGTATAAAATTCATTGCCTGTTTTTTCAAAAAATTAACATTCAAACCAAAATAGCTGACTTCCTGTTGGTCGGAGCTAATGAATGTAAATTAGAAAATTGTCCGGCTTGATGAGACCAATATGTGTACTGAGTTTGGTGACTGTAGGAAAAACTAACCCCCCTACTTTTATCAAAAGGTGGTGCTACTGAGCCCCTCCACCTCACCCATTTCTATGGCTTTGTCTATGTGTACTGGTTGACAATATTGATGTGTGTGTCGAGTTTCATGCAATTTGAAGCATGTTAAGAGCCTCAAAAACACTCAAGAATATTATTAAAGTTTGACGTGTTACCATGGCAACAATATTTAAAATATCAAAAATCCTGTCACAGGTCTACATCTGCTGTGTATTGACATTACACTGATGAAGTTTGAAGCAAATCAGGTAAACATAACAGAGTGAACTCAATGTATTTTGAAAGTGACAACATCCTGCTGCCAGTTGGTGGCAGTATAACTTTGACTCACAATAGTCACATCCATGTGATCTGACTATTACAACCAACACACTCGTGAAGTTTCATAAAGATCAATCAATGTATGCAGAAGTTATAACACATTTCCTGTTTCCCTTTTCTCGCCATAAATTCGTTGCCTCGCCACAGCCAAACCGTTCGAGATATCAAAAATCCGCTGGCAATTTTTCATCATCAATGTCTTGACTTCATGCTGACCGAGTTTGGTGGTGATCGGATTAATTGCCTAGGAGGAGTATATCAAATTCCAGAGCATGCGTTTTTCAAACAACCCATAATAGCTGACTTCCTGTTGAGGTGACGTATAACTTAGAGTACGAAAGTTGTTTGGCCCGATAAAGTCTATATGTGTACCGAGTTTTATACTTGTATGTGCAAGCGTGTTTGATATATGGACCACGTTTTCTGACCCAATTCAAGGGGGCGCTGTCGAGCCCCTCTGCCACGCCCGGGTACCAGCTTTTCTCCGGCTGTAATGGCCGCGGGTTCTGACCTGTGTGCAAAATTTCAAGAGTTTTTGAGCATGTTAAGGGCCCCAAAAACCCCAAAAACTTAGAAAAAAATAATAAATATAGCTGCGAGCAGCGATGACGGGCCAAAGCCGGTGGCACCGCCACCCCGATGGCTTCAGGTCAACTGTGCACGACGGGCAATGGGCATTTAAAACGGTTAAACATAAAAGGACTATGTCAATTTCACACAACATTACTGCAGCTGCTGATGCTGCTATGATGACAACCACAAAAGCACATGCATGAGATTGTTTAAAGGTTTTGTGAAATCACAGACAATTACCCGAAATCACAGGCAAATCGTTGCTCGTTCAGGCAGGTGACAATCACACAGTGTTAATGAGCAAAGATGCGATCTGAGAGAATCGCCGACGAGTCACCGACGCCTGTGAGATATTTGGCATGCTAAATATCTGGACCTGTCGGCGATTCAAAATCCTGCTGTGTGAACAGTGTTCTGACTGAAAACTACATCGGCAATGACTGACAGCCAATGAGAGAGCAAGATACCGACCAGGGGGAGTTATAGACCACAATATCAGCAAGCATGGCTTCGTACACATAAAATTACAATTCTATCAAACAGAAACAAAGCACAAACATTTGCTTGACCATCCGCAACAGCAGCACATTGAAAAGTTATGTATTTACCTCCAACTCTCGATGCAGAACACACAATCCACAGTCTCCCAACCATTCCTCCTCCATATTCTTCTTTCTTTTTTGTTTTCGCTGCAAATCAGCGCACAGGCAATTCATTGCAAGCTTCTTGCGGGCTACCGTTTTTAATAATAATAATAAACTCTGGTCTTGCACGCTGATATCGCGTTGTTTCCTTGTCACATCTCCGTGTGTTGGGTTGTGAAACGTAGTTTGCGTGCCAGACAGAGTTGTCTGCGATTCCCATTGTAAAGTCATGCAGTGTGAAACCTTATCGCGATCCATCGTGCAGTGTGAACACAGCAGCGACTGAATGCTGGCCAAGATAGTCATGCAGTGTGAAAAGAACAGTGACCCGACTACTTTGAAAATCGTGCAGTCTGAACTCGGCTTTAGTGTCACTGAAGGTAAACCTGCGTTGCTCATGGTGGTAACGTTACCTCTTAACGTGCTCTTGCTGAATGGCAAGGATTGCACTATGGACTATTGTACCTTTTGTATATTTTCTTTTTTTTTTAACTGTATTTTATTTTTTATAACGAACAAGCTGCGATGTCACATTTCCGCTGCTTTGTTGTGTGTGCGTGAGGCGCACACACACCAGATTACATTTGGTTGCAGTTTGTTGGATGCTCAGACTACCAAACTAACGCCGATTAAACATGTTCAGTCTGGTGAAAACTGACTCAGACCAACGCCAACAGGTGTATCACACCGATCCAACAAACAGACGAGTTTGTTGGCGTTTGTCGGTGCGGCGTGAATTGGCCTTTACACTGAATGTTTGCTGCTTCAATCCAGACAAGTAGGCTATTGTAAATTTAGTATAGGGTGTGAATTATGTATAGAAGATGTGTAGATTTTTGGTAGATTTTTTGGGCAATTTTGTGAAGGTGTCACACACACAAAAAAAAATTTGAAAAGCTGTATTTAAAGTTTTTTTTTATTATTATTTGTTATTTGTCATGTTCTTTTCTCAGATTGAGCTCCCTGACAATCTGACAGAAATGTCTTGTTGTGGCTTAAAAATGGGTTGAATAGGCTACATACGGTTCATGTATGTCTTCTTTAGTCTGTTGGCTCTAGGTTTTTTACTGGCACGTCACTTACACATTTTGCACTTACTGCGGAGTGTTGAGACTGTTTACATATTTGTGCCCATATGTACATTTTATGTACTGGTTTTATTTTTGAATGAATATTTTCTAAAATTGTATGATGTTTTTGTTGTTTGATGTTTATGTTATTATTACACAATACTTTTTCTGACCTTTTTGAATCTTGCCCCCGACAAATAACCCAGATTACAAAAAAAGACTAAAACTAACACTAAAACTAATAAAAACTAAACTAAAACTAAGCATTTTCAAAAAATAAAAACTAAACTAAACTAGCAAACCCACTTTAAAAACTAATTAAAACTAAACTGAATTTGAAAACAAAAAGTCAAAACGAAATAAAAATAAAAACTAATGAAAAATGCAAAACTATAATAACCTTGGTTGGAAAGCAAGGATGAGAGAGAAGCTGTTGGAGCAAGGAATTGTGTTTTCTGTGACCGAATGGGATGTGGGGGAAAGCTAAAGACGTGAAACATACCATAAGACTAAATGATTCCAGACCCTTTTGTGAGAGATCTAGAACAATTGTACCAGCAGACATCAATGATGTCATGCGACATTTGAAAGATCTACTGGCAGCAGATAACATAACTGAATCTAAAAGTTTATATGCTTCACCAAGTCATTGCCAGGAAAAAATGGAGCCATTCGAATGTGTATTGACTATCGGACTCTAAACACCAGAACCATCCCAGACCAATATACCACCCCTAGAATAGAGGACACTTTAGATGTTTGTCGGGGAGTAAGTGTTTTCTGTTTTAGATTTATGCAGTGGATATTACCAAATTGAAACGGCTGATGAGGAAAAAAGAAAAGACAGTGTTCATTTGCCCTCTGGGCTTCTACCAATTTGAACGTATGCCACAGGGTGTGACTGGGGCTCCAGCCAATTTTCAACGATTAATGGAGAAGGCTGTTAGAGACATGCATCTCCTCCAAGTTATCGTGTACTTGGATGATATTATTGTCTTTGGACGGACATTAGAAGAACATGAGGATAGGCTGTTGAAAGTGCTGGACAGACTACAAGAGAATAGTCTAAAAGTCTCCATTGACAAGTGCCAATTCTATCAGCTGAATATCAATTATGTGGGCCATGTGGTATCTGCAGCAGGAGTATCTCCAGATCCTTAAAAAGGTGAAGGCTGTCATTAACTGGAAAATGCCCACTGATTTAAAGTCTTTGAGATATTTTCTTGGATTTTGCGGATTTTACCGCAGATTTATCAAGAACAACTCCATGATTGTAAGACCATTGACCGAGTTCACTAAAGTGTATCCTCCAGTGAAGGGGCAATGCAAAGCTGTGCTAAAGGGGAAATAATACCAGGAATCTGAGCTGTTTGGTGAAAAATGGGACAAGGCATGCACAGATGCTTTCCATCACATCATTCATTGCCTTACAAATGCTCCAGTGCTTGCATAAGCCCTACATATTACATGTGGATGCAAGCTTGAGTGGACTGGGCGCTGTGCTGAACCAGGAATACCCAGAAGGGTTAAGGCCAGTTGCCTATGCAAGCCGTAAATTGAGTACAGCTGAACGGCGTTACCCAATACATCATCTGAAGTTTCTACACCAATGTGCCAGCTGAATGGATTGACATCCCTAGGTCAGGTGTGAAGGCTATCTGTAAGCTTGAAAATACTAATCCTTCTGAATAATCTAGTGGTAGGCTAGTAGATCAGTTAAGAATTCCTTCAGAAAGTATCCCCTCTGCATATGTTTGCCCCATACAGTTGGAACTGGAACATAAGGCGCAGTTGTCCAACTTAGACTCCATCATTGGACCTGTGAGACTAGAAGTCAAAAAAAGGAAAGTTCTTTCAGCTACAAAGAACTCAACTCTTTCTAAATCTCTGCTGAGACAACAGAGAGACAAGTTAGTCATTCTACAGTCTTTTGTACAGAGTTACTAAGAGCCCCTGTGGAAAGGAGATTCAACAGTTACTCCTTCCAAAAGAATTCAGATCTCAAGTATTGTATTCACTTCATGATGAGTCTGGCCATCTTGGGATTGAGAAGACCACAGAACTATGTAGAAACAGTTTCTACTGGCCATATGAGCACAGAAGTTGAGCAGTACATCAAAAATTGTGGCCGATGCATTGCAAGAAAAAACATTACCCCAAAGATCTGCTTATCTGAGTCATATCACAAGTAGTGGGCCAATGGACCTGGTTTGCATTGACTTCCTTTCCATTGAGCCTGACTCTAAGGGGATTTGCAATGTTCTGGTTATCAAAATCATTTCACTCGCTACACCCAAGCATATCCAGCAAAAGACCAGAAAGCATTGACTGTAGTCAAAATCCTAGTTGAGAAGTTTTTTATGCATTATGGTCTGTCTGCCTGCCCGCATTCATTTTGACCAAGGTCGTGATTTTGAGAGCAAGCTTATCAAAGACCTGCTGGTAATCTTGGGAATTCGTAAGTCCCGAATGTCATCCTCAGGGAGATCCACAGCCTGAGCGGTTTAACCTCACTCTTTTTTCCATGCTGGGAACACTAGATATGACCAAGAAAAGCAAATGGAGTCAAAGTATCAGTCAAGTACACGTGTATAACTGTACTATGAATGAGACAACGGGGTACTCGCCCTATTATCTGAAAATACAGTTTGGAATTTCATCAGAAGGTGAAAGTGGTCTGAAACATCACCAGTATGTTGAGGGTGTGAAAAAAAGACTTACACATGCATACCAGTTAACAGTGGAGAATTCTCTGAAGAAGCAGCAAAAAAACAAAAGGCTCTATGATCGGAGAGTCAAACATCAGATTCTGGAAAAGGGAGACTGAGTACTTATCAAGAATCTGGCTTTAACTGTTAAGCATAAATTACAAGATTGCTGGAACTCCCTCCCTTGTATAGTCTAGGAGAAATTGTCGAACTTGCCAGTTTACAGACTGAAACCAGAAACTGGTACTGGAGGAATAAAACATTACACAGGGATCATTTGCTACCAATAGGAAAGAATGATCCAAGATGTGATATTTCACCAAAACGGGTAACAAGGTTCAAAACTGTGAAACAAGCACAGAAACAGCAGATGAAAGACAAAGACAGGGAACCTGTAGAAATAGAGTCTGACAGTAGGGGCAATAGCATTGATGAATATATCCAGTTCAGCAAAAGACATCATTTGACAGACTGCTCATTTCTTCATTGGCATCAGAGAGAGCCAAAGTACCTTACAGAGCTACTCAAAGCCCTACTCAATTGGAAGTGATGGAAGACCTTGCAGAGCATGAAGTGGAGAGTACGTCTTCACCAACTCCTGATTGTATTGAAGGTCTAGAATCTGCCGATGTATCTCTGCACAGAAAATTCTGTCAGTTATGTCACGTGAGGTATCGGTCTTTGGTATCGGGGGTATTTTTACGAGTACGAGTACAAGTTTGGTATAGGTGCATCCCTAATTATATATATACCTGAAGAAATAAAAATGAATACTAGCCTAGTAGCCTATACATTATGGCTGTTACCAATCATTTGAAATCATTATCAACAAAATCCATCTTTGCAATACAGAGGTGACACAGAATGAGAAGTGCCATTAATATATTTTCACAGCATTTACAATTTGTCTACATTAATTCAATATTAAATATGGAATTTTTTTTCTAATTTTAACTTTTTAATTAAAATGTACCTTAAATATGAAAGTGAACTAAACTGCCAGTAGGTGGCAGCAAGTCACTGTCTTAATGAGTGAGTGAGTCAACCGATTTGTTCAAATGACTGATTCATTCAGGAACAAAGCTCGGATTCATTCGTTCTAAACGCGGATTCATCAGTATAACAAAAACATTTCTGTTGCACGGGGGCTCTGTTCTGCTGTTGATCATTTGAAATTTTCATTGGCGAAATAAAGGGAAAAAGAAACAATATTAACAATACTGTGTGTAAAATGTAACTCACATTGTTCATTTAACAATAAGTTGAAGGAACACTGCATTTGCTCTTGCTCGTGTGATATTGTAATTCATCTACATCCTATTATAATATGATATAATGACAAAAACTCGTCAGGGCAAAAAATGCCAGTGTATCCTGAATTTTGAAGACATATAACTGCATGCATAGCTACTGTACATCACGCTGAATAAGACGAGTAAAGAAAACGTGATACTTACTTATTAACCCTGAGGCTGATTTGGGGCCTGGAGAAGTTTTGACATGCCATGACATTTGTGCTTTTTTC